>REGO01000430.1:926471-943971 GCA_010120015.1 Rhombomys opimus | reverse complement strand
TCCATGCCCAGCTTTTTTACATGGATTTGGGGGACTAAACTCAGGTCCTTGTACATTGAGAAAAACACTTTATTGACTGAGTTAAGTTTCTCAAACTTTTGACTTATGGAGCACCTTTCAACAAGTTTTCAATAACAAACTCTGACTCTCTCTCTCTTTTTTTTTCTTCTGTTTTATTTTCATCTTGTTTTTCTTTTTGGTCTGAATATATCTTAATCTACCCAACAAAGCAATAATTATTATTTTTTCTCATTATTTTGCAGTTGTTATTCTTCAATAACTGAAGCTTGTAGAATGTAGCAAGCATTTTTCCCCACTATATAGACAAGACTATACTATATGTTCTCAAGTAATGGCATACTGAACAGCCCTTTGAGATGATCACTAAGCTCAGTTTCTAATATCAGTAGCTTTAAGGGACAAGAAGAGATGGCTCATTGAGTAAATAGCTTGTCATTCGAACTTGACCTGCGTTGGATCCCCAGATTTATTTGGTTGTAGAAATTTTTCTCTATAATTTTCTTGAAAATATTTTCTAGGCCTTGGAGCCTGGAAACTTCTTTTTCCCCTCTTCCTATTATTATTAGGTTTCATCTTTTCTTGATGTCCTTGACTTCTTGGATGTTTTGTGTCAGGAATATTTCCGTTTTAATATTTTCTTTGAGAGATGTATTGAGTTCTTCAATGTATCTCCAACACTTGATATTCTCTCCTCCATCTATTTTATTCTTTTGGTGATGCCTTCTTCTGTGGTTCCTGATCACCTCTCTAAGTTCTCAATCTCCAGGCTTTTCTCAGTTTGTGTTTTTTTTATTGATTCTAATTCCATTTTCTGGCCTTGAGCAGTTATATTCATTTCCTTCACCTGTTTGATTGTGGTTTCCTGTAGGTCCTTGATGTCCTCAATTTGCTTGTATTTTCACGTATTTCTTTGAGGGATTCATTTGTTTCCTCTTCATATGCCTCTAATTACTGCACAAGGATAGAATTATGGTCATTTTCCTGTGTTTCAGCTGCATTAGAATATCCATTGTTTTTTTTTTGGGGGGGGTCATTCTGGTGGAGCCATGAAGTCCTGTTTTTTGTTGATTGTGTTCTTATGCTGGCCTTTAGTCCCCTGGTTCTCCATAGCCTTGGCTATTTTTTCCTGGAACCCACACTGAAGACGGGATCCACTTGCCTCTGAGTTTGGAGTCTGCATTAGTCTTCATTTTCAGGAAGATGAGAGATATCCAGTTGCACATGAATGGGAGCTGCCATTTGGGATGCTGGCATACTGGGGTATGTGTTTCAGAAGGTGAGGCTTGGGCTCACATGCCTTGAAGGATGGGGCATAGGTGCCTCAGGTGGCAGATAAATTGGGGTGTGTGTCCTCCTCAGGTAGTAGCCATGGGAGATCCAGTACCTCAAAACTCAGCTGTGTCATGGCCTTCTAGACACTGTGTTCCTGGGACTCAGATTTGTCTGGGCTCTGCTATCTTGTATCTGGGATTATGTATGATTTTATTGTCCATCTAGTCTCTATAAGGGGCCAGTAGAACTGTGGTTTGGATGTTGTCCCAGGAATGCAGACACTGCCTTCTGTGGGGGCAGGGGTGGAAGGTATCAGCCCTCTGGCTGCTGGAGCAGAGGGTCCCTTCAACTGGGAAACTGCACTTGCTCCAGTGTGTAGAAAGGGCAGAGGGTTCACATTTCATGACTCCTGGACTAGGCAGACAGCCAAGAGGCCCTTGATCTGATCATCTCCAACTTCCGGGGTATCCTCTCTAGTCCAGAAAGCACCAAAGTAGGTGTTTTGGATCCAGACAGCAGTTTACTCAGCGGTTTCATAGTCTCTGATCTTCTACACCTTAGATAAGGTACACACTGGCCACCGCCATCTTGGAACCCAAGACCTGTTTTTTTAAAAGGGGATAAAGAAAAGATTAATTTTCAAATTCCTGGATGGCTAGAAGCTTGAAAGCACCTGAATACCAAGAGAACCTCCTTTTTGTTTGTTTGTTTGTTTTGTTTATAAAACTCTCTGAGAAATGGTATTGTGAGAAACGTTTTACCTATTAGTCAGAATCCCTGCTGAGCTCTGGATTTTGAAGCAGAAAATGTTTTTCTGATTGGAAGTAATTTCTGGTCTCCGTGGGTTGTTAGACAGCTATTGTCTCCATTTTTCCCCCTTATCTGGAAGATTGGATAGAAAGCATTAAGGGATTTTTGTCCTTGCTCTCAGCCTAAGCACTGCTGGAACAAGTCCTGAAAGGCCCACAGCAGGGCAGGCTGTGGGGAGTGTTGGAGATAACCTGGAATCATACACCGGCCTTCTGGCCTGTGACTCATAATAGATCACAAAGGCTAATTCTGTTTCAAGATTAGGGATCTAATGAGATGAAATTTAGATGTAACCCAGAGCCCGAGAGAAGAGAAAAAAAGCCACAGCAAAAGGTCTCAATATTTAGCTGGTAACTTATCTTATAGTACTCTGCTTGTTAGGTTATTCTGCTTAGCATTAAAGAGTTGTGAATTTTAATCACTGTTACCTTTTGTCTCTTAAAAAAGCCTGAGTTTCTCAATTCAAACTAGATAGCTGTTCTTGCTTCACAGTGGAAATTTTCTGGAAGAATGGGAAATTGTTTCCAGTTAAGACAATGTCTGGTCTGTGGAAAAATGGTTGACAGGAGGGAGCCCTAAGATGGGGTCCTTAAGGAGAAGAGCAGGACTTCAGGTCCAAAGAGGAGCTTCATTAGGAGAGATAGCATCCATAGAAAGAATAATGGGTAATATTACCAAAATATTATGGCTACCTGCAGCCATCGTGTGGTCTGAAATAGTTGTAGGGGGAGTCTGGTGGAACAGACAGAGGGTCTTTGAACTATCTGTGAGAGAATTATAAGTAGCAAACTACTGGTATGTGATGAGAATGGGAAGGGGATGCACAGACAGGAAGAAGATTGGATGTTGAATCTTCTGTCATTGGAGTTCTTAGGGTCACAGCGTGGGCACTGGTAAACCTAAGAAGCCAGGCTCAGCACCCATCCTCAATAAGCCAACAAAAGACACAATAATAGTGAACAGACAATAAAGGCTATTCATTATGTGTCCACACTGGGAATATAAACAAACAGTCCACTGTCTCCTTGGATGCATCAAGTCTTTGGGACATTAACATAAGGTTTAAGCTTAAACAGAGAATATAAAACTAAGCAGTCCTGGTCAATGGGTGGTCCAATCTGTCTTTGGCTCATCTCCAGTGTCTCCTACAAGTTTATCTGATGAGTTGTACGTAGAGATAATCTTATTTTCTGGCTGGCCATGGGGCCTCAGCTTTTCTTCTCCAAGCTTGAGATTCCTAAAGGAAATCCAGTTTCTTTGTCTTTAGTGCAACTGTATGACAACGAAAAGGAGGGACACAGTATCTCTTTCAAATATTGCATTGCCAGGGAGACAGTTACACTTGGAATAGTAGTCAGCTAAGTGTCTGCCATATTGCAGCAGGGGTGCAGGGACTGGGGACTGCAGCATCTAGATTAATATAACAGAAGCTAGTTGACAGAAAAAGACTAGAAGCTGTTCCCCACCTGGGCTTCATGTAATAAACAGAGTGTGTGACAAAAGCTTGTGTTACACAGACACATAGAAGGAAGACACTATATGGATGTCCAATAAAGGCCACAAACTGAGTGACCCAATGGATCAAGAGCTTTTCTCCCTTTTCGCAAAGCCAGAATTAGAACCTGGATTTTGTATGATCTCAGACTTGGGCTTCAACAGAGATACTGATGTGGACTGTCTTTTCAGGTAAGATATATATTAGAAGAGTTATCATTAGCTCACTTTTATTCTCAGAAGTGTTCTCCTTTTCTTAATAAACTATTTTTCTTTCTAACCACATGTCCCTGACCTAATTCTCTGTTATAGGTCAACAGTGACTCATGTCTGTGCCTATAGCAATCTCTTAACCTCTGGGCCATTTCCCCAGCCCTACCTATAACAATATCAACTGTAGAATCATCACCGGATATTTCCTTGCCCTTTACACAGTGCCAAGGATCAGACTCAGCCAATTGTGGGTCTGAAGATTGGGAGGAATGGATTGGCATGAGAAAAATTTACTTCACACATGGGGGCAGGTACAAGCTGACAGATGACTCAATTCAAGAGACTGTTCTCAGGAGGCAAGCTCTCTGGTGTCTGCTCATGCTCTCTTTTCTGTTTTCTCTTCTCTCCTTGCAGCAGACATATACATAGAGAAAATAATTCTTTAAAATTGAAGGTGCATAAACATTTCAGACACATTTACATCTCTGAAAAGTCAGATTTGTACTCTCGAATTGAAGAAGCGAAAAATTTTGAGCCCTTTATGCCATTTACCCTAAGGAGGATGTTCTTTTGGAACTTTGTTCTATGTATTTTTCTGTGAATTGACAACATTTGGGTGGCAGAATTACTATTAGCATTATCCCTGGTCTTATCAGCTAACAAGTGTAGTGAGGGGATATCATATAGGATGAAAAGAAGTTGAACTGCATATGATAACTGAATTTCTGATGCTTCTATTTCTGCCTTTCATGTGTCAGGTTTATAATTCTGCACCGTCATGCTCACTTTTTACAGACACAGTAATCAGACACATGGCTTTGTACATTCTTGCAGGCATGGTGACAACTCAGAGGCCTTGGACCCTGCAACTGTCCATCCTTATATTTTATGAACAAAATCTTCTTTTTTTGATGTATCTTGGAAGAGGAGTTCAATTGAGTCAATGGCGCCATCACATTGTCTGCAGGCAAGTTTGGAAAAGCATTTACTTTACTAAGTATTGATGTGACAGGGCCCACCATACTGGGATGGCAGATAGTTTCAGGTAGGTGCTATAAGAAAACCAGCTGAACAAGCTATGAGAAGTAAGCCAGTAAGCAGCATTTCTCCATGGCCTCTCCTTCTGATTCCTGCCTTGAGTTCCTGACCTAACTTTTCTCCATGATGGACTATAAACTATGAGCTGAAAATAAACTCTTTCCTTTCCAGGTTGCTTTTGATCATGACATTTTATTACAGCAATACAGGAACAAACTAAGATAATTAGCAATCAACAAAATGTTCTAGAGACATGTGCTTCACCAGCCAATCTGATAAAAACAGTTTTTTTCTAGAGACCAGCTCCAACACACAGGGTGAACCAAGGTGGATCATAGCATCAGCATGATAAATGCTGTTTCTCTCTATACTTTAACCCTTAATCTTTCAGGCTGTCAGCCTTGCTACTCTCTATATACACATTTAGTTTCTAGGCTGGTAGCCTTGCTATTTGGGGCTCTCTCTATATACAGTTTAATTTTATACATACAGTTTAACTTTATATATAGTTTAACTCTCTACATAGTTTAATTCTATATACAGTTTACCTCCCAGGGACTGCTGGTCATAAGAGACTCTAAAAGAAAAAAAGTAGCAGGGAATTGAATACTGAGCTTTCAGTCTCAGGATCAGAAGCTTTATCAATTGAACTATCCAAGCTTTTGGTTTCTCTGCCACCAAAAGAGCTCTCTGACTAAAAAGTTTTATTGTTTCACAGCAGAGGGTCTTAATTAGTTAAGCCAGGCTGCCTCTTTAACTCAGAGTACAAGCATACAAGCAGCTGCAGTCCTGACAGTTTCTTGCTTATAAATACAAGGAGTTGTTAAAAAACAAAACAAACAACAACAAAAAACCCTTACTTCCTTATCACTTATTGGCTCAGCATGAACAGCAGCTTGCTGGAAAATAGAGTCCTAAATAAAAAGGCAGAAAAAAACACTCTGGGATGATTATCACTTACTAAACTTAATAACTTGGAATCATGCAAAAACACATACCTTTGACAAATAAAGCAGACAGATATTTACAAAACTCACTCACACATGCACACATAAAGTCTATAGACAAAACAAGGGAGCTCCCAAAGATACCATTCATATATATATATATATATATATAATCATACATCTATAAATATACATACATACAATATATACAGACAATTAAACAGACAGACACATTTTTGGATGAAGAAGTTGGCTTCAACAAATGTTTATTTCTGTCTTGGGTTTTTATACTCACTAATACAAAGGTTCTTTATATATGAAAAAAATTACATCACATCTTTTAAATGGATACAATCATTATATAAGATGGAATTTACAGTATGACTATTGATCCTAATCGCTAACTAGATATTTTGTTTATAATAAATTCAAAGCAGTGGTTTTATCTATATGCTCATTATGAGTTCACAGCAGAAATTTTATATTCTTATTTAAAATCTGCATTATGTGTTTAATGAAAGTTTTTTATGTGTCAAGTTTTTTCTAAGACACAGGTATCTGTCTTGTCTTGTATAGATAACCATTTATTCTTTGTTTCTATATTCATATAGTCTTCCTTATCATGGTGTACAACTGGGCCTTATCCGTGGACTAAACCTAGAATGAACGTGTTTCCTTGATTATTAAATTTGTTTCAATCTTTTTTTCCCTCTTGTTGTAAAACAAGTGCTTGACATATGGAGGTTCATAGAGTTCCTAGCAGTTTTTGTAACGCTGCAGGAGGGTTTTAAAATTATTTGAATCAAGTAAGAAATTCTTTAAAATCATCTTAATCAGGGGTTTTGAAATCACCAATTCATTTAAGCACCACTGTGAAGGTACATCTTCAAAATAATCTGCAGGAAATTTGCCCAACAGAGTCAGTCAATAAGCAGTGAGGGTCTCTGTCATGCCAGGTATATGAGACAAGCATTGAAAGGCAGTATAGCAAAAATAAACAGTTTTGAAGCAAAATCCTTGGGGCCTTGACCAGGGATACAGTTATTCATCAGCTGTACAAAAACGAGTCGGCTGCCTCCAGGAAGCTAACTTGCCTGCTTTTGCCAATCCAGTATGCAGTCACTCCCAGAAGTTCTTTACCGAGGTTCTCTATTTCCTGGTATGTCAAGTTCACAACGTAGATTTTCCTTGACATGTGCTCTGTAGTACAGGAAGGCATAGTGTAGTTTTTAAATTTTAATTTGTTTTTCTTTTTATTTTTTTTTTCAAAAGGAGGATGAAAACCCACAAGAATCAAAGGTATCCACTCTGAAAATGAATGGAGAAAGGGAAGATGGCTCAGTAGATGAAAACATTGGTTGCCTGATGACAGAGACAGGGGTTTGGACCCCTAACATCCCTGTAAAAAGCTGGGCATGGCTTTGTATGTCTGTAAAGAAGCTATGACAACCAGAGCCAGGCATAAAGCAGGAGACAGTCTAGTCAGCAAAATATGTAAGTTTTTTATTCAGTAAATGATAAAGGAAGACAATTGATATCCTCTGGCTTGGGAATGAAAGCATGTGAACACACACACACAGACACACGCATACAGAAAGAGAGAGAATCACACAGACAGACAGACAGACACACACGCACACACACACACACACACACACACACACATACACACACACTTTCAGCACCAAAATCTGTGAGCATGAAGCTGTAGCTAGTCTTCTTTTTATTAAATATGCATTTTTAGCAATTGGAAAGGCTAATTGCCTTCAATGTTTCCTCAGGCTGAATTCTTATTTGAAATGTAGTAGAAACAATTTCTTTAAAATGCTGGAGAAATAGTATATAATCAGAGGTACCTGAGTCCAGTGTAGAATGTTAAACTAGTTATTCCTAACTAAATCCTTGAGATGAAGAAAGAGGACTTTCCATTGATTCTTGCCCAGGGCCTAGGACATTGGGAATGTTCTGTAAATGTGTGCTGAATGAACACTAAAACTACCATCAAGTTAAATCTCAATTAAATTAGAGTTACTTTTTATAGATCAGTCTTTTTTTTTTTAACATTCTTTCAATAGGACTTACAAAATAGAACTCATTGATTTTAATAATATGAGCATTGATTAAGGCAAAATGTCAGTTTTCTGCCTTGAACACAATCTCCCACAGTCATTAAACAACATTATACTTTTATGAAATCAAGTCATTCACTTTCATTAAAAATAGCCTTTATTTGACATTCATGTGATTCTGGAAGATATCGAGTCAAGATTTAGCACCAAATCACTTTAATCAGAAACACTCTTTGGAACCTTAAAATTATAAAATCATTCCAGTTGTTGCATATATGGAGTTGTGATGTTTCTACACCAAAGCATAAGGAAAATGTGCCACTCACATCACCCTATATTTTAATTTGAGAGTGAAAAGGACAGTTTTTTTTAAATGCCTCTCCCTACTCTAAATTCTTGTCGGCACATCACATTCTGTAGGCAAAACCACAAAGCTGAAGGGATTTTCTTTAGCATGCCCCTCTTCTAGAAGTTTTCTTTCTCCTTCTACATTTTCTTTTGTCCCTCTCCCTTTTCTAACCTTCGTGTGGTGGTGGTAGTGGTGGTGGTGGTGGTGGTGGTGGTGGTGGTGTGTGTGTGTGTGTGTGTGCGTGCAGGTGTGTGCATTTGCCATGGCATATATTTGGAGGCCAGGAGATAATTTAAGTGCCTCATCTTTCATCATGTTTAAGAATCAGTCTTTACTTGATGACTTCCATGTATGCCAGACAAGCTGGCCCATGAGATTCCAGGCATTCCTCAGCTTCCTAGCTCACCATAGAATGTATGTATGTATATATATATATATATATATATATATATATATATATTCTCAGAAATTCAAACTCAGGCCTTGACACTTCTGTGGAAACTGTTTTTCTCACTTAACCACCTTCCCAGGCCCTCATTTTGTGTTTCAAATCAGATACTATACATAAAGCGAAATTCACCCAGTTCTAATGGCAGATAAAGCTCATGTACCCTGCTCATTCAAGAGTTTCTATATTCCTATAGAATATAGTAGTAATAAAAATAGAAAATGTCTGTCTCTTCAATATCAACTTCATTTCAAAAAATGGGCTTGCGATTGCTCAGCCTATAGGCAGTGCTCACCTGAGTCTGATTGAAACAATAAGCTAATGAGCTGGTTAGCCAGCATGAACCAGTGCTTCCTTCTGAAGCCACTGGGCTTCTTATAGCACCAGGTGGCATGCCTGCAGGTTTGGCTCAAAAACTAATTATATTCAAAGCATATTCTAACTAATTGTCTAATTCTGATAAAATGTGTTTGTTTAATTTCGTGAATATTGCTTGCTGAAATGGGTGACCTTTTGCAGCACTGTAGACAACGGAGATACAGGCAATAAAATTCCTTCAGCAACAATTAACTTATATTCAAATCCCATTCAATTCTCTTATTTAACCTATGAGCTGATCATTAGTTTAAGAAAATGATAATATGCCTAATTCAGTCTTGCATTTTAGGGTATATAGTGCTATTGGAGGTGAAGAAATCAAAATAAAATGACTATAGTTAACCCCAAAAGATTAAAATTATTTAATCCCAGTTCCTAATTATGTTATTGTTGTGTGGCTCTTTCCTCTGCACTGAAACGTTTTCTCCTGGAATAAGCACAGAGGGAGAAGTAAAGGGGGAGGAGGGATAAGTGAGGAGGGAATGAGGAACATGGAGAAAGAAGGGGGAGGGAGGAGGAGGTTGAAGGGAAGGGGGATATTCTGATAAATTGGGAGGGCAACAAAACTCAAGACCCTGAGAAGCTCAGAAATTTGCCAGACTCATATGGCCCTTCACCAAAGTTTTACAAATAGCATACAATTACCAAGAGATGTGACTCTTCAGAGGAGATGCCTGTATATTATGTGTGGGCCTCTGGGGATGAGGCCTTTATAATTTGTCATTCATGCTGGCCAGGGTATTTTGGCGATACCAGTCATGATGGCTCAGATGGTGTGTGTGTGGTGAAGGCTCTCCTGTCTGCTTAGTTTTGCTGTGATCTTAAAACTACTTTAAAAATAAAGTTGATTAAAAGAACTGAACATAGTATTCTACCATAAGTATAGGAACCATAGGCTTGCATAAATGTGATCATTACTGTTTGTTCGCATTACTTTAGAAGTCCTGCTGTCTTTCACTCCTGCACATATTCTGTCTTTTCAAGGAAAAAGTACAGCAAAAATTCCTAAGATCATGTGGATACAGTTAATACATATGATTTCTCATAGAAATGGTAAAATCATGCAGGTTGATACAATCAAAACATACTGTATTTTTGAATGAAATTCTGAAGACATTAATAATAAAATCAATCCCGCTAGTCAATGGAAATGTTTGGAAAAATAAAGAAATAACCTATTTTAGTCAGCTGATTTTTGATACAAGTGCCAAGACCTGTGTCAAGGGATGGAATAGACTCAAAGTAAATGGTGTTGGGAGAATTAATGTCAAAAGCAGACAAAATTTCATTTTTATATTATTCCATATAACTATCAACTTAAAATTGATTGAAAATGAAATATAGACCTGACTGTGAAACAATTAAGAAGGAATCAGGAAATTTTTTTGCAAAAATGTTTTTGGCTGATGCATTTTAAATATAATTACAAGAACAAAAGCAAAATGACAACACTGACTAGGAATTTTTGCACAGCTGAGGCAGCCCTTGCGATGAGAGAAGTCCTCTCATGCCATATATAAGATGAGGCCTTCTTAGCCAAGATATGTGAGAAATTGAATCCAACCGCAAGAAGACAATGCATCACCTGAAAAGTTGCCAAATGTTCTGAAAAAGATAATAGAAAAATACTCAGTATATTTTTTAATTTAAATTTAATTTTTTTAATTTATTCACTTTACATCCTGATTGTAGCTGCCTCACCCGTCTCATCCCAGTCCCACTCTTTCTCCTCTTTCCCTTATCCCCTTCCCCTAGTCCTCAGAAAGGGGGAGCCCTCTTCCTCTACTATCTGACCCAAACCTATAAAGTTTCATTAGGACTGCTCACATCCTCTTCTTGCTATGCCAAGGGAAAGTGATCAAAGAGCACACAACAGTGTCAATGTCAAAGACAATACCTGAAATCTCTGGGTAAATACAAAGAAAAATAATAATGAGGGGCCAGAAAGGTAGCTCAGAGGCTAGAAGCATTTGCTGCTCTTCCAGATAACTGGAGTTCATTTCCCAGCATAAGCAGGGTGATTCACAACTGCCTATACCTCCAGGTCCAGGGGATACAATGCCTTCTTCTGGCCATTGTGTTCATATACACATTCAAACACTCACACATACACATGGGCATGTACATGTACAAATAGATAAATGAATTCTTTAAAAGAAAACCATGAACCAAGTGGAATGACAATTATCAGCAAGTAAATGATAACAGTGTTGTGGTTACAGACAATAGGGAATACTTTTTCATAATTACCATAAAGATAAATTAGTACTAACACTTTGGAAAAAGAATAGAATACTACCAGGGTAGGGATATAGTCCAAAAGAAGAAGGCTTGCCTAGAATGTACAATGGTGTGAGTTCTATCTCCCACATTAGCAAACAAAGTAATGAAATATAGAGAGAAACAGCAAAAGAATAAGATCATATATGCCAGTATTCCCACTTTTGAATACATAGCCACAGGAAATGAGCTCAGTATGTGAAGGGAGACCTGTCTTCCCATGCTCATTGTAGCATTCATAATCATAATTAAGATTTGGAGGGAACCTAAGTATCACAAAAGAGAAAATGTAGTACTATGCATGACAGAATACTGTTCAGCCTTAGAAAGGGAGAAATCATTTCATTTGTGTCATGTTGGAGGTTATGCTAAGAGATGTAAGTTAGATCCAAAACACCTAAACCATATCATCGTCCTCACACATTGAACCTAACGTGTTTGAGCTCACACAAGTAGACAATAGAACAGTGGTTACTGTTAATCATAGCCACACCAGTATGTAACAGTCCTTCACTTTGGTTGAACTATAATTCTTAAAATCACAATAATCTGACTTTCCAAACTCAAGTGACTTTTTTCTCTAGAGCAGTGGTTTTCAACCTTTGTAATGCTGCAGTCCTTTAATACAGTTCATCATGCTGTGGTGATCCCAATCACAAAACTATTTTCATTGCTATTTCGTAACTGTAATTTTGCTAGTTATGAACTGTAATGTAAATCTCTATGTTTTCCATGGTGTTATGTGACCCCTATGAAAGTGTCATTTGACCCTCAAATGGGTTATGACCCACAAGTTGAGAACTACTGCTTTAGACTCTTGCCTTTTCTCCTCTGCCATAGACTCAGAGCTATGGCCTTGCCACCCCAACAAACCTCAGGCATGGCCTTGCCTCCTGCACTGACCTGCAGTCACCTCCAGACAGGAGAGGTACTCAGTCACACAACACTCTTTAAGTCACCACTCCCTGATTATCCCAGCAAAAGCCAACCACTAGGTAAATATGGAATCCTTTCTTAACTTCTGCCCTGTAAGTACCCCAGGCTGTAAGCTCTGATTCTCACACCAGACTTGGCTTTCATATGTTTTTGTTTGTTGTTTTTTACTGAATAAAATCATGCCACCCAGTCACTTGCCCCTTTATCTTTTCCCCTTCTTTTTACCTTTCAATTACCATAAGCTGAACAGGAAAGAGAAAAAGGACAGGAAGTTGTTGGTCAAAAGGTATAAAGTCTCAGATGTGAGGACTGAGTGATGACCAATAGTGATGCATCATACATGTTACATAAAGAACTAGGAAGGTACATTTCACATGACTCATCAGGGAAGACTGGTAAATAAGTGAATGGATGTTAGTTATCCAGACTTGATCATTTCACTTATTGTGAACTTAACAGAATGTCTTAACATACTCCACAATTGCATACAGTTATTACCCACCAATCAAAAACAAAAACCCTTACCAATAATTTAAGAAATGTAGAAGAGAGAAAAAATATTACAGAGCACTCAAGCAACACTTTCCTTTCTAAATATGATTTTGTTCCAGCTGAGACTTGTAATGGTCAGTCAGCAGTGAGTTCAAGGCATTGCTAACTGGTTTATGCCATTCATTCCTTTCTGTGGCCAGAAATATGAAGGACAGCTATGTTTGCCTGAAGAGCACCAGAAAACCAGAAGATAAGGCATGGGATGAGGAGGTAATCTGTAACAAGTGCACACTGCCTTGTGTTCAGTGAGGAACTCTCCTGGTGGATTAAAAAGAAGTTATGTACGCAGAAGCAGTCATGTGATGAGTGATTTCTTTAGAATTTAAGCATGCTTAAAAGCAACACAAAATTTTATTCTTCTGAGTATTTCTCATGTTCTTTTCTGACATTACTTGAATATAAAAAGTAAAAATTTTAAATTCATTCTTGGCTATGTTTTTAAAATCCAAGTGAGCCCCAAAGATCCCAGTCTGCCTTTGAACAGGAGGCCACTATACACCCATACATGATGAAGCACAATAATCAAAAGGTCTCCAGTTGAGATAGAAGGTAGGTTCATTTGCTGCTCAGGAGGAAATCTATCTGAAATTCACCTGCTTTCAAGTTTAAAAGAACACTTCACATGCATTTTATTGAGTGATTAAGGGTGGGAGCCAATTATTTTGGCATGAACTTTTCTTTTCTCTTGTCACATAGTAAACTATTATCTACTTGTACAGAGTTTAATTGACATTTCTGAAATATATTTAAATAGAGATATTAATTTATTCATGATCCACATTCTGGTGAAAGTAAAATACTATTATAGACTAACTTTTCCCATTTTAACTCTTTGAGGAATGGAATCACATCTCCTGGGCTTAGGAGATGGCTCAGTGGGAAAAGTGCTTACTATGTAAGCCTGATAAACTGCGTTCAATCCCCAGGGTCTAATACAATGTCAGTTGTGTGTTGAGCATCTGTAATCCCAGAACTTCTACTGTGGGGTGAATAAAGACAGGAGAATGCCTGGAAGCTCATGCGCCAGCAAGCAGAGAGAATGATGCACAGAGGCAGGGACAGGATTCAGTTTCAACAAGACGGAAAGTAAGAACTGAATACTGAAAATTGTCTCCACACTTCTGCTCTACCCAGCTCCTCCATTTGACACCAAGGTAGTTTTCTCCATGATATGGGAACTAATTGGTCACTACATAAACAAGAGCAAGCATGGGACCTCACTGTACCAGTCAACTTTCTGTCTGTTCTGACTGGCCATTAACAATGCCATTTAGCTTCCAGAAACCCCATTTCCTGGGCATCACCACTGGCTCTGTAGAGATCCTGATGGACTACCCCAAACCTTGTGCATATTCCTGGCCTTATTCATGAAACTAGGGGTGAGCACTATCTGGAAAGAATGCAGACTTTGGGGCTAGAGACATGGCTTTGAGTTTAAGAGCACTGCCTGCTCTTCCAAAGGTCCTGAGTTCAATTCCCAGCAACCACATGGTGACTCATAACCACCTAAAATGAAATCTGGAGCCTTTTTCTGTTATGCAGGCATACATGCAGGCAGATAATGTATACATAATAAATAAATAAACCTTAAATAAACAAAGAATGCAGAATTTGGCCAGCTAATGCAAGGAGATCTCTCCCAAGAGCCTTATCCCAGATGAGTGGTACCTTACTGTTAGCACTGGCACCCAGTGGGGCACACCTACTGTCTGTCCAGCCACTGCACCTAAGTCTACTACCTACTGCCTCATGCTTCTCTAAAACCCCTGCACATAGCTATCATTTATTCCACTCTTGTTCATCCTTCAGGATTCAAGGCAGGCTTTAACTTCCCTTGACAAATCTTCCTTGATGTCTATCAATACTCTATCAAGCAAATATTTTGGCCAATACCCTGTCAGCTAATATTATTTTTAAAGTAGTGCAGGTGTACTCTTCATCTCATTTTCATTGCTTGTTTATCTGTGAGCCTTTTAATCTTGCCTTTCACTCATTCCTGAAGCCATGGAAGTCCCTGCTTTTTGAATATCTGTGAATGGGGCCTTGAGGTCAAGAAACTTGGCTCTGCTGCTTTAGGAACTTTGAGTACTTGCTTTATTTTTTGAGAGCCCTTTTGCCTTAGGACAGTTACAAACTCAGTGTAGTAACAATGTTCTCTTGGGTCTTCTAAAACCCACAGCAGCTCCAGAGACTCTGACCACATGCCAGATATTCGTCCAATAACCCACTTTGTATTCTGTCACATTCAGGCTATCATTTTGATTCTATTTGGTTCAGCTGTGTTTCTCCTGGGTACTTGCCTGGAGGATTCCAAGTAAATGAATCATAGCAATACTGATTCATTGACGGTACTGCAGGGCTAAGCACAGCAACTACACTATGGTGCCAAAAAAAGGTATTTGACGTAACAGGGATGGATATGAACGTGAAGTTTATACATACAGGGGAATTGTTTCAGCCATGAAGAAGAATGAAGCTATGTCACCCATAAGAAAATGGATGCAACTGGAAAGAAATATCTTAAGTAAGGCCCTCCCAGGAAAACAAATATCAAACTCTTTTTTTTTTCTCATTTATAGTTCCTTCATTGTATGTAGTCTCTCTCTCACACATACACAAACACACATGCACTTCCTCATGTGCACCCACACAGGAATGTACACACCCATACACAAATATATAATTAAAGTAGATGTTACATTAACTCAGATAACAAAAGAGACAGAGAGTATAAAGAGAAAAAGTGAAGGTAATATATGGGGCTATGATTAATGTATGCACCAGTATAAAAATTAAAATAAAGTATTCCTAAAGTTGTATTTAATATTTTAAAGTGGTATTTATTGTTTTTCATTCTACTATGCCCATAAGAAATAGTTTTATTTTCATAGTTTGTGGTTGCTTCCTCTATATCCATACTTATATTTTATGAACTTTAATCACAGTATATTTTCCTTGCTGTTGACTGTTCTCTGGTAAAGCATGCTGAATATTTTTGCCTATCTGTTCCTTTTTTATGCTCACGCAATGTGATTCTACTGTAATGACACCAACTTTAGTAGTAGGTGTGACCATGTAATATATGAATTTTGCATATGTATGTGTATGCGTGTGCACAGGTGTGTGTGTGTGTGTGTGTGTGTGTGTGTGTGTGTGAAGTCCAACACTCAAATGGGTATTTTTCCTAGATGTGTCCATCATATTTTCTTTTTTTTGAGACAAGCTCTTTTACTAACCTGAAACTTATTGAGTTGGGTGTATGTCCAGTAAGCCCTAGGATCTACCTCTCTCCACTTCTGAGTGCTGGGGTAATAAGCATATGAATTTACCCCCAGATTTTAAATGTAGGTTCTGGTGACCAAACTCAGACTTTCCTGCTGGCAGGGAAAGTGCTTCATCCATTGAGCTGTTTACTCTAGTCATCAAGTCTAATTCTGAGTGAAGAAAAACAGACTGAGTGTGGCTAGGATGTATCTTTCCTCATGTTGATTCTTTAAAAATTCATCTATTACCTGATAGATACATTTAGTCGTACATTTATAAAACAAGTATCTATTCAACAGCTATGTGCCATTTTCAGCTTAAGGGATGCAGGTTGAACTAAACAGAAAATCTATGCTTACATGAAACCAACAGTAACTGAGATGTGGGGAGAAAAGAGAAAAAAAACTATTTAGACAAATATGTGAGCAGAATATTTAAAATGGCAATTAAGCACCAAAAATGTTGTAAGAATGTGATATGTTGTGAGGTGGACATGGAATTTTGAAAGTATCTAGCACATGTTTAAGGAAGGTTGAATTTCAGATGGTAGGGAAAATATTTAAGCTAATATTAAATATTAAAAGCTAATTGTAAAATAATAAAGGTAAGAATTAAACGATGACAAAGTATCAGCTACAAAAATATGGGAGAGTTGTGATTAGAACTATCACCTTGGCAGGATCTAGAACCATATGTCTGTGAGGGAGGGAGCTTGTAGCTTGGGTTTGTTGATGAGAGAAGACTCATCTTGTGAGAAAAACCATTCTATGATTTGGAATCCTGAACTACATAAAAGGAGAAAGCAAGGAGAGTAGCAGCTTCCCTCCCTCTCTGCTTCCTGACTGAATTCCCTGTGAGTAGCTGCCTTACATTCCTGTGGCCATGATCTTCCTACCATAATTAACTCTAGCTGCAAACTGTCAGTCAAAATAAACCCTTCCTTTACTGAGATGCTTCTGTCTGGTATTTTGTCACAGTGATATATTACTTACACAGAGTAACTAATATATGGAATGAGCAAGTGCCAATTACCTAAAATGAGAAGGAAATAGGCATATCATGCGAAAAGGAGAAATTTGAAAATGGTTGGGTGCCAACTAACTCAGTCGTAACTCACAGAGGGACTTGACAT
This sequence comes from Rhombomys opimus, assembly GCA_010120015.1. Taxonomy (NCBI): domain Eukaryota; kingdom Metazoa; phylum Chordata; class Mammalia; order Rodentia; family Muridae; genus Rhombomys; species Rhombomys opimus. Next base: position 926,768 of record REGO01000430.1, on the reverse strand, counting down.
TTTGGTGAATAACTTGAATTCCATTCTAAGTAAAAATAACGGGAGAGGGCACTTGAAGAACCACAGAAGTGCTAGGACCTGACTTATGACCAAGTGACCCTAAGGTAGAAATTAGATTGGTGAGAGGAGACTGGGGTGATTGAGACCAGATAGGAGTGTCTGCAGCAAGGCTGATAGTGGATGACAGTGGTGACAAGAGAGAAAGCAAAGAGAGTGTAGATTTCACAATGTCTATTTGTGGAGTAATTGATTCTAGGAGGAGATGGCACTTTAGATTATCATTGGGGGAGGCACTTT
>REGO01000430.1:888905-918001 GCA_010120015.1 Rhombomys opimus | reverse complement strand
TATTTGATATTTGGAAACTGGGAATTTTGTTGACAGACGTTTAAGACCTCAAAAGTGATTTTGAAACTAGTCAGTAGGCAGAGCCTGAAAATATTTTAAGGTTGTGGTAGGAAACGCCTGCATTTCATTGACTAGATTGCTATAAAAGTAGATCATTGGGTCTGTGGCAATAGCTCAGTTAGTAAGGATTTGCTACACAAGACTCCAGCCTTACAAGATGTGTATATTATATACTTGTAATCTCATTCCTGGGACAAGGAGACAAGAGGATGTTTAGACAAGAGGATGTACATATACACCCCACCACCATACATGAACATGTACACACAGAGAAAAATACAGATAATAAATACTCAGAAGAAAATGAGCAGCATGTTAGAGACAAATCACTGCCTTCGAGGAATTCTGAGTCATTGGAGATAGATTCCTAGTATAAATATAAATATCGAAAGTTTTGTTGATAAAGGATTTGAAGGAAGTAAGAACCATGAATTCCGAAATTCAGAAATAAGTCATTGCTACCAAGTGACAGAGAAGTTGAAAGAGTTTCACTGAACATCTTACCTTTACGTAAGAAGCAAAGCTTTAGTTGGTATTAAATTTAGCTGTGAAGAATTCCAAGAAAAGTTATGGCCTGTTCTTTCTTTCTTTCTTTCTTTCTTTCTTTCTTTCTTTCTTTCTTTCTTTCTTTCTTTCTTTCTTTCTTTCTTTCTTACTCACATATACCAACATATGAGAGCAAAAGGAACACAATGAGCTGAGAGAAGAAATGTGAAGAAAAAGAAACCAGGTCATGGTGATCTGGGATGCTCTGTCTCTGCATGCTGTGAAAATGTTTCAGTTGGGAAACTGAAATGGTGACCAGGAAGAAATCAAGGTACAGCTAGGTGACCTCTGGTTAGCATGTACGGAGGTTCACAAAGACATTGTCTAGTACTCAGGAAGCTAGATGTCTAGATGACAGGGATAGATACAGAATCATTAAAGAATGAAAGAATGAAATGAAGAAGGGAAGAGGGAGGAGAGAGAACAGAGATCACAACTTTTCACTTATATCCAGACTCACAAATGTCTTCAGAATGTTCCAGCAACAGGAACACTGTCAACTGGGAAAAGAAAGAAAATGAACAAAGGAAAAGCAATTGGTGAAAGAAGTTGTCCCTCAACCAATGAATAGTTAAAGAAATTATAGTACATTTACACAATGGAATACTACTTAGCTATTAAAAAGATGGAAATCATGAAATTTGCAGTCAAACTGATGGAACTAGAAAAGATCATCCAGAGTGAAGTAGCCCAGATCCAGAAAAACACATTAGTGTTTTTGTACACATGAGTACGCAGGATTTTAGTCATATAGTACAGGATAAGCATACCACAATTTACAGGCCCGAAGATGATATTTAACAAGGAGAATCCAAGGGAGAATGCACAAAGCTCACTGAGAAGGAGAAATAGAGTAGACAGCGGAAGTGTTTGATGAGAGGAAACAAGGTAGGGCAGGGAGTGAAAAAAGAAATGGAGGTGGAGACCAGATCTGGGAAGCATGGGGACTGAAGAACTGAGGGCCTACAGAGATAAGAGAAATCATGAGTGGGGGCATCTCTGTGACAATCTGGAGGTCTAAGACCAGGTAGGCTTCTAGGAGGATATAGAGGTGACTCTGTCTCAGACTCCTAGTAACAAGGGTTATGAAGACAGTAGAGGACACCCTCTAACTAGACAGAACTCCTGGTGGAGGGAGGGGAACATCAATCCACTCACAAAAACATGACCCAAAATTTACCCAACAAGATGTGCATGGATAAAGATAGAGCAGAGATTAAAGGAATGAATACCCAGTGTCTGGCCCAACCTGAGACCTATTCCTTGGGTGAGAGCTAACCCTCGACACTATTAATCATATTCTGCTGTGCTCACAGACAAGTGCCTAACATGGATGTCCTCTGAGAGGCTCCACCCAGCCCCAGGTAAAAACCGATATTTAGACTCATTGCCAAACATTGGGCAAAGATAGGGAATCTTGTGGAAAGTGGGGGGGAAGGACTGAAGGACTTGGAGGTGACAGGAGATTCCACAAGAAGACCAACTGAGACAACTAACCAGGGCTAAGAAGGGCATGCAGAGACTTAAACACCAACTAAAGATCATGCAGAAACTGGACCTATGTCTGTTACTCAGATGTAGCAGGTGGGCAGTTCAAGCTTCGTGCAGAACCCTAGTAAGGAGATCAGAGGCTGTCTCTGACATGGGATCTGTTCCCTGCTCTTTGCTCACCGCCCCCTTGTGGGGCTACCTCCCCAGGCCACTAGGGAAGGGGATGCACTCAGTCCCAATGCAACTTGATGAACAAAGATGGGTTTTTAGGTGGGGGCTCCCCTTTTCTGAGGAATAGGGAAAAGGGGAACGGAAGAAGACAAAGGGAATGTGGGACCAGGAGAAGAGGAGAAAAAGGGCTTCAATTGGGATGTAAAATGATTTAAATAATTAAATAATTTAAAAAATAAATAAAAAAAATTAAAGTTCCATTATCCCAGTATCAAGTATGCTTCTATTCCAGCAACCTGTCTGTGTTCACATGTTCTAATTTATGTTTCTACCACATTTATGATGCATTTAACATTCTTTCCATTTTAGAGATGAGCAGATTATGGTATGGAGAGACCAAGGAACTTGTTCATGTTTACAGACAAGGAATGATTTTACAACTGATGTTTTCTTCTCATTCTTAGAGTCAGATGTGCTTTGATTGAGCCACTCGACTCACTTTCTCCTGTTAGCAAACTGCAGCAACCTAGTGAGGTCACCAAACATTATCAAAAACTGACATCAATCACATGTCAAAGGAAGAATTTTTGGTAAGCTGATGCATGCCATGTACATGTAAGAAGGGGAAAATAATTAAGTCTCAGGAAAGAAAAGTTAAGAGCTAGAAAGGGAGTAGTGTTTTGAAATGCTGTCTTCTGGACATGACATGGCTGTTGTGAACATCAACTCATAGTAGCTTGTGTTGAGTAAGCCAAAAAAGATCAGTCAACATCACACTGTGGAGGTGCTTCTGTGGCCCCAGCCTCCGAGGAGAGTTGCTAACAGTTGTCAGCTGCTGGGGAAGGAGAAAAGAGGTATTTAATTTGGGTATTTGGCTGCTGGTGGGTTGCTGGTGCTCCAAATGATGGCTCTGTACTATACACATGTGGTCTGCACTAATGAGACTCATGGGATTAATAACAATAGTAGTACTAAAGATGACCTGAAGTCGGGAGACAAATGTGTTGGGGAATTCTGGGTATGGATAGGGTAATGGTGAATATATATGATCAAAATACATTGTACAAATGTATGAGATTTCATCATCATAATCATCATCATTATAATCATAAGTGTTTTCTGTGAGTAAGAAGTCAGTGAACCCCAGCTCCTCCTCTGTGAACTCCAGTACAGAAGAGATTCTTTGGCTTTGCTGTCTACTTAGGTGTTCTATCCCCCTTAACCGCAGGAAAAAACGTGAGTTTTTCATGTATCTGTAGCATTCTAGTCATCTGAAATCTACATTATCCAAACGCTAAATGCAAAGTACCAAATGGAGTACTCACTGAAAGCCACAGCATATGCATCATTTAAGTTTATTCTTTATGGAACTTGGGAAAGCAAATGTCTAAAACTTGTTCAAAAGGTTTTTTTTTCTCACTCAGGTCACTAAAAGTGACAACCATGAAACATCAGAGTCTGGTGATGATAAGCAGTGGTTAAAATACAGAATTCAGTGAAAGATAGACTTACATGGGGACAGACAGAGTGACACCTGTGCTCAAGTTAATCATTAAAGATAATGCAGCTGCTATTGTTATGGTTATCCACTAAATAAATTCTGCACTGTGGATAATTTTTCAGCTCTGTGAAATGCAAATCAGGTTTTTGAGTTGAAATATTTGACAGAAGTTCTGAGACTTCACAAAATCCTTTCAGATGTGAACTGCTGTGTCTGAACCACATTAGGGTTCACACAGTAGATCTTAAGAATATAAAAGAATAAAGGAGGAGACAAAAGTGGATCAACACTTAGGATCTCAACAAGAGGAAAATTCAGATAAATAAATAAAGCAAGTTGCAAATGAAAGGTACAATAATTTCAGGAAAGAATAAGCACTCACATATCATTATGTAACAGCCTTGCAATGAAAATGATTTTTGGAATGCAGTTAGCTTTTGAAAGGGCTATTTAATTCCCCTTCTTGTTAGATGGTGATCAAAGTACTCCTCCATTTGTACACCATGCTACCATGTATCCCAGGCTGGCCTAAAACTTCCTCTGTGGTAAAGCTGGCCTTGAACTTATGACTCTTCAGACTCTTCCACACAGATGCTGGTATTACAGGCACTCATCACCATATCCAGCTTGTGGTGTGCTAGAGATACAACTCAGGGCTTCAAGCGTGCCAAGCAAACATTCTTAAAAAAGTATATGCTAGAAACTTTCTATTTCCAAATATGCCTGGTAATTCCTGAGCAAGATACAGAAAATTGGCCAGATGTTTTAATCTGAAACCAAAGAGAAGTAAGTCTCTGCTGAACAAAAATGGATAATAAACCTAGTGTAGCAAAGTAGAGACTGGTGGGTAGATGCATTGATAGAACAAGAGTCAAATATTGTACCAGAAATATAGGCTTTGCAGATCACAGCCATCTGTAGCATAGCCAAGGTGAAGATTCAAGTTCTTTGCATTGGAGTTTATGAATTTTCAGATTTTATGTTTTTTTGGTTTTAAAATTTATTTATTTTTTTATTAATTACAGTTCATTCACATTGTATCCAAGCTGTAGCCCCCTCCATCATCCCCTCTCAATACCACCCTTTCTCCCTCATCTCCTCACATGCCTCTCTCCAACTCCACTGATATGTAAAGTCCTCATTCCTTTCCATCTGACCCTAGCCTATCAGGACTCATCAGGACTGGTTGCACTGTCTTCCACTGTGGCCTGGTAAGGCTGCTCCCCCATCAGGGGGAGGTGATCAAAAAGCCAGTCAATGAGTTCATGTCAGAGACATTCCCTGTTCCCATTACTAGGGCACCCACTTGGACACTGAGCTGCCATGGGCTACATCTGTGCAGGTGTTCTAGGTTATCTGCATGCATGGTCCTCGGTTGGATTATCAGTCTCAGAAAACACCCCTGGGCCCAGATTTTTGATTCTGTTGCTCTCCGTGTGGAGCTCCTGTTCCCCCCCCCCAGGGCTTTTTGTCTCAAAGGTGCATTCTTTCCTAAGATTCCTTGCACCCTGCCCAAAGTTTGGTTATGAGTTTCAGCATCTGCTTTGATAACCTGCTGGATAGAGTCTTTCAGAGGCCCTCTGTGGTAGGCTCCTGTCCTGTTGCCTCTTTTCTCCTTCTTCTGATGTCTATCCCTTCTGCCTTTCTGAATGATGACTGATCATCTTACCCAGATCCTCCTTCTTACATAGCTTCTTTAAGTGTACAGATTTTAGTATATTTATCCTATATTATATGTCTAATATCCACTTATAAGTGAGTATATGCCATGTGTGTCTTTCTGCTTCTGGGATACCTCATTCAGGATGATCAAAGATCCAGAAATATACCCACAGACCTACAGATACTTGAATTTTGACAAAGAAGCCAAAACCATACAATAGAAAAGAGACAGCATCTTCAACAAATGGTGCTGGTCTAACTGGATGTTTACATGTAGAAAAATGCAAATTGATATGTATTTATCACCCTACACAAAATTAAAGTCCAAGTGGATCAAAGACCTCAACATAATTCAATAGGGCAATTTATGAAGGACAGGTTCTGAAGAACTTTCTAAAATCATTAAAGTTGTATTTTGTTTTGGAAAAGCAGTTAAGAAATCACTCTGAGAAATATTTTTTAAAGTTTTCTGTGAAGAGTGATGTTTGATAATCAAATTGAATGTTTTTCATGGATTAGGCTGTAAATTCATTTTTGGCTCTATAATAGTTTATTATCCCCAAGATTCTTGTGTTAGTCCTGTTGGGGAAATGTAATAACTCAACCACAGTATTATTTCTCTAACTTCAACTACTATTTCATTTTCTTTCAAAAAGCTACATGTGTGTGGCTGCATGTTGATTTGTGAACCTGTGAGTGCAGGGGTCTTCAGTGTCTGGAGGAAGACGTTAGATCCCCTGAAACACAAGTTACAGACATTTGTGGGCATCTCTACATGAGTACTGGGAATATATCTGGGGTTCTCTGCAAGAATAGTATGTATCTTAACCAGTGAGTCACATCTCCAACTCTGATTAGTCAAATATAAGTTGCTACAAAGCAATGGTCAGCTTTTCCTTTTCTTATCTGGATTCACTTGCACTTTGAGGATGAGAAAATATGAAGAATTTGTAATGCAAGATGGACTAACCCCCGGTCACATGACTGCTGAGTATAGGGTGTGCAAGCTTATCTCTGCTTCTGATTTTGAGGTGAACAGACAGTATACCACTATGCAGAGGGAAGAATGGTGCAGATAGATTGTCAAAAGCAGACTCAGTGAAGGGTGGAGTTGCTTCTCAGAAGTCATGGAGCAGTTATGAGGTGTTAATAAGGAAGACAAGTCCCATGGATAGGAAAAGACTTGAATATTCAGGCAGAGTTTACATGTATTCCAAAGAGATTTATGATTAACATGGGCAGGCTCAGAAAGAAACCCTGTTGGTGAAGTGTCTGCTCAGCATGCAGGGAACCCTGGGCCCACTCTTCAGCACTGCATAAAATGAGCATGGTCACTCTCACTTATAATCAAAGCCCTTGGTAGATGCAGGCAAGAGGATCAGAAGTTCAAGGTCATCTTTGGCTACATAGCCAGTTCAAAGCTAGATTAGTGTACATAAATTCCCATTCAAAAAGTGAAAATAATAGATACTGTGATGTTTTGAATCGGACTGGCTCCCATTCATACAAGTATTTCAATGATTAGCCTATAGGGACTAGTTCAATTAGGAGACATGGAAGTGTGTGACAGTAGAAGCAGGCTCTGAGGCCTCATATATACTCCAGCCATGCCCAGTGTGGTCATCTCCTTCCACTGCCTGTGGATCAAGATGTAGAACTCTCAGCTCCAGCACCATGTCTGCCTGTGCACTTACATGCTTCTCACCATGATGACAATGGACTATATTTCTGAAACTGCAAGCTAGTCCCAATTAAATATTTTCATTTTTAACAGTTGCCGTTTTCGGACTTGGAAAGGGGCAGGGAGGAGACCAGGGAGGGAGTGTGGGGTTGGGGAGGGAATGAGGGAGCAGGATACAGCTGGGACACAGAGTTAACAAAATATAACTAATAAGAAAAATAAAATTAAAAAAAAAAGAATATACAAACAGTTGCCGTTTTCATGGTGTCTCTTCACAGCAATAAAATCCTAAGTAACTAAGACAGTGACTAATGAAAACTTGAAAAAGAAATTAGGATACAAAACCATCTACAAATATCAGGGAAAAAACACATATATTTTACCTACGCACATAAATGTAAGAAATAATAAACCTCACTAGTAAGTGTAGTCACTGTGTTTAGACAGACACATTGATATTTATATTCTTAGCATTTATTAATATTTCTTACTTCATTTATGCATTACTCTCCAAAACAGAAAGTATTTCCAAGAGGGGAAGATGAAAGTACCACCATTTCAGCTGCTCAAGGAAGAAACATGAAAAAAAAATAGTCATATTTCTATCTAGATTTAAGCAGTATCATTCATGACAACTGCTTCTCAGAATCTGGTATCTTCTCAGAGGGAGTCTGCTCATTAAGCACATTTCAATAATGTAGCACAGAGATATGGTAAAGTTACTAAAGAATGATGGTTCTCTCAGGGGGCACTTACCGCAGGAACCATAGATTCTCCTTGAATATATTTTTATTCAAGCACTCTTCCTGCAGACCTGAGTCATATCATAGTGCCCAAGTCTGAAAATCCATTTTTAATGGGGGTCATTCTTTTCATCTTGAAAGTGGCTCATTTTGTAATTTTAGAGCCTCTGAGAAACCTGATGATTTTATGTTTTTTAAGACTCACATACAGTTTGGATTTTACAAACTCAGAGGATGTGGTGTGCATGTGATGACTGTCAGCGCCCTTTTAACGTCCCACCTGTTCAGTGGTTGCTGACAGTACTTAAGACTGTGTGTTTGCTAATTACAGAAATTATAAACAGGGCTTAAGATATGAGTATATGGAAATGGTTTTACATAGCAATGGAAGTACATTAAAGAATAAATGCTTATGCCAATTAATTTATATTTTGCTTATTATTAATCTTATCTATCTCTCTATCATAATATTCATCTATCACCTCTCTATCATCTACCTATTATCTTTTATCTATTTGCCTATCATCTATATATCATATATCTATCTATCAAATATTGATGTATGTCTGTGTGTATATGTATGTATGTGTATCTATCTATCTATCTGTCTATTTATTATCTATCATTTAACTATCTAGTATGGACCTATGTAATCATCTATATTCTTTTATCAACAATCTATCAAATTTTCATATATGTATTTATCATTTTTCAAACTACCATTTGAAGGAATTATTGTTGGTGGGAATTTCAGTAAGATGGGGGTCTTTTTAAATAAAGATCCATTGCAGTGTGGAATGTTGTGGTGTGGTTAGGTATGGTAAGCATTAATCATCTGTACAGTTTTAATACAAAATACTTCTGTCTTAATGAGTGCATATCTTTTTTGTTGTTGTTGTCGTTAAATAGTTTGGCTCTAGTTTTGATAAACTAACCAAAGGAGTTTGTAAAGCTTAGCTGAAAGTTGGTAAAGAATGAAACAGACACATCTAGGTAGAAATCTTCCCTCCTTTTCTAGCTTTATAATGGAAGATCAGGTATGCAGACTCTTTCTCAGCTCAGCTTCAATACTGTAAACTGAAGGTTTTGAAGGCAAATATATCTACACCCAGCACTGGTTTATTTATATAACTGGCATATCTCATTTTTCAATCTGAATTTGTTCCTACTTCAGGAATGAAAAAATAGGTAGTCTTATTTGTTTGTTATCAAGGTTAAATGCAAAAAAAAAAAAAAAACTTGTAAAACACAAGGTTCTAATCTATTGTAGCTATTCAATAGGTATTTATTCAATCCTCAAACTTCAACAAGGGCAAGGCACACTAGGGGAATTTAGGATTTGAAGCTAGCACCTTCAAATTTTAAGCACCAATTTATTTGCTGCTGGCAGAAATGTCTCCCTTCTTCCTTGACCCTGGTGGATTTCCACTCTGTATTTAAGATTTTTCCATCTTTATTCTTTGAATAATGCTTTCCTATTTCTTTAAGTACTTACATACCACAATCTGTGCCTCGGGTTTTTAAATATCATGAAACTGGAACTTAGGGCAAGTTTATGAATTTTGGAGCCCCAGGTTTACAGCTCAAGAATATGACTTACTGTGTAAGAATTCAAGACACAAAGTCATTTCCCTGTATGAAGACTTCTTTGCCTCTATGAGAAGAAAAATCATTAAAGGCACTTCAAAGGTAATATAAGAGATGTTGAAATGTCTCTGAGATACCAAATGAATGGATGCAAATAGTAGTTATGTGTGAATCTTAGTTCCTGTCTCCAAACCCTAATACTGTGGAAGTACAGGATATTTTTAATTTGTCTGCATGTGCATATTTATATGTGTGCATACATCAGTGTTCATTTGTACTGATGTGCGTTACAATGCATTACAGAGGCCAGAGGATATGCTTTAGTGTCATTTCTCAGGCACTCAGAGTTTCTTTGTAGCTTAGATCTCCCCCATTAGACATGCCACTGAAACGTAAACATCCTCCTATCTTTGCCTTCCTATTTCTAGATCTATCACAAGCAGTCAGTACCAATCCAGACTTCTTAAAATGTGACTTCTGAGAGTCAAACTTAAGTCCCCATATCTCAGACTCTGAGATATGACAAACAACAACACTATGAACCCAAATGTCAACACATTGCTGAGTTGCTAAAAATAAATGTCATTTTCAGAAATGTAGCCGTAGGCAATAACTCTCTTTTTTGGCCTCTGGTTTGTGTAAAATAGACACTTCAATGGTTCAAATATCACCGTGCTTGTCTGCATGCAGTTGCTGATCTATAAAACATGCAGCACTTTGTAACATTGATCTCTTCAGTGCCAACAAGTAGGAGATATTAGTGCAGCCCAGAATCCCAACTGTAACTGTGGGAGTAGAGTCAGAGACATAGAAAAGTGGAATAGACCAAACTTCCTGTGAAATGGAAAGAACAGTTGGCAGTGGCGCTAAAGATGGAAAATAAGAAATAAAGGGGAGCATTATTTTAAAAGCTGACTCCACCATCAAGCAGAAAAGGAGCAGTCACATGATTAGGCTTTAGTTGCCTTGGCTCAATGCACCTCAGGGTTTATTTAGAAGCTTATGTTCATCATGACAGCTGGAAAGGGCAGAAGCAAGTTGATTCCAGTGAGGTGGCTTCCCTAAGGGGTCATGTTTGTTTCTGTGGGGCATGGAAGAGGGAAGATAAGTTCAGATGGGAGACAGCCATGTTCAGGGAAGACAGATAATTGGACAAAATCAAGAACATCCTTTTAAGGCTTAGAATTTTACCTAAAATGGACAGTTTACATTTCTCTTCAGTATTACTTGTATTAAGAATACTTATAAAGGCTTGCTTTTATGCTCAGGTACTAAACTGATTGTCCCTTTCATTGCTTGACCTTTTAGAAGTTTCTATAACGTCTTGTACATACATCTTCACCAGCTCCCTCAGTCTTAAACAATAATCTAGTTCCACATGTGAATACATACAGGAGTTCTTATATGCTGGTTTTCAAACAAGAACACATCTACACAAATTTTTATATATGTTGGAGATGCATGTGCACATGCATGTGTGCACCAATGACCTGAGGTGTTGGTCCTCAGGCACTATGTACCTCCCCATTTCTTTCTTCCCTTCTCTTTTCTTTTCTTCTCCTTTCCTTTCTTTTCCTTTCTTTCTTTCTTTCTTTCTTTCTTTCTTTCTTTCTTTCTTTCTTTCTTTCTTTCTTTCTTTCTTTTCTTCCTTTCTGAGACAGGGTCTCTTAGTGGCTTGCAACTTACCAAGTAGGCTAGGCTGGCTGCTCTGTGAACCCTAGAGATATACCAGTCTCCAGTTCTTCAGCACTGGGATCACAAATGCAGAGCTTTTTATGTGGGTTTGAAAATTGAATTCAGGCCCACTTGTTTGTGCAATAAGCACTTTACCAACTATGTTATCTCCCCAACACTGCTAAATGAGTGACTGGGGAGTCATCTAGAAGGACTTGAGGAAAATTTAGTTCATGGTTTATCCATTGGACCTATGATGAGTAATTACCCAAGGATTTACTCCTCATTTTCAGTTGGAGATGATTCCTAATTCACTGAGAGAAGATTTAAACTCCTAAAAGCTTCATTCCTGAGAAACAAGAGATATGCTGAGTAAAACTGAAAAAGATTCCAAATTATTTTTTATATTTGGCCAATAAGATAGAAAGAAATCACTTTATGTAATGCTTGTAAAATCATGGGATGTTTTCTTGTTAGGAGCTCTCTTCCTTTTAGAAATTTCTTACAGATTATGATCTCTGATGTCCCTGAAATCAAGCCACAGAAGTCCAGAAGATTTTTAGGAACAGTTTTTACATTAGGTTGTAGAGACATTTGTTACTAAATAGTTCACTTACTCTTCTATATTCCAATCACCTGTCATGTAAATAGGGCCACCTCAGGGCAGTGAGCTCCTCAGAAGTCCTCCATCTCCCCATCATGCTGAGTTCACAAAAAGGTCATCCAGAAGTCTGCCATTTGTTTTTGTTTCATTTATGATGCTGAGACTATATTCCAACCAAAGCAGCTGAGTTCAGGAAAGGCTTTATTCTGCTTACAGTTCCTGGTTGAAGCCAGTCATTGCAGGAAACTCAGGCAGACTCTTCAAACATCATGTTCACCATTAAGAGAAGAGAGAACAGATCCTTGTTGTCTTTTCTTGATTGGCTTTCCTTTGTCTAGGGCAGGCCCTAGTGAACCAGCCATGGACAACTTCCCACAGATGTGCACACAGGCCAACCTCATCCAAACAACTCCTCAACCAGGCCTCTCTTTCCAGGTCACTCTAGGCTGTAGCAAATGGATGGTTTAAAACTAACATCACACCATTCTTTCTCTTTTCCTGTTGAGTAACAGAAACTGCATATTACAGACACTGCCCTAAAAAGATGGAGAGTGTCGCCTAGCCCAAAGCTTTGAAAATAACTGTGTGACCTATAGCCCCCTAGGACAAGCAAGCCGGGAGAACTGGGTAGCAGCAGCCCCCTGGTCATTTCACTAATAGCTGCCCTAAGACACCCTCACATTTTCCTTTTGCACATGTTTTCAGTTATAATTATCTGTGTGTGTATGTGAGTATGTATGTATGTATGTATGTGTGCAGGTGTTGACAGCTGTGTGTGTATGTGAGTATGTATGTATATATGTATGTATGTAACAGAGCCCTCAGATTTAAACAACCTTAAGCTGGCAAAGGGTCCCTCTCAGAGACTGCATGAGGCAAGTAGTTTGGTGCTGTGAACAACATGTCTAAATCCCAAAGCCTACACTTGGAATAAAAACAAAAGCATGTTTAAATCCAGAGCACTTGTCTGTAGGTTTTCTGCAACTGGAAAGAAAGTGCAGCTCTCATCGGGGGAACATTCACAGGGCATGCTCTCATTACTAAAGAGTTCAAACTTCAATTTATGAAGTCCTGAAATTTTTCTGAAGGAAAACTCTGAATATGGTTAGAGTTATATGTCAGGTGCTGTGGGGAAGACAGATCTGATACATGTGTACAGATGGGTGTAAAGAGATGAGTGGGATACGTTTCAAAGGCATCAGTGGCAGTATATAAGATTTAGCTGAAGCTCTTGCTGTGTACAGGGCTTATATTGTGCAGACTGACTAGCTTAACATTATCTATTAGTATTAGCTTACTGAAGAGAGACATGTTTAGGGAATTAAATAACTTGCCTAAGATGGAGTAGTAATGGACAAGTTGGAGCTTTAAAGCAGACAGTTCATCACTGCTTGGAGGAAGTCCTGTGGCCAGGATGAAACTGTGACAACAGAAGCAGAGGGAACAAACACTGGGTGAGAGAGTATGATGGTAAGAACTGGAATCCAAGAGAAGAAACTCTATCGGTGCAATAATTTCCCTCATCTTTGTAAACATACTGTACTCTTCAGTTCAATAGTAAAATGCTTCAAATCTATAGGTTTGAGGCTAATTTTCACTCAGTTATTAAGCTTAAGTCTTTTGTGAAATAATCAATATGCTGTGTTGAAAGCAAGAGTACTCTTGAAATTTGACAACAGAATATAAACCAGAGTTCAGGAGATAGGTCAGTGTTTAAAATGTTTCCTATGCAAGTAAGAGGACTGGAGTTTAAGCTCTAGAATGTATATAAAGGCTAAGCATGGCAATGCATGCTTGTTATCCCAGGGCTAGGGTTTTAGAGACAGGATAATCACTGGGGCTTGTTTTCCAGTCATCTAGCCTAATTAGCAAGCACCACGTTCAGTGAGAAACTTTATTTCAAAGAAATCATATGAAGAGTGGCTGGAAAATATATTTAACATTGACCTCTGTCCTCTACTCACACATGCACAGTGTATATGCACAGCTTCACACACATGTACACATCCCACAGATGTACATGTGTACATGTGTGCATGCATACAGGCACATAACATAAAAACAAGCAAACCAGCATAAACACATTTGAGCTGTCATTGGTAGAGGGTCTTTTGTGCATCCTCTGAGGTCTTGTAGTAACCTGTGTTCTCTTTTGTCTTAACATTCACTGTGTTGCCTTACACCAAACTGGTTTCTCCTCTATATCTTCAAAGTTTATTCTGTAACACTCAGTAATCTTTTTTTTTTTCTTTTTCTTTTCCAATTCAGTTCATTTTATCAAACATATTGAGAGTCTAGGAGTAAGTGTTATTTTAGGTTCTGGTGGTAAGTGTTTATGTAAGATTTCATTGGAGTCAGACACAGAGGTAGGAAAAGCAAACATACAGCTCATTGCTTTTGCAAACTCTCATGGAGTATGCATGGGGCCCATAGAAAGGCTGATGAGACATACTGGGTCATCTTTAGTCTTAGAGAGGCAAGTATTTGGGCATGTTTCATGTAGAAATTGACTCTTGAGGGAAGGGTTTGAAGATGTAGATTTTTAGTATTCTTCATGAAGATGAGAATAACAACCAGGAAATAGTTTTTACAGATAAGTTAGTTTATTGAGGGAGGAGTAGCCTTGCTGGCCACAGAGGAAGAAAATGCAACCAGCCCTGATGATACCTGATAAACTAGGGTGAGATGGAAGGGGAGGAGGACCTCCCCTATCAGTGGACTTAGAGAGGGGAAGAAAGGAGATGAGGGAGGGTGGGTGGAGATTGGGAGGAAATGAGAAAGGGAGCTACAGCACAGAAAGAAACTGAATAAACGGTAATTAATATAAAATATAAAAATTTGGAAAAAAAAGATAGTTTGTTGCTTTCAAGTGTCAAAAAAAAAAAAAAAAGGCAACATGTTACTCCATAGAGTCACTCAAGAAACAAAGGACATAAGAACAAAGTAAAGCTTTTGTACTTGACATGGGGAAATGATGGAAGACTGCAATAGGATGTAGAGGATCAGAACTAGTTTAAATAATTTTAGCAGACTTTGAGGTATGCGCTTCTCTCTTTTTTCTAATACTAGAATATAGGAAGAGTTAGTCAGTAAGGTAGCCTTGTGTATGAGAACCTAAAAATAGAGGTTGTTCTGTAAAGACTCTGATAAAGTTTATATATGTACAGTTGTTCCTCCTTTCTAGTCCCCTTCTGGAGGGGAAAGTTCTTAAAATTCAACATTCCTCAGACATCGTAATACATGGGTAGCATTAAACAAAGCTTCTCCTGTGCAAAATCAGAGATAATTTGCTCACTTGACCTGCGCCAGATCCAGCAGCAAGAGAACTTTAGACTTGATTGTTAATTAGTTGTATGGCAAGATTTACTCTGAAAACATTGTCTTAGTTTCAGTTATATTGCTGTGAAGAAACACCATTACCAAGATAAACCATATTTTAAAAAATGCATTTAACTAGAGGCTTGTTTACTACAGTTTTAGAGAGTTTGTCCATGATTATTATGGCAGAATGCAGACAAGCATGATGCTGGAGTGATAATAGGTGAGAGTTTTACATCTGGATCCACAGGCAACAAACAGAGAGGAGAAGACACACTGCCTCCAATAAGGCCACACCTCCAAATCCTTCCCAAGTAGTTCCACTTCCCAGTGATTAAGCATTCAAACCTAAGTGCTTATAGGGGTCATTCTCATTCAAATCAATACAAATATCTTCTGTTTTTTTTTTTATTATTATTTTGTCATTTTATTCTCAGCAATTGTTTGAAAAAGTAAGCATGCAGCTGAAATACCTAATGACTGTCCTTGGTCCAGATAGTAAACTTTTGGCCAAAAGTTTATCATACCTACATATACTTGTCACTAGCCATGGTATGTGTCTGGTGATTGCCATTATTGGGTAGAGCTAATGCCAGCAGTGTGGAAGAGATTCATGGCTTGACATGAAGCTTTCTGACACTGTACTTTTGACAAAAAACAAAGGTTGAAGGCACACCTCAATGGCATAGGCTCACAGCAGGAACAAGGCCTCCAGTTCAAGCCCTCACACCACAAAAGAAGACATTATGTTCTTTGATATGGAACATGTCTTAGTACAGTTTTAGTGAAGGCTTTTCTGATAGCATAATAAAACCTAACTATATAGGAAGAGGACACGTGGCATGTAAGAATCTTTATGAAGGCTGCTTTATCAAACTCTACAACAGCCCTAGAGGGAACATGTGGTAGAAGAAATTTGATAAAAATTGAACAATCAAGTTGAGGATTTAAGATGTGTCCAAATGCCTAACACTTAAATAAGAAACCATGTGTGTTGTATGCCTGAGTGCAGGCTAGTTGTCCGTGTGTAAGTGTGTATGTGTGTGTGTGTGTGTGTGTGTGTGTGTGTGTGTTTGTGGAGAGGGCAGAAAAAAAGCATTTGGTGCCTTCCTGAATTTCTCTACAACTTATTTCCATGACACAGGGTCACTGGCTAAACCTGTGGCTCACTGGTTTGTCATTGGGCTGGTCTGCCACAAGTTTCCATCCCCCACAGCACTGGGATTACAGTTGTGTAAAGCTATGCCCAGCTTTTTATGTGGGTTCTGGACCGCAATTCAGGTGCTAATGTTTGAGTAGCAAGTACTCTAACACACTAAGACATCGTTCCAGCTTCAACCCAGAATTTTCTTCCGAGTTCATGTAATGCCCATGGTAGTTAATACTTTAATTAATATCATAATTATTTTAGTATTTCCAAATTCAGAATTACTGAGTATAGAAAGTTCAATATAAAGATAAAACTCAGCCCAAAACTTATTATAGATATATGATCTTAATTTCTTTAGTCTGTTTTTTTTGGCAGATTTTTTTTCTATTTTTATATTTCTATCAATATCCTGCATAATTTTTTTTATCATTTGGAAAGATTTTTAAATCTTTTTGCAGAATAGAGTAAAAGGAATCCAAATGATATGAGAGGCTGAAAATAGGAGGAAACACAAGCTGGAAGAAGTGGAAATAGATATTAAGAATTAAAAACTTGCAAACCCCAGAACCTGTCAATCATACTAACTCATGTTGAAATATGTTTTTCTGAAGTCTAAAAGGCAGAGCATCCTGTCACTGCCAGAATCCATACCTAGAGGACACCTGTACTGCCAGGCAGCCAAACTTCTAGAAACTAAGCTAATTTCAATTGCTTTACTTGCCCTCTGTGTCATTTGCACATTATAGTCATTATTAAGGTAGTTGGATTTCTTTCTCTAAATAAATAGTCACTGATAAGTGATGTTACATGATATGTATGTAGGAGACTCTAATCAATTATGAGGTGGTGTTAAGGTCATTCAGTAATGAAACTACAATAAAACCAGAGGAAATGGATTCTATGACCTGTACTCAGAGTCTCCTTCCAACTAATAGTTTGTGATGGTTATCAGGAGCCAACTAAGCCCTGGTGACTGATAAATTTGAATTGAGGTTAAATAATTATTATCAAGGAGTTAATTATTATAATCTAGCACTCAGCTCCATTGCCTTAATAAGTAGATCACCTTACTTCAGCCATGCAAATTAGCATGCACTCTGTTATTTGGACAAGCAAGGGAGGCATTAAGACATCTGGGAACAAATGAAATTCTTCATGCCTTTTCTACCAATTAACTTTTTACTTGCACAAAATATTTCATTTCTGTGTGCTATATGTTTACACCTATGAAGGTACATGCACATGTGTGTAGATGTACATAAGTAAGCTAGAAGACAGTTTCTTTTTTAACCGTTTTTTAAAAATTTTATTATTAGTTACATTTTATTAACTCTGTATCCCAGCTGTATCCTGCTCCCTCCATTTCTCCCAATCCTACACTCCCTCCCTCATCTCCTCCCTGCCCCTTTACAAGTCCACTGATAGGGGAGGACCTCCTCCCCTTTCATATGATCCTGTTTTATCAGGTATCTTCAGGACTGGCTGCAAAGTCCTCCTCTGTGGCCTAGCAGGACTGCTCCTCCCTTGAGAGGTGGAGAGGTCAAAGAGCCTGCCATTGAGTTCCTGTCAGAAATAGTCCCTGTTCTTCTTACTATGGGAAACCAATTAGTTACTGAGCTACAATGGGCTACATCCAAGCAGAGATTCTAGGTTTTATCCATACCTGGTCCTTGGTAGAGTACCAGTCTCAGAAAAGACCCCTGTGCCTAGATATATTTGGTCCTTGTGGAAGACAGTTTCTAATGCCCTTTCTCAGGAGCTGTCCATATTATATTTTGAACAGGGTCTCTTATTAGCCTGGAGTTAAACCTTCTGATGAGGGAATCTCAGGGATCTTCCTGTCTCTGTTTTCTCAGCAGTAAGATTTCAAGCATATTTATATATATACATTTTTATAAAATATATTATATATATAATTATATATATAATGCCTAAAATTGTTGTCATGGGTATTATGGATTAAATTCCAGTCTTCAAGCTTGCAAGGCAAATAGTTGGCTGATTGATTCATATTTTGAACAAAATGTAAAGTATTGTAATTGTTTAGCTATACATTTATGTGTGTGTGTGTGTTTGTGTGTGTGTGTGTGTGTATGTGGTGCGTATTATGTATGTGTGTCTTGTGGACATTATGAATATACGGTGTGTGTATAAAATAGTGTGTACTTGGTTTTGTTTATGTTGTTTTCGGGAGGTTGGTGTTATTTGTGTATTTTGTGTGTGTGTTATAGGTGTTATGTATGTTTATGATGTGTACGTGGATATGTTTGGTAGTTTGTGAGTATGAATGTATGCTCTAGGTGGTATGTGATATGTATGTATCTAAAATGCACATTGTATGTTAGTGTTTATATTAGAAATGCTCAGATTTGGCAATGATAGCATAATGATAGGAAAGCAGAAACTAGAATGGAACTGGTTCACATTGTTAACTATTGATCTAAAGAGTGTCCATGGGTCTTTAAAACTTCATTCCTCCATCCCTGGTGTTCTTTAGGAAGTTAATTGTTGCTAGGGGAGGGAGAGACATTTTCTTAAGTAGTGTAACTAGTGGTCAATTATCCATGTTCCTGTAATAACTCATCACTCATACACCTGTAAACAGCACTAATAATAGTGAAACTTACAGACATTCCCTCCCCGAAACACACACACACACACACACACACACACACACACACACACGAAGAAAGAGAGCTAGTTGGGAAGAGGAAAGAGCCAACATAAGTGCGAAGACAGTTGTCAACTGAAGTTGTCAAATAAATATGATCTAAGTGCATTATTTGTACTTCTGAAAAATGTCACAATGAAACATGTCATTATGCATAACTAATATATGCTAACAAAAATTTCTGAAAGCCACTGCTTCCTGGGATACTTTACCTTTTCTACTGCATAGGCTCAGACTCTAGGACTGGGGCAGGCAAGAACTGGGTCACAGCTAGCATGGTGCCTGTATCTGTCCTTGCTCATGTTGCTTTCCTCTTTGCCTCATTATTCCCTATTTTATGGAATGTGGCACAGGACACCTGATAACTCCTAGGTCAGTTAAGTCACCACTATTGCTCTCTTCATAGAAAGTGAACCTAGGGAAACCTGAAAATGCTGGAAAAAGTGAAGAATTTTTATATATTACAGTTTGGGAGGATGCAGTCCTTTTGGTGAAGCAGGTATGGAAGCAGGAGAGGAAGAAAGTTAGTCACATTAATCACATTGACTCTGCAGCAGGAAATGAGAATGTAACTGGAACCGAGGCTGGGCAAATTCAAGGCCCTCCTCCAGTGACCTGCTTTCTCCAGTGATGTTCTGCCAATTGAAGGTTCAGCAACCTTCTCAAACAGGGTCAGCATCCAGAGATCAAGTGTTCAAACATGTGAGCCTATGGGAGACAGTTCACAAACTAAAAAAGGTTTTAGGGGAAGTTTGAATGATAAGTTTATTTTTATTTTTATTAAGTACAATTTATTCACTTTGTATCCCCCTGTAGCTCCCTCCCTCCTCCCCTCCTAATCCCATACTGCCTCCCCCTTCTCCATCCATGCCCCTCCCCCAGTGCACTGATAGGGGAGGTTTTCCTACCCTTCCATCTGAGAAGAATATATATATATATATATGAAAGAGGTTTATTGGAGGGAGATGAAGACAGAGAGAGAAGGAGAGAACAAGATATAATAAGAGGAAGGGAGGGGTACCCAACAGAGAAAGGAGAGCGAGCAGAAGAATGAGAGAGTAAGAGGGCAAAAGGGAAAGAGGGCAAGAGGGCAAGAGGGCAAGAGAGCATTGCAGTTTGATCATTTTTAAATATTTTTAAAATTTTAATTTTTATTAATTACAATTTATTCACTTTGTGTCCCCCCTGTAGCTTCCTCCCTCTTCCCCTCCCACAGTCCACTAATAGGGGAGGTCTTAATCTCCTTCCTTCTGATCCTAATCTATCAGTTCTCATCAGGACTGGCTACAATGTCTTCCTCTGTGTTTTGGTAAGGCTGCTCCCTCCTTAGGGGGAGGTGATCAAAGAGTGAGCCAATCAGTTGATGTCAGAGACAGTCCCTGTTCCTATTACTGTGGAACCTACTTGAATACTGAGCTGCCATGAGCTACGTCTGTGCAGGGGTTCCAGGTTATCTCCATGAGTGGAGAAGGATAAGTTTTTAACAGAAGCTTCAGTAGACTTACCAGCTACCTGTACATCTGTTTCTCCCTTTAATTAATAGAGTCCAACTTTGTAACTAGCCATGTGTCTTAGACACTAGGACACACTGTGCCAATGTGACTTGGTTCTGAGAGAGATAAAAGCATCATCTTCCATGTCAAGGCAAGAGCTCAGAACCTAGATGGGAACCTGGGATGAAGATATAAAGGACTTCATCTTGGTGACTTAGAGGCAGAGACACCTGTTCTTCAAGTGGACATCCAGTGTCACATGGAGAAAGAAAAGAAAACAGTAAGTACGCATCCTCATTTGATATCATTACCTTTATTTTCTGATACAAAGAAACCAGACCCCAACAAGACCCATTGTCAGTAATGTGTTATGTAAATTACAGTCCCTACAACAGATACTGACATTTCTCTTGCAAATGCAAACGATTTCATCATTTTTGCTTGGGTCTGCTAGACATAGAATAAAGCAGTTATTTATTATATGTCATGTATTTAATGAAGTTTCATATTACAAACTGTTTTTTCAATGTTTTATTGTCTTATGCATACACACATTTTGGAGTTTGGAATTGTTTCCAATGTTTGTTAAAGTATATGAGGTAGCTACGCTGTAGAACTTAGTCACTGCTTAAGAGCAATCACTGATCCTTTAGAAATCCTGAGCTTGATTCTCAGCACCCAAGTCAGACAGCTCACAACCACATGAAATTCCAGCTCTAGCAGATGTAATGACTCTGCCTTCCATGGGCGCTATGGCCGTGTACACACACACACACACACACACACACACACACCCACACACCTAAAAATAAAACAAAATCTTTAAGAAAAATGATTAAAGTGAATGTGAAAAACACAATGGCTCACAAAACATTTACTTAAACTGTTCTGAGAGCTAGAGCTCTAGCCCTTGCCTCTGCATTCCTGTTAACAGCAAAACAAAAAGATGAGATAAAGAAAGGTACCCATTTCTCAGCATCACCACACACATTTGCAGAAAAGCCTTAAAAGCTAACTTTTTACTTCACTACAATGCTTGACAATTAAATTGCCCCTCATTGATGCTGCTGTACAGTAATGCTACGTTTACTTGTGAAGGTATATGAGGTTGAAGGATGAAAGGTGTTGTCAGCCATCTTATCTCATGACTACTCCCTTGCGACAAAGCCTTATTGCCTCTACAGCTAGGCTGGCAGGCAGCAAAGCCTAGTCATCTTCCTGTCCTTGCTCCCCTCTGTGCTAGACAGCATATGTGTATGCGGACATACATATATACATTAAATATGTACATATGTGTGTGTGTGTACATTTGTGTGTGTGTGTATTCTTTTATGTGGTTTCTAAGGATTCAAAGTCAGGTCCTCATCTTGCTCAGAATGTACTCTGATCCACTAATCCATTCCCTCAGCCCACAATAGAGTATTTCTTTGGAAAATGTAAAACATCACATATTGATTTTCCTTCAACCATTTTTTTTTAATTTTCTTATTTAAAAGCAGCTGTTTTGCAAAGCATGCTACTGTATGACATGGACATGGACCACTTGTCATTGATCAAGTGGATTAAGGTGTCAGCATTGTTGGGATTTTGAGGTAGACTTATTTGATGTGGAATCAGACTTTTATCATCGTGTTATAATGAAGCCAGAGATGAGCAAACCAACCAAGATTAAGCTTCAGCATTAATACAGGAACATACCAGAGGGAGAAGAAATACTTGCAATAATTAGCTCCTGTCCCTGAATCCAGGTTTTAACTAATATTCTTTGAGCTTTCTTTCTGCAGGAGAGGGATGCCTGCTATCAGCAGAGGCAGAAAGATGTCTTCTCCCACCGAGAGACACTTATACCTTTTAGAGATGAGAAGCTGTGTTAATGAAGGTGGACATTTCTGCTGTATGTTTGTATGTGACTAAATATATCCCACACCTGCACAACGCCCAAGAGAATCTCCCAGCATGCTTCAGCCACAGTCTTTGAAGGACTTTATCATTAGAATCTTAAAAGAGGCTCTTGACACAAAGCTGAAAGTCTGGGTTGAAGATAATTTACAAAAAATAAAAAAAAGAAAAAAAAACAGAAAAAAATTAAAGCAATTTTACCTATGTCATTTATTTACTTGTTTATTTATTATTTATCTTTACTCTTATCCAAAAGCAGTAAATCAGATTTGGGAGGATTTTGATATTCAAGTTAGGAATGCGTTCAGATTTTAGATAGACAATGCTAGCCAAGAGAGCTAGGCTAAGTGGGTAATGTGAAGGTAAGTATGCTGAGTGCTTAAAGAGCTTTTTGTACAAACTGGCTCATATCGCTAGAACCCATGTAAATCCAGTTGCAGGAGTATGAGTCTGATCCTAGCACACACCCAGGAAGGTGGAGGTAAAGACTCAGAGGCAAGCAAGAAACCGTATTTGAACAAGCTATACAGTGAGGACTGATACTCAAGGTTGTCTTCTGACATCCATATGTGATTTGTGGTACATGTGCACCTGCACTTACATATAAATATAAGGAAACACGCACTTATAGTTATATATTCACATATGGATGCATGCCCACAGCAATGTGAAAAAAAAGAAAGAAAAAGGAAAAAAAGCATGAAAGGACTTGCATTAGGAGGGCTTCACTGGCATCAAAGCCTACGATGGGCTGCATGCTGGTCTTCCTTAGGGAGGACAGTAAATTCTAGCAGGGGATGTGATAAGCTCAAGTTCCCCAGGCCTGGCCAGCAACCTATGGTTTTCTATGACATATTTTGGAAATCAGTTTAAGTGGAGTTGTGGATTGCAGTGGAAAGCCACCAGTGTTTAAAACTATCCTTTATTTGGGGTGTTTAGCCTTCTACCTCCCTTCCACCAATTTACTTAACCTGAAGTAAGAGAGGGAAAAGGTTAGTGGAGAGGAGGCCCAGACCCCTTCCACAGACACAGCTAGCAGGCTCCTCCACTCTGCTGCACTCCGAAGAGTTTCTCTTCATCTGTCTGCCCCAAACTACCACACCTTCTCTGGTCTATCTGTCTGTCCAAACTGCTGCACGACACACAACAACACCAAACTCGACAGAACATCCTACCATCTCTTTTTTGGCCTCATATTTATATTCTCAGAGTCCTAGACCATGCCCTTCTCCATGTGGCATGTGAAATCCATCACCAGCTGGCAAAGATCACACACTGCATGTAACAATTAACAGGTCTGGACAAATTATAGCCCATCTAAAACTACACACTTGGGAATAAAACAAAAGCTATTTTACAAAACACACAAAGTAGCCAAAATTTCCATTAGAGTGGATGGTGAAAACTTGGGATTGAAAGACTGTGGAGGTTGAAGTATGATGGTGAACATAATTTTAGCAGCAATGCCTTGAATAGACTTGTGGGTGTATTTGGAAACTGCAGTGGACAGGGTAATAGCCTACATGAGACATGATGGGGAGGCTAGCACTACAGTGAGCAGGGTAATAGCATACATGAGATATGAAAATGGAAAACAGGGAGGAGTCTTCTGGGGCAGGAGGGTATAAGTAAGGGTAAGGGGAAAAAAAGGAGTGTGGAAGGAGTATCATCGAAGGAAAGCATATATACAAATGGCATAATGGACTCTGTTAATTTGTATGTTAATTTAAAGATAAATTATAAAAAGTATGAGCAGCTGGGGAGGTTACTCAGTAGGTGAGAGTGCTCAGCATGAGCAGCCACATACAAAGTCAAGTATGTCTGCCTGCACCTGTGCTTCCAATGCTTGGGGTAGTGGCAGACACTGGCAAGTAGGGCTGCATGACCTAATTGAATTGGTCAGTTTGATGACAATGTGAGACCCTGCCTTTAAAATGAGTAGGTTGAAGAGCTCACCATTGAATTAATGTCAGAAATAGTCCCTGTTCCCAAGGGAGGAGCAGCCTTGCTAGGCCACAGAAGAGGACATTGCGGCCAGTCCTGAAGAGACCTGATAAGCTAGGGTCGGATGGAAGGGGAGGAGGTCTTCCCCTATTAGTGGACTTGGAAAGCGGCAGGGAGAAGATGAGGGGGGAAGGGTGGGATTGGGAAGGAATGAGGGAAGGGGTTATGACTGGGATACAAAGTAAATATCCTGTGATTAACATAAAAAATAAATAAATTAAAAAAAAGAGTAGGTTGATTGCCCCTGAGGAATGACACTTAAGATTCTCCTCTGAACTCCCCATGCATATACATACAGGTTCTTATACAGCTGCACATATATGCAACCTCCTACTTGAAAAAGCAGTTATGCATATACATATGCAAGCAAATGAATGAATGGATGGATGGATGGATGAATAAATGCTACTGAATACTGATTTTAGTGGAAATGCTTAAATTTTCTCTTTGTTTCATTTGATGTCAGCTTTATTGTGTATCCCCTTATATACCTAGTCTTTCCAGGGCTTCTATATTCAGGGATGTTGGATTTTGTCAATGGCTTTTTCTGCATAGAATTAGATTATCATTTGACTTTTGTCTTCTAGTCTATTTATATGATGGAATGTATTTATTCCACTTATGTATGTTGAACCATTCCTGTACCTTTGGAATGAAACCTTTTTCATTATGGTTGTTCTTTGTGGTGTGTTCTTGTATTCTGTTTGCAAGTATTTTATTGAGAAATTTTACATTTTTGTTCATAAGGTATATTTATTTGTAATTCTCTTTCTTGTTTGGTCTTTATGTGGCTTATGTATCAGGGTAATTGTGGCCTTGTAAAATGAATTAGGCATTGCTTCTTTTCTTTCTATTTTACAGAACCACATTGAAGAGTATTGCCATTAATTCTTTAAAATTCTTGTAGAAAACTGTATTGAACATATCTGGCCTTAATGTTTCTTTTTGTTGGCTTGTTTTTTGTATTTTGTTTTTGTTTGTTTGTTTTGTTTTGTTTTGTTTTTGTTGGTTGTTAGACTTTTCATTACTGCTTCTATTTCATTAGGGTTGATAGGTCTGTTTAAATTGTTTAGCTGATCATGATTTAACTTTGTTAAAAGGTATACATCAATAAATTTATGCATTTCTTTTAGATTTCTTTATTTTCTCAAAGAACTAATTTTCATATCATTAATTTTTTGTACTTTTTTGTAGTATTGTGTATATCTTTTCTTTTTTACATAGCCACTTACTACAATGAACTTGCTTCTTCCAACTGCTGTTCATTGTGTTCCATAAATTGGGTATGACATGTTTTCATTTTCATTCAATCCTAAAAAAATTAAATTTCCTTTTTAACATCCATCTTGACCCATTTTAATTCAGCTTTTCATTCATTCATGTTTAGTTTTCATGCATTTGTAACTTTCTGTTGTTGCACCTATCCGGTTTTAATATGTGATGGTGGTAGACAGGCTGTGGGGTATTATTTCAATACCTTATATCTATTGAGACTTCCTCTGTAACCAAGTATGTGGTCAGTTTTGAAAAAAGTTTCATGAGAAGCCGAGGAGATAAATTATTTTGTGTTTGGGTGAGATATTCTGTTAATTACCTGTTAGGTCCATTCATTTTATAGTGTCACTGTTCAGTTTTTCTCTGAATGACATGTCTATTGCTAAGAGCTGGGTGTTGAAGTCTTCTGCTATGTCTGTGTGATGGTCAATACATGATCTAAGCTGTAGTAGTGTTTTACTGTTGTTGTTTTGTTTCTGTTTTTACACTTGCGTGTCCTTTTGTTTGGTGCATAGATATTATGAATTGTGAATATTCTTTTTAGATTTTTCTTTTGAGAAATACGTAGTGTCTATTTTGTCAGATATTAAAAGGGCTATGCTGGCTTGTTTGTTAAGTCCTATTGCTTGGAATATTTTTTCCATTCTTTTAAATGTCTGAAGTGACATTTATCATTCATGCTGAAGTGTGTTTCTTGGATGCAAAAGAAGGATGTATCCTTTTATTCTAATCCACTCTCTTTGTCTGTGTCTTTGTGGAAGACACTGAGACCATTGATGTTGACAGTTATCAATGAGAAGAGTTTTTGATTTCCATTATTTTGTTGTTGTGGTATGGGTTCCCCTTTCTTTTGATTTGATAGTTTGATGATATTCACTCCTTGAGTTTTATTAGGGGGGAGTCTTGTTAACCTCTTGCTATTGAAATGTTTCTTCTAGTGCCTTCTCTAGAACTGGATTTATAGATATATACTGCTTAAATCTGGTTTTATTGTAGAATTTTTTGTTTGAAGTCTCCCCCCCTCCCCGGGTATAGAGTCTAGTGTGGCATCTGTTGTCTCTCAGAGATTTTAGAACATTTCTATGGTGCCACTGGCTTCAATAGTTTCCATTGAGACAAGTGTTATTCTAATGTTTCTTGACATTTTTTTTTTCTTTACAGTTTTCACTATTCGTCTGTTCTATACATTTAGTGTTTTGATTATCATGTTTTGTAGAGAGTTTCTTTTCTGGTCCAGTATATTTGGTGTTCTGTAGGCTACTTGTATCCTGATAGACACCATGTCCTTTATGTTATAAAATTTTTTTCTTTCATTTTGTTGAACATCTTTTCTTTGTTTTGACCTCTGTTTTGTCTTCCTCTATTTCCATTATTTATAGTCTTGTTTTCATAGTGTTCCATGTTTCATGATTGTTTTATGGCTGATTTGTTTTTTAGATTTAACATTTTCTTTGACTAATATATGCATCTCTTATATATTGTCTTCAGTGCCTGGGAGTCTTTAATTTATTTACATTTTTATTTATTAATTAATTTATTTATTTGTATTTTCTCAGTTTTACTTTTGAGGTTTTTATTTGACTTCTTAAAATTTGACTTCTTAAATTTTTCATTTCTGGTATTACCTAAGTTTGGGTTTTCCTTTGTGGTTCTATTTCTTCTTTTGTGTTTTCAAATCTGTTTTCATCATTTTCTTTCACTGTTTCTATTTTCATAGATTTAATGAATGGATTTATGCATACCTTTTTTAAGGTTTTTAGCATATTTATCATAACTATTTTGAAATCCTGTCTTTTGCTTCAGCTATATTGCATTTCTCAGGTAATACAGTAGTGGGCTTGCTGGGATCTGATACAGACATGTTGTCCTGGCTGTTTTTGATTGTATTTTTACACTAGGGAAATATAACAATAAAAAAAGTCCAAAGCCAAACAAGTACCAAACACAAGCATGCACAGAAAAATAGAATCGAAGTTAACAGCAATGTATCAGAAGTTACACCAAATGCAAACAGATTCCACTAAAGACAAAGTTTGTCAGCATGAATTAAAAATGATTGTGGAAACATTGGATGGTCCCCTGTTGAAGAATGAAACTGGATCTGTATCTTTCATTTTACATAAGACTAATGAAAAATCTAAAATTCTTAATTACTAAAATTAAACATGAGGAATACTTCTTAAAACAGGTGTGTGTGACAAGACCAAACTATTGTCAATACATGACAAAACGAATCACACAAAGTGATAAAACTGTAAACAACAAGAAGCAACAGAACCAGCAGCAGAGTGCAGAGACTGCCTACAGGATGAGAGAAAAAATCTTTCCAAATATATATCAAACAAGGGATTAATACCAAGAATACCTGCAGAACAGCAAGAATTAAACATCAGTAAAACAAATAATTAAATCACTAAGTATGTTAATGAAAGGACACAATTCTCTATCGAAGAAGCACAAATAGCCATTCATACTTGAACAAGTGTTCATCATTTTTGGTTATCAAGCAAACATAGTACAAATTGCTATTAGACTACATCTAATCCTGATCAGAATGGCTGTCATCAGGAAAATAAATGACAACAAAATCTGGTAAGGCCATGGGAAAGAAGAACTCTGTTCATGGCTAGTCAGAATGTAAGCGGGTCAATCCACTATAAAAATCAATAAGGAGTTTATTCAAAAGACTAAGACTATAACTACAGTCTGATCCAGCTAACCGCTTTTGGGCACATACCCAAAGATCTCTAAGTCAATATGCCAAAGAGATATTTGTGTGTCTATGTTTATTGTTGCACAGTTCATAACAGCTAAGATGAACAGATGAAGAAAATATGAGCATAAATAAAGTAGCGTTTTATCTAACCACAAAGAAATATGAAACATGTCACTCTAGGATAACTACTAAAACTGTAGATTATCATTTTAAGTGAAAGAAGATAGACTAAATAAGAAAAAATAATCACATTTTTTTCTAAAATTGGAATTGAGATTTAAACATACATATTCTATGACACATCTGTTTTGTACATATGTGTAGCATGATGTTTGAAGGTGACTAGATAGGGGAGTAAGAATATATCTAAGGGGGGCTAATGGGAAGAGAAAAAGGGCAAAATATCAGCCATTTTCTTTCATATATATGACCTCACTTAGGGGTGTGTGTGTGAGACACGCACACACACACACACACACACACACACACACACAGGTGTGGGGATTGTCAAGATAAGCTTTTTCACAGCCCATAGGGAATGGCAAGTGAAGCTGTCAGCTACTCCTGTAGCTCCTTGAAAGATTCTTATCGACTGAACACAGTGTTGATTTACTAAGGACTCCTAGCACACTAGTGGAACTGAGGCTAGGGTGGTGACTGCGTCCCTCTTCTTTACGGAAGCCTCCTAAGATCACCTTGCCCCAAGACATTACCTTATAATTGCACCAACCTGATTGCTTGTTATTGGTGTTTGAGGCTAGCATGGGATGCTGTGATCTGCATTTGCATGGAGCAATTAAGTTAAAACTGCACATTGTGTCTGGTATGTGGAGTCTGACTCCTGGGATTT
>REGO01000430.1:853480-875538 GCA_010120015.1 Rhombomys opimus | reverse complement strand
GGCTTCAAAACCTTGCATAACTAGAAGGGATGACTGATTTAAGAAAGTGAATAAAATATTAAACCAATGGACCTTTAATTGATCAATATTTTGTGGTGACCAAGTGTAAAAAACTTCTTTAACTATCTATGTCTATGAAGCATGGACTAACATGAGAAATGGCCCATATCTTCAAGTAGACTGCAGTGTAGTTAGATGGACAGAAAGATCAAGTGATATTAACTCAGGCAAATACTAATTCTGCTTTTTCTCTGTGTTTCATGCTGAGAATATGAAGGTGAAATACCACAATATGAACTCAAATCTATGCAGATGTTTTCTGCTTTGCTTTCTTCTGCTATGATAGACACTCTGAACAATTGCAACTTAAGGGAGAGAAGGGTTCAATTAGCTTACACTTTCATGTCACTGTGGGAACTTATTTCAGGAACTCAAGACAGAGACCTGAAACAGAAACCATGCTTGTTGGCTTCCCCTCAGGTTCATATTTATCTTACCTATACTCATTATAGAGCATGAACCACCTGTTCAGGTAATGACAAGCCCACAGTACACTGGGCCTTTCTATATTCCTAAACAATCAAGGAAACCCATCGCTACATGATAGCCAACAAACAAACCTAATCTGGGCAATCACTCAGTGGAGACTTCCTCCTCAGATGATTCACAGCTGTGTTACATTAACAAGTAAGACTACTGAGGATAAGTAGTTTCTGTCATAGTTCTCATTACAATATGTAGAAATAGGCACAAATGAAGCAGCTTCAAGAGGCAGGAAATTAGTGAGTCCTGGGCACAGTATTTACACCCAGGGAGTTGGGACTTGTCACTGTTATGTTAAGTAAACCCAAGAATGAGACACAGAATCTGGTTATGGAGATGAGCTCAAACATATTTGGGGTTATTTACTGGTGGAAGAGAAACAACCTTCTCAAGGAAGTGCTTTGGTCTACTTGGACTCAGCAATGTTTCCAGAGCTGATAGATTGGTACTAAGTTGCTGTGTCCTAGTTTTCCAAACCAGAGATATCAAATAACAGAGATAATCTCACAGTTTCCATGGTTTGGGAATCTGGCCATGACTGGTTTAGGTGCCTCTGACAAAGGCAGGTTCTTGTAGAAGGTTGTAAACAAGGTTTTCATGGTGGTACCATGGCCTTACCTAACAGCTGGGCTTTAGGAAGGCATAATTTTAAGTTCACTTAGTTGGTTATGGGTAGGATTCAGTTCCACATGTCTACTGAATTAGGACCCTCAGTTCCCTTGAAAAATGTTGCCTGAAGGTTTCCTTTAGGTCCTCAGCATGTGGAGCTCACACATGGTTGATCATCACCATGAAAACTGGCAAATAAATAAATAAATAAATAAGGAAGTGCCTTCATCCCATTTTTTAAATCTTAATATTCTCTTTTTCTGTTTTTGTGTGTGTGTGTGTGTGTGTGTGTGTGTGTGTGTGTGTCTAATATAAGTGTGATTATGGGAACAAGTGTGGAGTGTGCGGAGGTCAGGGAACAACCCTGTGTGCCAGTCTTTACTTGCCACTTTGAGATAAGGGCTCCCTGTGGCTTACTGCATATATCAAGCTAGCTGGCTGGTCCACCAGCTTCTTTGTTTTCTCCTGATTATCCACATTATACAATCCTTGGAGGGACATTGCTTATTGGCTTGCTTACCCTGTCTTATTCAGTAACTTTCTTATATGCCACAGGACCCACAGGCTCAGAAGAGACACCACAATAAACTGAGCCACCCTACATCAATCACTAATCATGGAAATACAGGCCAATGCAAAGAAGGCTTTTTCTTATTGAAACTCTCTCTTGAAAGATAACTGTACCTTGTGTCAAGTTGACAAAACAACCACCACACTGTGCTATAATGTTGTGATATATATTAAAAATAGTAGGGTTCAACCTTGTATGATATTTCATCATATTTTATGTTAGTCATTTATATTCCATCATATTTGGCATGATATTTCAGTAAACATAATCCCTGAAATGAGTTCCCCATAGTCAGTTACTCTCAGTCAGGGCTTGGCTTTGATGAAGGGCTCAAAAAACCATGGCAGTGATTCCAGTAGGAGAGAAAGTTCACTGAGTTAGAATCTAACACATGTCATCATTCACATCACAATACTGGGATGCTTCCTTTGTACTGCTGAACATCATTGTAGGAGGAAACATGGGCCCCTTCTCATGTTTACCTATGGCTAAAAATCTAAGGAATATTTACAAGATATAGAGGCTGAGAAAATAGCAGCTTGGGTTAAAGTTCTGTCTGTGCAAGCATACGGAATTGAGTACAGATCTCAGCACACGTACCAGTTGGTGTGGTGCTACCTATATGGAATCCCAGAGTTGGAGAGGTAGAGAAAGAAGGATCATGGGTGCCCACAAGCAGTCTGCTGGGGCTTGCTGACCAGACAGCCTAGGCAGTTGGTGAGTTCCAGTATAGTGAGAGATGCTGTCTCGAAAAGTGTGATGGTGAATGATAGAGGAAGACACCTGATGTTGACTTCTGACTTTTACAAGTACATGGATGGATGTGTGCATTCACATAAACATGCACATGCATACATGCACATAATATAGATAAGTACAGAATAAGGAAAATAATGCCAAGTGCAAGTTCATGGTATTCTTTAGGGTAAATGTTCCAGGGTTAAAATGATTTAAATAACATCTAACACACAGATTCAACAAAGAGAAAGAAAATGTCCCTCAGGTTTTTCAGAGAGCTGACTAGGCATTGATGAATCTGTTTGTTTCTTTTTTTTTTTTTCAGATTCAATTAAACTTCTGATATGAAGATAGTTTACAAGCTTCTTATCTTAAAAACTACAGTTTCCTCCTTAACAAAATTTCTCTTATTCAGTTGTGTTAGCACTCAAGAAATTGAAAAGTGATACATTGGTTTTGGAAAGATGTACATTATTTATTCAGGAAAATTTGTGAAAAAATTTTCTCTGGGAAATCACCCATTCCCTAGTGAGGTGGATCCACAAACAGACCCATTACTGCTTTCAAGAGTTTTCTCAGAGACTTAGATGTGCCAACATATGCAAAGCAACTATACATCAATATTCAATAATGTGACAAGATAGATATTGTTGCACAGAATATGAATATTTGTACAAATGAGTCCTGACCTTTAAAGACAGAGAGATCATACCAGGCTGTTAGAAGATGGCTATGCTTAAGACTTAATTAAATAATTTTGCTGAGACCTTGGTTTTCACCTAGCTTTTATGGACAAAAATCACTGCCTTAGATTTAGCTGCATCAGGAATGATATACTAAATTATAGTTCATGAAACATATTTTAATTTAAGGAATTGACAAATTAGGATATCTAGACATACCAGATATATCTATAAAGCATTGAATAAATAAATTCTATTATTCATGTGTTATTATGACACTCCTAAGAGCTGGGTTGTACATCATTCAATTTTATAAATGCTTGCTTAGTTTCTACAATGCAACCAGAAACCTAAATTTGTGTAGAGCTAGGATGAACTGAAATTTCCTGGGGAGAAAATCAACATCTATTTACTTATTAAACAGGGCTAATTGACTGATTAAAACTTCTGTGACTGAACAAAGTTAGAATGTTGCAGATTTAGAGCCAAATGATCTTGGCTTATATTTAGTCCTTAAATAAGAATTTACTGCTCACCTCAGTATTTGACATAATATCCTGTGACTATCATGTGAAGTCTTTGGAATATATAAACAAACATATAGCTTTCACCTACCCAAAGGCTACAAGTACCATCAGAGAACATCTGAAGCCTGTAGGATAGACTTTCTTACTTTATAATTTACTTAACCCCATATTCCCACCTAAGTATTTGGAAACTGCCTTGATTTATAACTTCCTTTGCTTTCTTCCAGTGAAAACGTCATGAAATTATTGCCACACTTAAACACAGTCTTGTTCTGTGGTTCTTTACAGGAAAGTACCCTCCATATGCTCCTATTTTATTGTAGTTGTGTGTTTGTTTTGTCTTTTTTTATTTTGGTTTGGTTTTTCTAGACAGAGTGTCTCTGTATAGTTCTGCCTGTCCTAAAACTTGCACTGTAGACCAGGCTGGTCTCCAAGTCTGATATTTACTTACCTCTGCCAGGATTAAAGTTGTGACCCACCAACAGGCACCTCCGGTATGTGAACACTACATCCCCAGGAAGTGGAACTCTTTGGGAAGGATTAGCAAGTGTGGCCTTACAGGAGGAAGTGTATCAATGGGGGCAGGTTTTGAGCTTTCAGAAGATCTACCTTTCCCAGTTAGATCTTTTTCTGATTTTTATTTGGAGATCAAAATAAGAGCTCTCAGCTGCCGAGGCTGCCAGGTATTTGCTTCATTGTTGCTGATGTTGACCCTGTGAAACCTTTAACCCAATTTAACATTTTCCTTTGTAAGTTACATTAGTCATGGTGTTTTGTCCCAACATTCAAAAAGGAAGTAGAAAGCTGCTGTACAACAGTAGAGTCAGATTTTATGATGGCACAATTTTTACCTTTGTGTTCTTTAGGTCAGAAATAGGGGATAGATGGGCTGATTCTTTTGTTAACCGTTTCCTGAAGCAGAGGTCAATATGTTTGTCCTGGCCTCTTAGCAACACAGTTTGTGAAGAAATTGCTTTCCAAATTCAGCTATGCTGTCATCGGAATTCAATCCCCACCTCTGCCAGATGGAGTTCTTTTCTGCCTGCTGCCTGTCAGTGTGGGGGCACAATGACTTCCTAGGGCTTCCAAAGTCTCTCTGGTCTGTGTGGAGGAACCAATGTCACAAAATTAGGATGAATCTTTCTACCTCAGCTAACCTAAAGTATTGCTAAGAAAATTACTTGAGATCTGTTTCTATGATGATTCTAAATCCCATCAAGTTAACAAATAAGATTAATGATGATAAATTGTGTGTTGTTTTTCAGGTCACTAAACACTTCTCAAGCTGTTGTTTTATTATTTATTTTTTATGTGCTTTTTTCTATTACATATTCTCTTTCCTTTAAGCAGCTCTGTTTTTATTCATCACAACCAATGAGTCCCTCAAACCCGTTTGTATCCTTTCAGATATAGAATTGAATTATAACCCAAATTTAGCCAATCATACTGACTGGCTTTCTGTATCAAGGTTAATATCCTAGTCAGTGTCAATTCTTAACTTGACATAACCTAGAGCCATGTGAGAAGGCATCTGGGTTAAAGGATTGACCTGAAGCATGTCTATGAAGGATTGCCCTGGTCTGTAATTGATATAGAAGGGCTCAGGCTTCGGTAGCAGAAACCGTCTTATGGCATGTGGTTCTGGGCTATAAAAGAAACCTACCCAAGCACTAACCTGAGAGCAAACGGGTAAGCAGTGTTCCTCCATTGTTTCTGCTAAGCTTCCCTCAGTGATGGACTGTGACCTAAGAGTAGAAGTGGGAGACCAACACAGAAAGCTAAAGATAGAGCTGGGAGAAAAAGCATTTCTTATTTGAAAAACAGTTATATTTTAAATGATACCTAAGTCCAGGCCTTTTGGTCCCATGAAGATTTAGTTCAAGCTAGTTTTAGACTGTACATTTTTTAAATAAAAAAGGAAAACCCATAAATAAAAGTACCACCAATAGACAAAAGATCTTTGTTTTCATGTGTGTGCATGTGCAAGTCAATGTGCGCCAGGGTGTGCATGCTTATGGAGACCAGAAATTGATGTCAGGATGTCTTTTATTTGCCACTTATTTTTTGTCACAAGATTTCTCATTGAACCTAGAGATCACCACTTTGGCTACACTGCTGGTTACTCTAAGAATGATGCTGTCTCCAGGTTTCCATTGCTGGGATTGCAAGTGTATGCTACTACGCCAGGCTGTTTTATTTTGTTTGTCTGTTTAATATGGCTTTAGGGGGATGAACTCAGGAAACATTTTACTCACTGAGCCATCTCCCAGCCCTAGTAGATATTTTCATTCCACTTCCCTAGAATAATTGATTCCTAGTTCTTGAAGTCTTTTCTGACCTGGTGTGTTAATATTACCTTAGTTCTCAGAATTTCTTCTTTCTGGCCATACAAAAATAAGAATAATTGTAAGTTGGTAATACATTCATCGGCGAGGTACTTTCCTTTTTTATATATTTATTTGTGTGTGTGCATGCATATGTACATTTAAATTCACTTGCATTCATGTGTGCATGCATACAAACCATGTTGCATAAATGGTGCTCAGAGGAAAACTGGCAATAGTCTCTATCTCTATCTACCATACAGTTTCTGGAGATTAAATTCAGTTTGTCAGACCTGGTGGCAAGTATCTTTATCTGCTGAGCCATCTTGCCAGTCATTATTTTACTTTATTATGTTTTATTTCTTCAGATGCAAAATTAAAATTGGTTGCAAAGTTACCTCTAAAGTTCACCCATCAACTATGAAATCTTATAATTGTATAAGAAGAGGAAATAAAAGGAGAAACTGTAGCCAGAAATCGCACAGACTTTAGCACATGCTTGATTCAAAGGCAAATGCACTCAAGTGAAACAATTTTTAATTTCCCCATTTTCTCTTGGATAAGGTCATGATGTTCTACAATAAAGCAAAGTTTTATTTTCCAGAAAGAAAAAAAAGAACACTTTTTATTTTTTATTTTTATTTATTTATTTTTTTTTTACTTTTTAAAATAAGCAACAAGCATTCGATAATGCCATATTATTGTTGCCTGGATTCCAATTACTGGGAAACCATTCTTTGCTTTCCTGCTTCCTGCCTTTCAACGTATCATCTCCTCTTAGTGGAACCAATTACCTTAAGCTGTCACAAAGCCATAGTTGCCCTCATCTCTTACCAAAAAGTATAATCATAAAACTATTAAATACACACATTCATTTTTCTCCCTTTAAACTAAGCAAATGCAACTAGTCAGTGCTCACTGCATAAGTCATGATTTCATCTCTGCCATGAAAATCTTAATTGAAAAATTAGACATGGAATATACTCCTGAGATGCAAAATATATTGATCTCATTGCTTGGGGAAACAGTTGATATTCCCTCTTTTTTGTATTCACCCCTGAAAATCTCTGTGGCTTTGTTATTTTCTTCCTTTCTCTTTTCTTTTGAGAGAGTGGAGAGCAAAGTAGAAAAAGAGGGGGATTTTTATTCAGATACTTTGACTAAAACCACCAAATATTTCAATTAGGAGGTAAGTTTTATTTTATACCCAAAAATATTTCCTTATTTACTGCAAATTAAGCTAAATACGAGTCCATGCTGTTTGTCAAAGTTAAAGAGAAATGAATTTCTTCTCTGTTGGAGAACTCATCCCCTCAGGTATCTCAGGTATCACATCAGATTCCCTAAAGGCTTCCATGTCCTGCAATTTTCAGCTCAGGCCTTTTGATATCCCCATAGTGGTCAGCAGGAGTGGCTCTGTCTAAATTAGCAGCTTTTTAAAATGATAACAGCATTTTCATTTCTGTATCAAAGTTGCACAGTGTGATTATCAATAATGTTAGAAGACATACAGTCTCAGTTGTAGACTTCCTACCAGGCAGTCTTACTATATGAATGTTTGCAGTCTTCTCTGAGGTATAGAATTGGAAGTAGAGCAATTAACCCTCTCAAATCTGTGGTACTCTCTTTGAGCAGAAGTTTTAAAAGTATTGATATTAATTATCTGTATCTGTGTCTTGATCTATGTATATTTATCTGTATGGTATAAATATTTATTTAGAAATATAATAATATATAATATTTATTAATGTACTTGCATATCTATGTGTTTATCAATCTATACAACTCTTTAAATACCTCTATAAATTTATGTACCATCACTACCTATTTATCTATCATATATGTATCTATTTATCATATCTACCTATCTATCATCTATATAATCTAGAAATCATATATACATATATCATCTATCTATCTATCTATCTATCTATCTATCTATCTATCTATCTATCATCTTTATCTCTGTCTCTCGTATCTATCTCTTTTCCATTTACCTACCTGAGCTTTGTTGACACCTATCCTTTTAAGCTTTCCTTCTCTAGATACGGAATGCAAACAGCAAGGATGCAATGACACCTTCAAACATAGGCTGGCCATGCTTTACGACCAGCACTTAATGCAGTGTAACAGACCAGGAACAACACACTTCATAGTGCTCAGATTCTTGCTCCTCCTGTTTTTGTTTTTGTTTTATTTTGATTTGTGTATGTGTGTGGTATGTAACTCTAGACTAATTGTTTACTCAGATTCTTTATTCATGTGTCCTTATTTGTAACCAAGTCCTATCTTAGCAACTAACTTGCATGTTGCTTTGAAATCTAAATGGCTTATCTTCTGGTAGGTCTAAGAAAGTTGCCAGGTACCTCCTGTTGTGCTCTGTACCAATACTTCGTACTTATTAGTCATATTCTAATCCTAGCTGCAGAAATCACCTCTCCTTGTCTGATGAAAAATCTAACAATATGGTTTCAGAATCTTGATTCTGTCAACCACTGCACCATAGGAAAGCCAGAAACAAAAACAAACAACCAAACAAAAAAAAAAAAAACACACCAAAAAACACCCTTCTAGCGTTGGTGTCTTCATCACCAAGAATATGGTAGATTGCAGGTGTTATATGGAGCAATGTCTTTTATTTCCTGAGTAAAATCTTAGATGGCTCTAGAAGGGTCTACCTCGAAGTCAGATTCTATTTTCACACTCTTTCTAAAGGGAATCTTGTTTCATCATTGCTCTGAATCTCTGATCTCTCATGTTCCTTATGACAAGTAGTATGAGTTATTTTCCTAGTTGCCAAGACTAAATACCTAACAAAACAAACTGTAGGAAGGAAGGAGCTTTATTTCAGTCCCCAGCCTGAAGGTACTGTCCATCAGGGTGGAGTAGTTTTGGCCACAGGAGAGCATCTTCCACAGTCAGGAAGCAGAAAGGAGAATGCTCCTAAGCACCCGACTTTCTCCATTTTATTTAGTCTCCGTCTTCAGTGGGATGAAACCATCACAGTTAGGGTTAGATTCCCTACCTCAGGTAGCATAGTACAGAAACTTCCACCGCTGGATGTCTGTTTTTGAAGTGACTCTAAATTTCACCAAGTTAATAATCACAATTAGACATCATACAAGGCTAGTTACAATGTGGACACATGACCATATACAAAACCTTGTGGAATTGAGTTAACTCAGAAGTTGATCTAGATTACCCTTATAATAGTTTTTCCTGCCATTAGAAGAAGTATACCATCTGTAGGCCAGATCTGACTGCAGGACTCAGGCCCTAGCTATGTTCATTTTTCATAAAATGAAGCCTCCCTAGGCCATAGTTCTTGCCATGATGCTCTGTTTCTATCCAAGTGACCAGCCTGTCTGAATAGAACAGCAGCAGTGTTTTTGGCCTAGAGGCATCATTAGAAAGGCCTCCAGGTTGCCTGGGAGGATGCATCTGGTAGTGTTTTGGGGCCAAATTTAACACATAGGCACAATAGCAGCATTAATAACTGTCCTCGAATAGGCTCAGCCAAATGTCCTTTCTATTCAAAGGTCTTTCAACTCACTCTGTGTATCCAGGCTGAGTGGGAAAAATGAGTGATGTGCTTTTGATAGACAAATTTACATGCTGTGAGGCACATGCTGTTCAGCTCACATCCATTGGTTTGAAATCTATTCACATATTTATCATTTATCTGTCTTTCATCTATCTGTACTTATCCATTTATCAATTAACATGATTAGTTATGAATCTATCAAAATGTGCATGTATCATCTATAAATCTCTCTATATATCATCTATCTTTTATGGATTGTCTACTATTGATCTTCCACCAGTATATCTATAACTCAATATAGATTATTTATCACTCTCTATGTTGCTGTCTATGTATCTTTCTATGTATATATGTATGTATGCATCTTTCTATCCATACATTTCTATCACATTTTTGTCAATTTTAAGTCAGTGCTCAGCTGGCGAAGTCTCACAGTCTGTGAGACTGTGAGAGCTATGTGCTCTACCTTGGTCAAGCCATTTTGTGGACCACCATAGAGGAGAAGAACTGATTACTCAGAAACACTGATTTAACAACATCCTTTAACACATAATTACTAAAGAGTGTGTTGAGCAGCTGTTTCTTCTAGTTAAAGTATTCCCTTGAAATAGGGAAGATCCACTTGAGAAAACTTTGGAAACTAAGGAAATCTGAGAAGTTGAGGGAGCTCAGAGGATTCCCAGGATTCACAAGCTTTCCTTCAACATTAGGGACTTATTTGGAGGAGTCACCCAAAGGTTGTGCTGGGAACTTCAGAGATGTGGCTTATATAAGTTGTCATGTGGACCTTCTAGTGATTCTGTTCCTTTGTATCTGTGCTGTAGAATAGTAGAATAGTCTATACCTTCTGTGGGATTGATAGACTTGAGTAGAGTAGTCTGTACCCTATCTGAGATGGATATACAAACATTTGTTCATATATCTTCAGGAAAAGCCAAAACAAGAGAATAAACATATTGTTAACATTGACCTTTTAGTGGAGTGGCCTGATGAGCACAAATAGTTTTGTGACAGTTCACAGTTGAGGGTGGGTTGCAAAAGCTAAGGCCTTTTCTGGTTTTACCTTTGAATCTTAACAGCCCACCAATATAAACATCCACAAACATTTGTATCCAGCTACTCTTCAAACCCACATTTTGGAAATGTACCTTTTCAGAAAGCTGTTGAGCCTTTTAGAGGTGCTGCAGTGTTGGAGGAAATAAGTCACTGGTGGTGAACAATGAGCTTATATAACCTAGCTTCATTCTGAACTGCTTTCTGACTATAGACATTATATGAACAACTATCTTTGGTCCCTGCTGCCGTATTATTTCTCCCATGATTGATCATATACTTAATTATACTGTGACCCAGAATAAGCATTTCCTTTTTAAAATTGCTTCTGTCAGGTGTTTGGTCATCCACCACAGCCAAGTAGGCTTTCCCGAGGCATGCAGCGGTGGTTAACATACAAAAATCCATCAATGTAATCCACCATATAAACAAACTGAAAACACACACACACACACACACACACACACACACGATCATCTCCTTAGACGCCGAAAAAGCATTTGACAAAATCCAACACCTGTTCATGTTTAAAGTTTTGGAGAGATCAGGGATATAAAGCACATACCTAAGCATAGTAAAAGCAACAACAAGCTTATAGCAAATATCAAACTAAATGCAGAGAAACTTAATCCTACTGAAATCAAGGACAAGGCAAGGCTGCCTACTTTGTCCTTATCTCTTCAACATAGTTCTTAAGTCCTAGCTAGAGCAATAAGACAACTAAAGGAGATCAAGAGGATAAAAGTCAGAAAAGAAGAAGTCAAAGCATCATTATTTGCAGATAAGATACTATACATAAATTACCCCAAAATTTCTACCAGAGAACTCCTTCAGCTGAAAAACACCATCAGCAAACTGGCTGGATACAAAAGTAACTAAAAAAAAAAAAAAAAAAGTGACCCCCCCACCTGCTATGCAAACAACAGGCTGAGAAAGAAATTAGGGAAACAATACCTTTCACAATTGCCACACAAATAACATAAAATACCTTGGTGTGACTCTAACCAAGCAGATGAAAAAGACCTGTATGAAAAAACTTCAAGTATCTGAAGAAAGAAATTGAAGAAAATGCCAGAAGATGGAAAGATCTCCCATGCTCATGGATTGATAGTATTAATAGTGAAAATGACCACCTTACAAAAGCAAGCTAAAGATTTAATGCAATTCCCATCAAAATACCAACACAATATTTTACAGACCTTGAAAGAATAATTTTCAATTTCATATAGAAAAACAAAAAAAATCTAAAATAGCTAAGACAATCCTCTACCATAAAAGATCTTCTGGAGATGTTTCCATCCATGATCACAACCTGTACTATAGCAACAGTAAGAAAATCAGCATGTTACTGGCTTAGAAACAGACTGGTGGATCAATAGAATGGAATCAAAGACCCAGAAATATATTCACACACCTATGGAGACCTGGTTTTTCACAAAGAAGGCAAAACCATATAATAGACAAAAGATAGCATCTTCAATAAATAGTGCTGGTCTCAGTGGAGGTCTACATGTAGAAAAATACAAATAGACCCATATTTATCACCTTGCACTGCAGTAAAGTCCAAGTGGATCAAAGAGCTCAACATGAAACCAGATACACTAAATATGTTAGAAGAAAAAGTGGAGAAGTGTCTTGACCTCATTGGCACAGCAGACAACTTCCTGAACAGAACACCAACAGCTCAGGTTCTAAGATCAACAATCAATAAATGAGACCTCATGAAACTAAAAAGATTTTGTATACCAAAGAACACTGTCAACAGAACAAAATGACAGTTTCCAGACTGGGAAAAGATTTTCACCAACCCTACATCTGACAGAGGGCTAATATCCAGAATATATAAAGAACTCAAGAAGTTAAACACCAACAAACTAAGTAATCCAGTTTTTTTTTTTTAAAAAAAAATGGGCTACAGAACTAAACAGAGAATTATTAACAGATGAATATTGAATGGCAGACACTGAGATTCCATTCCCCCCCCCATAGAATGGCTAAGATCAAAAACTCAAGGATGACACATGCTGGAGAGGTTGTGGAGAAAGGGGAACACTTCTCCATTGCTGGTGGGAATGTAAACTTGTACAGCTGCGTTGGAAATCAGTCTGGCACTTTCTCAGAAAACTAAGAATAGTGCTACCTCAAGATCAAACTATACTACTCCTGGACATATATTCGAAAGATGCTCAACCATACAAGTACATTTTCTCCATAATGTTTATAAAAGCTTTGTTCACAATAGCTATAATCTTAAAACAACCTAGGTATCCCTCAATAGAGAAATGGATAGCGAAATTATGGTACATTTATATGATGGAATACTACTCAGCAATTAATAACAAGGAAATCATGAAATTAGCAGGCAAATGGATAGTGCTAAAAAAGATCATCCTGAGTTAGATAAGCCAGAAGCAGAAAGACACATATGGTATATTCTTATTTATATGTGGATATTAGTCATATATTATAGCATAAACATACTAAAATCTATAGTCTTAAAGAAGGTAAATAACGAAAACCCTAGGGAAGAGGCTTAAACCTTATTCAGAAGCACAAACATGATAGACATTGGAAGTAGGAGAAGACAAGGAACTACTCCTAAAAAGATCTACAACCTCCTTTTCCTAATAACCTTGTTTCTCCTTTATGTTTGGTCAGTGGATTAAAGGGAGGTAGAAGCATTTAAGATCCCTACATAAAATAGGTTTGTTGAAAAGTCTAAGCCTATAGGGCGATTTTGGTAGGAGTCTTGTCTTTTCCTTTATAAGAACAGTGACAGTAGAGGCTACTGCAGATGGATGTGATATGTGCCCCAGCTCCACATTTAACATTTCTGTTCATTTCTCCGATCTATCTATCTCTCTATCTCTCTACCTTCCTCGCTTCCCCTCTCCTTCTCCAACAGCTACACCTCTACCTCCTTCTCCTATCTTCCTACTCTTCCATCACCTCCTTTCCCCTTTCTCCTCTTCCTTTTCCTCCTCCTTTCTTCCTCCTCCTCTTCTTCTCCTTTGGTGGGTATTTGTGTAGTCTCACTTATGTATGCTGGCTTGCCTGGCTGGATCTAACTATATAGACCAGGCTTGCCTGAAACTCATAAAGATCTGTCTATAGGGTTTAATTCATAGTGCTATTGTGGGGTGTTATGAAGTAAATCCTGCTTCTAAGGTGGATTCTCTGCTTCCAACTTTTGCTGTGTGCTGAATTGAAATTTATTTTCTTTCTTTATTTTTAGATGGGAGAATACCCAAACTTGTGCCCAGCCTCTTGGAAACATATGTGATCTGCAGATACCATCCCAATGTGGGTGTTAGAAGAAATGTGTCCTTACCATCTGTTGGAATCCAAGATGTGCCAGCTATGGTTTTCATAAATGGCTAATTAATTTGAGAATGGACAAAGTCCAGATAGGCAGAATCTTTGTTTGCAAACAATTGTGTTACATCCAATGCTTTAACAACAATAAAATCCAAATTTCTCCAAATCATTTTTATGTTTCATGACAATGGAATTATCATGTAAGGCAAAATGTCTTCAACATGGATGAAGCTAGAAACTGACATTTAAGCAGATACTTCAGCACACAGCATAGTAGAGCTACCACTACCTGCAGCACACCTTTTGAAGAACTGTTTGAGTTTCTCCTGGGAACTTATACAATGCAGACTTGATTTGAAACTTGGCAAACCTTGACCAAAAACACACATTTTTTTTCTTTTTAATTTATTTGAATTCATCATCAATACAATCAGAATCCCTGTGCAGTTGCTACAGGAATAGATAATTATCAAGCATAAATAAATGTGAAAAGAAAAATGAATACACAGTTTAGAATGAATTTTGTCAGTTCGGAGAAAATATTCAGTGATGAAATTTTCCATTCCAGAGCAAAATGATGTATAGTCCTATCATAGAGGACAGGAGCCTTCCACAGGGAGCCTCTGAAAGAATCTACCCATCAGGGTATCAAAGGAGATGCTGAGATACATAGCCAAACTTCGTTCAGAGTACAGGGACTCTTATGAAAGAAGGGGGAGCTGGAAAGACTTGGAAGGTACAGGTTCTTCACAAGGAGACAAATAGAGGCAAAAAAACTGGGCTCATGGGGGTCTGCAGAGACTGATACTGCAACCAAGGACCATGCATGGAGAAACATAGACCCCCTGCTCAGTTGAAATCCATAGGCTGCTCAGTCTCCATGTGGGTTTCCTATTAAGTGGATCATGGGCTGTCGCTGACATGAACTGAGTGGCTGGCTCTTTGATCACCTCTCCCTGGGGGAAGGGAGTGCAGCCTTGCCAGGCCACAGAGGAAGATGATATAGTCAGCCTTGGTGAGACCTAATTGGCTAGGGTAAGATAGAAGATGAGGAGGTCCCCCCATCAATGGACTAGGGGAGGGGCATAGGGGGAGAATAGGGAGGTTGGATGGGTTTGGGAGGAGCTGGGGGCAGAGTGGGCTACAGCCAGGATACAAAGTGAATGAACTGTAATAAAGTTTTTAAAAAAGAAAGAGGTTGTTCCTTGCTATGAGTCCACTCTATGTTGTCTGTATACCAGCAGTCCATCCAAAGGCCAACATCAAACAACATGATTCATCATGATTCAGCAAAAACAATAAGACTCCACTGAATCATAATATGTCATCAAAAGCCACAAAACTCAAATGAATTGGCCGGAGAAGTTCTCAGGAAAGTTTCTTTCTGCGAAGTGAAAGAAGACCAGAAAAGCGCTGTGGGTCAAAAAAATGTTGTCCATGGGCTTCTATATATCTCCTCTCCTCAAAGTCTACCCAATGATATGTTCAGTTGGTCAAAATCACCCCCTAGCATGGGACATCTTGAAGCAAATCATCACATGCCCTCTC
The DNA here is from genome assembly GCA_010120015.1 of Rhombomys opimus. NCBI lineage: Eukaryota > Metazoa > Chordata > Mammalia > Rodentia > Muridae > Rhombomys > Rhombomys opimus. The sequence goes on along the minus strand of REGO01000430.1, from coordinate 860,080 downwards.
ACAAATCAGATTCATCAAAACAAAACAGGACACAATTGAGTCTTCAAAGAAACCAGAAATGTCTCCTTCATATCCCCTTTTCTGATTTTTAGAAATTGTCTTTTCCTCTAACATTGACAATCTGCACACAATAGACAACAATATATTTTGGGTGTGCTAGGAAAATTGCAATATTGACCAAGTTCTGGAAGGCTAGTTGTGTCTTTTTCCGTCCATTATTTGTGTTGTCTCTCCAGTCTGTGTTGTTTTTCTAGTCTCTGTGTTGTCAGTCATTTAGGTTAGACTTTTTGAAGTTGATTTGCATGCAAATTTTGGAAAAAAAATCAATAATTGAGGCAATCTGTGAGAGTAAATTGCCTGGGCTATTCACTTTTTGAAGACATTCATGTCTCAGATGATAAGATATCTTCCCACATCTAATCCAATTTTTATGAGTTTTGTTGGTAGCCATATTTTGTCATCCCCTTTAGATACATAAGGATAAGCACTTCCCCATCTCAAAACTACTGCAGGTTTCTATTCTAATGTCAACAAATACTTAGAGTATATTGGTTGAAGTAGTTCCTAATTTTTTTCTATATGTTACTGCTTTGATTTTTTAACTGAGGTATATGGACTTTTGATCACCTTGCTTATTTTGTCTGACTTATAACCCACCATCCCTATCTTGTTTGCATCAGTATAGAATGTTGGTGCCTCTGGAATTGGTGTTCTATTTATAATAGTTGGGAGAATCCAATTAGTTCTTTTTATAAACTGTATATGTATATTTGGTTTTAGGATATTTGCTATTTATTTCTCTCAAATAGTTACTTCATTGATCACACACAATGACAAAATCTCAGCTTTAGTAAGTGATGTTAAAATTTTGGCTGGGTCTGTTCCTGACAATTGCTGTAGTCTTATTCTACCTTTTATAATTAATTCAGAAATATTTTCTTTTTTCATTTTTTATTTTTAATATTAATCACAGGTTATTTACTTTGTTTTCCAGTTGTAGCCCTCTCCCTCATTCCCTCCCAATCCCACCCTTCCTCCCTCATTTCCTCCCTGTCCCTTTCCAAGTCTACTGCTAGGGGAGGACCTCCTCCCCTTCCATCTGACCCTAGCTTATCAGGTATCTTCAGGACTGGCTTCAATGTCCTCCTCTGTGGCCTAGCAAGGCTGTTCCTCTCTCAGGGGCGGGGGGAGGTAAAGGAGCCAGTTGCTGAGTTTATGTCTGAAATAGTTTCTGTTCCCTTCCTAGGGAAACGCACTCAGATACTGAGGTACCATGGGCACATCCAATCAAGGGTTCTAGGTTATATCCATACATGGGCCTTGGTTGGAGAAACAATCTCATAGAAGACCCTCGTGCCCTGATATATTTTTTTCTTGTGGAGCTCCTGTCCTCTCCCAGTCATACTAACTCCCCCTTTTATCATGTGATTCCCTGCTCTCTACCGAAGGTTTGGTTATGAGTGTCAGCATCTGCTTTGATACGCTGCTAGGTAGAGTCTTTCAGAGGCCCTCTGTGGCAGGCTTCTGTCCTGTTTCTTCTTTTCTCCTACTTCCCATGTCCCAGAATATATAAAGAACTAAAGAAATTAAAAAGCAATAAATCAAGCAATCCAATTAAAAAATGGGATATGGAGCTAAACAGAGAATTCTCTGTAGAGGAATATAGAATGGCAGAGAAACACCTAAAGAGATGCTCAACATCCTTAGCCATCAGAGAGATGCAAATCAAAATGACCCTGAGATTCCACCTTAAAGTCGTCAGAATGGCAAAGGTTAAAAACTCAAATGACAGCACATGCTGAAGAGGTTGTGGAAAATTTTGAACCTTTATCCACTGCTGGTGGGAATGTAAACTTGTACAACCACTGTGGAAATCACTCTGGCACTTCTCTGACAGTTAGGAATAGTGCTTCCTCAAGATCCAGCTACACCACTCCTAGGCATATGCAGAGTTGTATTACAGAAAAAGGTTGTCAGTTTCTGTATTAACTGATGATGTGACCACTCTATGACTGGTTAAGGGGAAGGTTTGTATTATATATAAGAAGGAGAGAATAGCCAGAGGCATCTGGGGAAATACAGAACAGAGAGAAAAAGAAGTAGACTTAATATGGCCAGGAGACTGAACTTGGCCATGAGAAGTGACAGGGAGGATAAGAGAGATGAAGACAAAGAAATATTGGACAGTCAAGAAAGCAAAGACTAAGATAGTAGGTTAGAAGGCCAAAATAATAGATCAGGGGGAAATTGTAAAGCTGCGGAAAGGGAAACCCCTGAGCTTAAAGAAGTTTATGGTGGGGGTGGGAGGTGATAACTGCTGAGAAGAACAAGCATAGACTTAGAAATGTTACTGTACTACTGAGGGAGCAGAGAGGCCAGCATGTTCTTCAGTATTCTAAGAGGCACCACAAATAACCATTTGTCCTTTTGACAGTAATAAGATAAAGAGTACCTTTGGTAGAGGGGGACCAGCTTCCCAAGTTCCTAAGGAATCTTTGCTTTTGTCTAGCTGCCTGAATTTGGGGAAATGGAGTTTCCATTGGACCTGACAGTATCCACCATAAAAGCCTGGTGTAAGGAATTCTTCACAGCTTCTTGTAAGACATAAACAAAAATGAGTTGCATCTGCTAAGGGGGCTGTCTTTACCCTCTTGGTTTCTGAAGTCACCTAGACCAAAGTCACCATTGCACTTGTCACCTTCTCTTCAGGTCTAGGTGTCATCTAGTTTCTTATCACGCCTCTCCTCAGGTCTTTGCATATTCCCAATTGGCCATCTGTTATCACACTGTGGAAGGGGTTATTTTCTTTCTTCCTTTTCATGGGTATGTGGGAGCAATGCAGGTGTGTGTTTCTGAAGATGTGAGTACAGATATGTACATGTGGAGGCCAGAGGTTGATATTCAGTTTTTCCTCCATCATTCTTCACTTTCTTCACATGATTTTTTAAGACATCTCACTGAACCTGGTTCTCATGGATTTCACTAGTCCAGTGAGGCAGTAAGCTCTAGTCTCTCCCTGTCTCCATTCCCTCATTCACAGTGATGCCATATGCAGCTTTTGACATCGATTCTGGGGATTTTAACTAAGGTACTAATGCTATACAGCTACTCTTTTCTTACAAAACTATCTTCCCAGGAGTGCATGCTTATCATTTCTCATGCTACTCTCTCTTAAGAAAATGCTTCTTCTTCCTCTCATGTTTCACCATACTGCAAATACTGGTTCTATTAACATTTATAATTAAATTACCTCTGCATATAGTACAAGAGTAATATATCCCATGTGCATTTATTAGATTAGTTGTTCTCTGACACAATAAACCTAAGGAAAAATTAATTAGTCTTACAAGTGAGATTGTTATAAAGAAAAAAATAGAAAGATTTTAGTGTTTTGAAAGTTGGTTTTCATGGCAGCTCAGTATCCAAGTCAGTTCCCTAGTAAAGGAACAGGGACTGTCTCTGATTGAACTCAGTGACTAGCTCTTTAATCACCTCCACCTGAGGAGGGAGCATCCTTGCCAGGCCACAGAGGAGGACAATGCAGCCAGTCCTGATGAGACAGGATAGGTTAAGGTCAGTGGGAAAGGGAGGAGGACCTCCCCTCTCAGTGGAATTAGAGAGGGGCATGGAGGAGGTGAAGAAGGGAGGGTGGGATTGGGAGGGAATGAGGGAAGGGTCTATAGGTGAGATACAAAGTGAATAAACTATAATTAATATAAGAAATTAAAATTAAAATTAAAAAATAAAAAGAAAGTTGGCTTCTGTATCATTCTGATGCATTAGACAGGAGATGGGGAAGTTTTGTATTAATATGTACCTTTTAAAATTTCACATCACCACATCTCACTTTTCATTTCCAATTTTCCCTCCCATTCCAACTTAATTTGCTAAATGAAAAGATACATGCTTCATCTGTGGTTTAGTGGATCTGTTTAATAGGAAAGTTGTCATGATTTTTCATAATGATTTTGTGACTATGTAAAAAAAAAGATATGATAAATTATAAGAACATCATGTGTCATTTGGTTAGGGACATCCTCTGAATGCTAAGTGCTGTACACACTAATGCATCTGTTATTCTCTGCGATAAACAGAGTTACCAAAACCTCTAATAGATTATATTGTTTTGTTTGTTCGTTCTGACAGGTTTGTTTATTTTTTTTTCTTCTGTTTAGAAAACCCACTCCTACTCCTCAGTCTCAACTTGTAGCCAAGGCAAAATTATGACACAGGAGAAGACAAACCGTGCTCTAAAAGCCTGATGACTTCAATAATGATGGGAGCATGGGATGTCTTTGACAACAGCTGGGGAGTGGACATGGGATTTGAAGCTGATAGTGACATATTAGCAACCCTTCACTATGACTGTGGGAGGAGGGCACCATGAGGTTTGAGTTGAAATGTTGTTGAGCAGTCTACAGACACATGCTCTTTCATCTGGGGCAATGCCATTATTTGAGCCAGCTTAGGACTGTGTGTGTGTATGTGTGTATGTGTGTGTGTGTGTGTGTGTGTGTGTGTGTGTGTGTGTGAATAAAATGTATTTTTAGGCCTTATTCTTTTATAAATAAGTAAGTAAGTAAAACACTAAATGTTAGTAGTCAACCTAATTGTTTCTATGAGTGCAATGAAGGACACTTTAGTTTTTTTATGTCCTGCATGTCCTTTTTAAAAGGGAGCTGGGAAGATGACCCAAAGGTTGATACTTAAGCATAAGGATCTGAGTTCGGATCCTCAAGCACCTATGTACATAGGTGCACTTATGTACATAGTCTGTACATAAGTCTGTAATTCAGGGCTGAGTGGGACAGAGACAGGTTGATCCCTGAAACCAGTCTTCCAGTTACTATAGCCAAAAGAGTGAACTCAAGCTTCAGTGACAGAGTGGAGTGATACTTTGACCAACCTCTGGCCTTGATTGTAAGTATATGTGCACAGTTCTGCATATAACACACACACACACACATCATAAATGTAATATAAAAAAACTTTAAAAAAAGAATCTTCTGCAGAAGATCGAGGCATCAAGAAAAATCCCCAGGAATAGCTTTGTCTGACCTTTTCTCTTCTATACTTTCCTCCTCCTTCTTCTTCTTCTTCTTCTTCTTCTTCTTCTTCTTCTTCTTCTTCTTCTTCTTCTTCTTCTCAGGAAATTGTGCACAGTATTTCTTTTAGTTAGCTGAAATTCATTAAAGTGTTCTGACCTTGTGGACAAAAACCTCCCAAGATTTAAGACAAGGAAACCTCAGTTCCAGAAGAGAAAGATGTGGTTCTTGAAAACAGACCCATCTAATGGCTGGCCACTGAGGAGAGATCACATGTCTTAGACTCAAACTTAGCTGTGAAAAGCTCAAGGAGGGGAAGTGAACTCTTTCTTAAACTAAAAAGTTAATTAAACTTCTGCTATGAATACAATTTCAGTCTGATAAACTGGCTTGGTGTTCTGATGGCTAATCCTCATGGTCAACTTGATTTAATCTGGAATTAACTAAGAGATGTAGGACTACTGGGCATTTCCAGGAAGGACTGTCTGTCTTTCCAACATTGTGGCATGATTTACTTTCACAGACATTTTTACATTTAAGGTATTCAGTTTACATTTTTAAAACAAAGTCTTAGAGATTTAATTGACTAGAAAAACTAATAGATTGTTAATGAATTTATAGATAAGTAGCAAGATAATGAGAGTTCATTTTGTGAAAGACCCTATTTAGGGCAGGAGCCCAGGGTAAGGCATGTGCTCAGCCCATGATCATAAGCAAAAACCTTCCTTGGAGTACAGTTCCTTCTGGATACCAGAAAATACAGAATGGAGCCACTTGTTGAGAGTACTGTGTCTCAGAGGAAAGTTGTTTTAAATCTATCTTGCTCTATTTATATCCAAGTATCAAAGGAAAACTATAGAATTACCTGTAGATTAATTCAGTCATAAACTTCAGATAAAAGAAAGCCTCCAGGGAAAGCTCTTGCTGCTCAGATCTATCAAAGTGTCAGTATGGTGGGTGGCCCCACCTTTTCACTCACCTTCAGCATGACAAATGAGCCTCTGAGAAAAGAAGACTTTTCATATGGGTTTGGCACAAAATAATCACATGCTTGCTCCTTCTTTCAACTGTGCAACTAGGAACATACAAAGTAAGGTATTTTAATATGTGAAAGTAGTAGCCTCCCTAGCTAGACCAAAATAAATTTAGATGATATATGAAAAGCCCTTTGTCCATGTAGAAACTGCTGTGATAGGATGTAAAAAGGAGCTGCTAAAGATTCTGTTTGAATCCAGGGAAGCCAAGATGTAGGATGTATCTGAGCAGTGAGGGCCAGCAACTCAGGGAAAGAGAAAGAAGGGAGAGAGCTTGAGAGTGGGAAGACACAATCATTACTATGTAAGGGAGGGTTACAGCAACAAGTGAAACCTAACTGAAAAATCAAGGAGACTTTACTAAGTCAAGAAGGATAGTAGTTGACATTGGCAGTTAATAAACTAGGCGACCAGTGTGAGTAACATTTCAGGGATCAACCAACTATAATATATGGCTTATTCTGGCCAAATGTGCTTTTTTTTTTTTTTTTTTTTTTTTTTTTTTTTTTTTTTTTTTTTTT
>REGO01000430.1:832163-853410 GCA_010120015.1 Rhombomys opimus | reverse complement strand
AAAATATCTGGGAAAATTCAGATTTCACTATGGACTGGAAAGCTTGTTTATTTCAATATATAACACTACAAACACAGTATTTGCAAAAATGAGTTAAAAATGAGTTGGGACAGCATCACATGACTCCTACAGCATAAAAGTGGTACTATCTGATCTTTTACCAAAAAATATGTCTAACTTCTGGTCTAAAGAAAGAAATAATACTTACTTTTAAGTCTGATGTATATTTTTATTTGAATTATTTTTTCTTTTGTAAATTTTATTATTTATGTATTTTATGTGTTTGAGTAATTTTTTTTCATGTATGCCTATATACTAGAAGAGTGCCTCAGATCCCATTATAGACAGTTGTGAGATACCCTGTGGATGCTGGAAATTAAAATCAGAACCTATAGAAGAACAATACAGTTAGTGCTCTTAACCTCTGAGCCATCTCTCCAGCATCCCACCTACAGGGTGCTTAATTACTTCTCCATTTATTCATGTCAAAACACCATGACCGAGGTAACTTATAAAAGATATCATTTAATTGGGAACTTGCTTACAGTTTCAGAAGGTCAGTCCCTGATCCTCGTGGTGGGAGGCTTGGCAGCAGGGAGGAAGGCATATCTCTGGAACAGTAGCTGAGAGCTTATATCTAATTCATAGTGTGAAGCAGAGGGTGGAGGGTGAGATAATCAGAGATACTGAAATCTAAGAATGTCATGTCCTTTTGAAACTTCAAAATCTACTCCAAGTAATACACTGCTTCCAGCAAGGCCACACCTCCTAATCTTTCTCAAATAGTTCCACCAACTGTGACTAATAACTGAAACATATGAACCTAAGGGGACCATTTCTTATTTAAATCACTCTGGATGGTTAGTCTTGATTGTGAACTTGAAGGGATTTATAATCATCATGGAACCAAACATCTTTGGGTGTTTGTGAGGAATTATCTATGTTAATTGACATGAGAAGATTTACTCTGATGTTCAAGGCACGAATCCATGAGCTAGAGTCCCAGAGAGAATAAAAAGAAAAAGCAACTTGAGCATCAGCACTTTTCTTTCTTTGTTTCCTGTGATTAATAAGAGACCATTAGCCAGGCGGTGGTGGTGTACCCCTTTAGTTCCAGCACTTGGGAGGCAAAGGCAGACAAATCTTTGAGTTCAAGGCTGGCGTGGTCTACAAAGAGACTCCAGGACAGCCCAGGCTATTAGGAAATCCCCTGTCTTGAAAAACAAAAACAAGAAGAAACCAACAAATAAACAAAAATCAAGTCAATAACAGACCAGTATCACAGAGAGAAAAACTTCTGTTAAGTAGTTCCTCAAGGACGGTACATAGGATCCGTAGTCTGGAAGTGGCCGAGGCTACTTCTCAAGTTGGCAGCCAGACTTAGTAATACGCAAGAATCTTCTACATGGTTCTGATTTGGGCATCATGGAACCTGTAGGATTGAAGAGATCATGAAGAAAAGCTGAGACTTGTCACCTTGTAGAGGGTTAGAGTTTCTAAAGAAGCATGAACAACCATTGTTAAGGGTTTAACCCCAGTTACAGTGGAGACTCCAGAATGTAGAAGATGACAGGACTGTCAGTAAACCACCAAAGAGAATGACAGATGTATAGTGGAGCTACCTTGAGACTCTAGGTGAGAAATATGTTGTGAATGGCAGAGCCAGGGAAGTGGAGTTACCCAAGTCCTTTGTAGCCCAGAAAATTGTGAGTGAATCCTGGACATCGTGTTACAGATTTTGACCCATTCTTTGAATTTGATTTTGCTTTGACTGGAAGAACTGTGCCCTGGTGCTTCACTTCAGAAAAAAGAAAGTATGTAATTTATTTTGGATTTTCAGTAGCTCACATTTGAGAGACTTTGGATATTATAAAGAGATTGAAATTTAAACTATGTAACCTTTTAAAAACAAAAAAGATTGTAGCACTTTAAAAAATTACAGTGTTTTATATTGTGATTTTAACATGAGATCTTGGGGATAAACCAAAAAAATGGATAGTTATTATTTAATGGTGATAATATCTTGATAATGTGTAGAGTTGTAACTGATCCCTAGCTTATGTTAAGTTTTGTCAACTTGACATAAACAAGAATAGTGTGGGAACAGGGAATGTCAGTTGAAGAACTGCCTCCATCAGTTGGCATGTGGGCATGTCTACAGGACATTTTCTTGACTAATGATTAATGTGAGGAAGTTCAGCCTATTGTGGGCAGTAGTGGGCAAATGATCCTGAGTTGTATAAGAAAGCAGGTTAAGGTTATTGGGATTTCTCTTGCTTTTATATACTACCCACACTTCCATTTTCTTTCTCTCCTCCCTAGCTGAGCAAGGTTCCCAAAGTAAAGAGGCAGACGGGAAGAAGGTGTCTCTTGTCTCTGTGGTAGTAAAAGATCCAACAACGTCAGCCTTGAGCAGGACATCCAGTTCAAAAGGGACTTCACTTGCCTTGTCATATGGCTTTGTTACATCAAACTGCAGTGGCAAAGGGCCATCCTCTATAAGAGGCTTCAAGTATCTACTGCTGTTAATCAGTGCACTGGATGATGAACAGACAGCTACTGATCTGATTAAGCTTGCCCGCAAGTACAGGCCAGACAAAGCAGCAACGAAGACTGCTGACCTGTCCTCAGAAGGAGGCTGCTGACAAAAGGGTTGTCAGCACTAAGAGATCAGGTATCAGTACAGTTACTATCTTGGTGGGGAACAAGAAGGCTCAGCTGGTAATAATCACCCACGATGTGAGGTAATCCAGGGAAGACATGCATGATACGTATTCACTTATAAATGGATTTTAGCCATATACTACAGGATAAACATACTACAATGCACATACCAAAAGAAGATAAGTAATAAGGAGGATCCAAGGGTAGATGCTTAAATCTCACACAGAAGGGAAAATAGAACAGACAGGTAATGGCTGAAGACAAGGAACAAGGTTGGAGAGGAAACCCAGAGAGATAAGTCTGTGAAGATCAGACTTGGGGAGAGCAGGAGCGATATGACAAAAGGCTTGTAGAGAAAAGGAAAACTGTGGGTGAGGGCATCTCTCTGACAAGCTTGAGACTTAAATTAGGGTAGGCTTCTGGGGAATGTAAGAGGGACTCTAGCAGAGACTCCTAGTGGCAGGATCCATGGAGAAACAGGTGGATACCCTCTATCTGGACAGGTCTCCTAGTGGAGGGAGAGGAATACCAATCCCCACCCTAAAAGTTCTACTCAAAATTCACCCTACCTAACAAGATGTGCAGGGATAAAGATAGATAAGAGAGAACAGAGACTGAGGGAAGTTCCAACCAATGTCTGGTCCATCCTGAGCCCCACCCCATGGTAGAGAACCAAACTCTGAAAGTATTAACAATACTTTGCTATGCTTGCAGACAGGAGTCAAGGTCCTGTTAGAGACTCCAACTAGCAGTGCCTCAAAACACTCTGAAACTCATAGTCAAACATTGGGTGAGGAGTACAGTGCCTGTGGAAAAGTGAGGGGAAGGAGAAACGGACCTGAAAGTAACAGAAACTTCACAAAGAAGAGCAACAGAGCCAACTAACCAGACCCAAAAGGGGCCTGCTGAGAGTGAAGCAACAACCAAGGACTTTGCATGAAGTAGACCTAAGTCTCCCTACAAAGATGGGAAACTCAGGCCACTGAGTGTGCTCTCTAATATGAACTCTCTTGCCAGCTTTTCAATTACCTTCACCCTGGAAGGTCTGCCCTACTAGGCAACAGGGGAAGAGGACATGCTCAGAACTGATGAGCTGCGGTGGATGGGCTCCCCTTTTCTGAATATTAGGGGAGGTGAGTGTGGGAGAGAGAGAGAGATTGGGACTGGGAGGTGAGGAGGGATGGAAGTATGACCAGGGTGGAAAGTGAATAAATTAATTAATTAAAAAAGAAAACAAACAGGAAACTGAAATACTGCTACTACTACTAATAATAATAATAACAAAATAATCATAATATATAGATGAAATTAAGAAAACAAACATGAATAGAACAAAACAAATAAACAGAAAAACTACAAGAAACATATATGGACATAGAGATATACAAGTTGGCAAACAGAAATACCTTAAAGACATAAAATCAGAAACCATAATATATAAGCAAAAGATCTGTAGGGGGAAATAAACAAGTAAACAAGAAATAGTGCATTATGAGGCACTACACACACACACACACACACACACACACACACACTTTACATACGCCTTCAGAACTATTGTTGTTTGTGTCTAGTCATGGCTGGGTAGAATCAACATAGTAAAAATGGACATCTTACCAAAAGCAGTCTACAGATTCAATGTAATTTCCATCAAATTACCAACATAACTGTTTACAAACCTTGAAAGAAACATTCTCAAATTAATATAGAATAACAAAAACCCAGAGTAGCTAATCCTCTACAATAAATGACCCTCTGTGGGTATCTCCATCTCTGATCTCAAGCTGTACTAGAGAGCAACAGTAATAAAAACTGCATGGTACTGGCATAGAAACAGAATGGTGTATCAATGGAACCAAACAGAAGACCCAGAAACAAACCCATATACCTAGGGAAACTTGATTTTTGACTAAGAAGACAAAACCATACAATGAAAAGCTTCTGTAAAATGAAGGACATTGTCAACAAAACAAAATGACAGCCTCCAGACTTGGAAAAGATCTTTATCCAATAGAGGGCTAATATCCAAAAAAACAACATTTTCAAAAACACACCTAAGTAGCAGTTGTCCACATCCCAGTGTGTTATATACAAATTCCCAGTGGCTTGTGATTTCTTTTGGGCCATATACAGTTCTCATAGTGCCTATGTCCTTTGAGGACTAATGACTATTGGTTATTTATCATCCATTTATCCATTATTATTTGTTGGTTTATTCATTCATCTACCTAATCATTCATGTGTCTACTTATTATCTATCTATCTATCTACCTATCATCTATCATCTCTCTGTCTAGCTCTATCATCTATATCATTCTATCATCTATTATCTATCTATTTGCCTATCTATCTATTGGTCTGTCTATCTATCTGTCTATCATTCTACCTACCTATCTATTATGACCAATATCTTAGTTAATTTTTTGGTGCTGTGATAAAACACTATGACCAAAGCAACTTATGAAAGAGTTTATTTTAACATTAATGTATGTCTTCAGAGAGGCTATCCATCCTGCTGCGAGAAGCATGACAGTAAGTGGCTGGAAGAGGAAGCTGAGAGATCTCATCTCCAGAGCAGGAAGCTGAGAGATCACATCTCCAAGTACACACAAACCACAAAAAGCAAACTGGAAGTGAAATGAAGCTATAAACATTTAAAGCCTGCCCGTAGTCCTGTATTTCCTCCAATAAGGCTCTACCACCTACAGGTTTTATAACCTCCAAAACATCACCACCAAGTGGAATTCAAATATGAGAACCTATAGAAGACATTTGTCTTTCAAACCAACACACTTAATCTGTTGCAAACCATTTTACATGGTAATAAAGGTAGAAGTAAATAACTAGGATTGAATTTGCAATTCAAATGAACAGATGAATATATAAATGCAAGAGGGAGTTTGCAGAAGGTGAAATTTTTTATATTCCTAGACAGGGTTGACCAATCCACCCCATTATTCTTGCTAATTCAGTTATGTCTCCTTTGTCCTTTCTGTCCCAAAATATTCAAAATCTCTTATTTGGTAGCAAGACCTGAGCTCACATGAATTAATTTGGATGCAAATATGATCTGAACAGATGTGAAGCTTTATATTGACTCCAGCATAGTCATTGTGAATATGCAAACACTCCCTCAAGAAACAAAATTGTGTCCGATTTCTGGATGCAGCGTTATACTGAGGACTTGTTGCTTCATGTGCTCATTACCTTGTCTTAAAATTGAAATCATAAATGGAGTCTCTGAAAGACTCCACCTAGCAGAATAACAAAGTAGATGCTGACATTCACAGCCAAATTTTGGGCAGACAGCAGAGAGTCTTATGAAAAAGTGGAGGGACAGAAGGACCTGGAGGGGACAGGAACTCCACAAAGGACCAACAGAGCCAAAAAATCTGGGCCCAAAGGGGCCTACAGAAACTCATACATCAACCACAGACAATGCAAAGAGAGGACATAGAGCCCCTGCTTAAATGTAGCCTATATGCAGTTTAATCTCCATGTGGGTTCCCTAATAAGGGGTTGTCCCTGACATGGACTTTGTTGCATGCTCTTTGATCATTTCCACTGGGAGGGGCAGCTTTGCCAGGCCACAGAAGAAGATGCAGGAAGTCCTGATAAGACTTCTTAGGCTGGGATCAGATGTTAGAGGAAGAGGGCTCCCACTTTCTGAGAACTAGGGGAGGGGATAGGGAAGAAGAGGTAGGAACCAGGAGGAAACATTTGCTTTTCTTCTTCCCTTTGCACTGAGGTATATCTTTGATCATATGATAACTATTTAATAGATACTTTGTGTTATTTTCCTTGGGCTCAATAGACCGATTTATCTTTACCTTTCCTGTCTATGATATCTGGTTAAAACTAGTCTGAGTTAAATGTATCTCTGCCATTAGCAAGGGTCACTAAATACTTTGAAATTTTATTTCAAATTCTAAATGCTGGGGAACTGATTTTTTTTTTCTGCTTTCAGTGAATTATTACTAACCCACTTTGGTCATAGTATCAATTGCTGCTACCATAGCATCAATTACTATTGGGGATAGGTGGTGACCAGTAGTAGGTAGCAGGAAGGCAGAGGCATGAACTCTTACTTTCTTAGTGCAAACTAGATCAGAAAAGTAGAGCTGAAAGACAGAAGCTTCTGATTAACATATGAAAGAAGTTATTTTTACTGAAGTTGGGAGCCTCCTCCCCACCTGAGCTACTAGTTAAAAAGAGAATTTGAGTGAGAAAACCCTCTATCTCCAGATTGGGGAGAAGGTGGGTGTTAGGTAACCAACACCTAGAGGCCCTCTACTCTCTGCCTGAATAATGTTACAGCTTGTAACCTTTCTCAGTTCTCTGGCAGCTTCCCTACATAAGAGCGCCTTTTTTTCCTTAACACACTGTCTCTAATTTTTATGAATTTTCATAAATTCTCTTGTTTAACCCTTTGCCCTAGGACCTAGAATCTGGAAATTTCGGTGGATACTTTCTAGACTCCAGTCCAGTCCTTCAATATTGCTGCTGCATATACTCTCCTATACCTTACCTCTCAACTACATGTCTCTGTTTAGCTCTGTACCTTATTTTTTAGTTAGATTATTTGATGTGTTGCTGTTTTACTTCTTGAGTTCTTTATATATTCTGGATATTAGGCCTCTGTCAGATATAGGGTTGGTGAAGATTCTTTCCCAGTCTGTAGGCTGTCGTTTTGTTCTTTCATCTTCCTCTAGCCATCTGGTTGTCTGTAGTCTTGACTGTTTGTTCCTGGAGCCTGTACTGCAGTCTGGGTCCACCTGTCTCTGGAGTCTGGTGCCAGGAGCCAAATCTATCTACTGAAGCCAAAGTCAAAGCTATCTAGTGGAGCCAAAGCTATCTACTGAAGCCTAAGTCAAGCTATCTAGTGGAGACAAAAGGTGTTTACTAGGCCAAAGCCAAATAGTGAGCAAAGGTCATTTAGTGGAGACCTAAAGCTATTTAGTGAAAGTTATCTAGGACCCTAACTCATGGGTGATAGACTCTGAGGACATCCGTTTGTTAGAGCATCCGTGAGAAAACATCCCTATGGTATCTTGCAGGCACCTTATTTAACACATGAAAGCACTCTTCCTTCTCCTACAGCAGCTAATTACCTTCCCCCTTTTCCTGCCTTCTCCCTATATAAGTTGGGTAAAAAATTCTAATAAATGAAGCCTTGATCAGACAAACAGACTTGGCTTCCTTCCTTGTGCTTCTCGTCCCCTCCCATTCCTTCCACTCTCCTCCCTTAGGATCCCACGTTGAAGCCCCGTGGGTCGGGGCAGTCTGGAGTAGTCTACAAGAAGATGAAAGATGTCCAGGGACTCAAGAATATGTGCTGGAGATTTGGATGCAGCCAAGAAAGGGAATGTGCCCTTTTGAGTTCAGTGTATCTGCCAGTTCACTGACTGTGACCCAGGTAGGCTAGGAAGCTGAGGAGCAGGCAGAAAGATATCCTATCCTAGAGCTGCTCCAGCACCACACAGGCCTTCTCAGGATACAAAATTAATAAACTGTAAATAATAATAATAATAATAATAATAATAATAGAAAAAACAAAAATTAACAGGACCTCATGAAACTGAAAAGCTTCTGCAAGGCAAAGGATACTGACAATAGAAAAAAAATAGCAGCCTACAGACTGGGAAAATATCTTTACCTGCTCTATGTCTAACAGAGGGCTAATATCCAAAATATATAATGACTTTATTCTAAACCTATACTTTATTATAATTAAATAATAAAGCAACTCAGGGATGGCTGAATCCTTAATAATCATTACATATAGCTGGAAAGCAGGGGTCAAAAATAAATGAGCAAGTCTTTGTCTTTGCTCATTTATTTTACTCAATAACAACATATCAGATCATCGTAATTTCTTTAAATTATAAAATTATTTTACTTCCAGCTGAACTTTAGAATGGCCCTGACAGAGTTAGCACAGGAGGAGCATCTTCATTGTCCAAAACAACAGTGTTTGCTGGGAACTTATTGATTTTCATAGTTCAACATTCTGAACAACAGAGATAGGAGGTAGCCCAAGATTCCTGAACCACACCCTTGAATAAAATGGTCATTCAAGTTCTTGCAAATTTTTATGGGGAGAAAAGTTGATGGGGGAAGGTTGTTGGAGATAAATTCATTAATACCCTTTGTAATGGTTAGTACTGATTTTCTACTTGACAGAATCCTTGAGGAGACAAGCCTCCGGCCATGTCTGTCAGAATATTTGTCAGAGTTCTCTACAGGAACAGAACCAATGGGATGAACATATACAATAAGCAATATATACATCAAAGGATTTATGGTCAGTTTACCTTAAAATGCCAGCAACACCTAAATCACCCTGAAAACCTTGAGCCTGTTGTTTGGTCCATAGATTGGGTGCTTCAGTACTCCCAATCTGGCTACAAAAACCTGAAAGGTTCCTAGAGGGCCATGAGTCCTCTGTCCATGATAGAAGCCTAAAATTCTTGATCTGACAGCAGTGAAGGAGAAGGCAGCCAGAGCAACCTATACAGCAAGAGGAAGATGAGGTATGATATTGCTTATCCTCTTTTCTTTTCTTTTTTTTTTTTTCTGGACTGCTTCCAGAGGTGCTGCTCATGGCAAAGGTTGAGAAGCCCTAACCAATTAAGGCAATTTGGACTTGTTTGGGTAGGCTGACTAGTCACCAAACCACTGTGATCGTCTTGTCTCCTTGTCTCAAGTGTAGGGATTACAGATCACATCAGACCTGCATTGACATGAGTGCTTGGAGATGAACTCAGGTCTGTTTGATTATATAGCAAGCACTTTACTCACTGTGCCTTCCCCTACCTCAAAGATAACCTGAATTCAATATCTTACAATAATATTTAATGGTTATATTCAGGTGAATGCCCCGAGGTATTTATGACTCTAGGAGCTGATTTGTAAACATGTTAACATTGAGGTCAATTGTGACAAGTGTTGAGTGCTTTGTCTATTGCAAATAGACTTCTCTTCTCACCACTAACTTACACCACTGAAGTGGCCTTAGCACCTATGTTGAATGAAGGATGGATGATCAGAACATTCTCCATTCTCTAAAACATCTGGTAGCTGAGTTCTCTATCAAAGTATATGCTGAGGAAATGCACAAATAGTCACTCATCCCTAGTCTAACACAAAATGAACTTCTTAAATGTTTTCTTGTCCTGATGTTTTTACACTGCATGTAAAAATGATTAAAGACAAATAAAACACATACTAATGACATGATATGCCTTTTTTTCCTACATAAATATTTAAATCTTGGCTGAACATTTGATACTGCAAGAAGAAGCATGTTCAATGGTCCTCAAATTTGATTGATATTTTAATTCTGCAGTTGTCAGTGATGAGGAAAACATGGCCTTCTATAAGTATGCTTATAAAATGATGAAGTTACATTTAAAGCTATTTCAGAAATTATTGGAAATTATATCCTGATACTAAGTCAAAATTAATTCCACAATTTTATGAAATTTAAGGGAGGAACCCAGACAGCAAATTTTAAAAATAAATGTTAATTCAACCCAAGCTGAAGATAGAATTTGACATTTCATGCTGAGGAGGGAAAATATTAAAATGTTACTGTTTTCATTATTACATTATAATATGTCCAGAAGAGCAAAAAACCTGGTATGCCCGTATTATACTCCAGTATGGGTCTGGTGAGATTAATCAGTGTTTTAAAGTACTTACTGCTCCTGCAGAGGACCTGAGTTCAATTTCTACCTCAGTTTCAATGGCTGACAACTTCTTGAGCTCCAGTTCCAGAGGAATCTAATACCTTCTAATGGCCTTCTAACCTAATGGCCTTCCCAGGCACCTACACTCATGTACATTTACCCCCACACAGACAGGGACAGAGGCTGACATAGACACAGAAACACAGACATTCACACACACACACACACACACATAAATAAAAATACTGTGATTCATAACATTTAATTGTCTCAAATCCCAGCCCAGATGTTTTAGACAGTGCTAATGGCATGGTCTTGTGAATCAGAATGCACAGTGTGCTTCTTGTCTGTTCAATTTCAAGGCTGCAGCAAAGTCATGGAATACAAGAAGGCTGAGCACTTGGGGAAACACAATGGATTAATTATGCTTTTATCTATGAATTAATTTTTGGTGGTTTCTTGTTAAGAAATCTTGTACAATTATCAGTACAATGTTCAGCCTTTGTATTGGCTCTGGGAACATTAACACATTTGCCTTTTAAGGACTTACCTGTTGAGCCAATTTACTTCATATTAAACTTTTCTAAGGAAAGTTTTATTTTCCCTCTTTGTCCAACTATTTCTGTCATATTACCTACTTGATCCTTCTTGAAAGTCTTCTCAGCAGACTTCTCTGTACTTGGGTTCCATGACAGTAGTCAAATATGTTTGCCATGCTCTGAGTGTGTGTGTATCAAGATGAATATAAAAGACTTGTCCTTAATTCCTAGCATTGTTAGGAAACTTTTGGCATTAAAGAGTTCATATATGCAAAGTTTAAGATTTCCTTATTTTTCATTGCAGAGTAATACTCCATTGTGTAGATGTACCACAATTTCTGTGTCCATTCTTCAGTTGAGGGGCATCTGGGCTGTTTCCAGCTACTGACTCTTACAAATAAAGCTGCTACAAACGTGGTTGAGCAAATGTCCTTATCATGTACTTGAGCCTCTTTTGGATATATGCCTAGGAGTGGTATGTCTGGATCTTGAGGAAGCACTATTCCTAGTTGTCTGAGAAAGTTCAGATTGATTTCCAGAGTGGTTGTTACATAATAATGGGAAGAGGGACTGCCTCTGACATAATCTGATTGGCCTGCTCCTTGATCAACTCCCCCCTTAGGGGGGAGCAGCCTTACCAGGCCACAGAAGATGATGTGATCTGATAGACTAAGATCAGAAGGAAGGAGAGGAGGACCTCCCCTATCAGTGGACTTGGGGAAGGGCATGTTTGAAGAAGGGGGAGGAAGGGTGGGATCGGGAGGGGAAGAGGTAGGGACTTATGGGGGGATACAAAGTGAATAAAGTGTAATTAATAAATAAAATAAAATTCAAAAAAAGAGGTCATATCTTAAGATATCATTTCCTCTGAGTTGGGAAATTATTAATACTCTTCTCATGTAAAGTAGGTGGGCCAGCTGAGCTACAGATATCTCTGTCTATTGGCTTCCTATCACCAGTTCCCAACAATGGCATTACTGGTGTGTGCTTATAATGCCTGGCTTTTTACTGAGGTACGGGGAAGTTGGGTCCATGCTTTCTTGAGTACTATTTCACTAACCATTTCCCTAGCTCCCTGATGGTTGACCTTTGTCCGGCCTGCCAGTTCTGAACAGATATAACAACTTCCTCTTCCAAGGGAAGACAAATGCCAAAGTATGAACTCTTGCTCTGATTGAAATAACTCCAGTAGCTTAAAATTTCATGGTCTAACAAGAATCATACGTACCATCTCCTGATCAACTGCCTGGAGTTCTAGGTGGGGAGAGATCTGGAAAACAATAGAGAAGATTTATGAGTTCAATCTTGCAGTCTCTAAGTTGTATTACTTTTATTAATTTCATAATGACTTCTATTTTCTCTATCCTCTTGTCACTGTTTGAACTTAAATTTGCATTTTCAATGGGAAACAGACATTTGTACACTGTGGAGCTAGGTGCTTAGGGAAGGAGAGAGTTTCACTGGAGAAACATGGGCCACTGTCCCTGAAGAGAGACTGAGAAACAAAAATTCCTGAGCTTACTGTTAACAACAAGAAAGAAACAAATTTGAAGAAATGAAGAATGGTCAAGTCTCCAAACTTGCTCGAGAGACTCTCCTTAAGGAAATTCTTCCCAATGTTGTAGGAATTAGAACTCTAACCAAGGAAAAAAGCAAAATCAGCCATAATCCTCAGAGGAAAGCCATACTAAAACCACAATTCAAAGAGCAATATTAAGAAAGGCTACAATAATGGGGAAGAAATAGAGCAAGACAGTGGAAGGGGGCCAAGGGACGCTGTGTTTTTATTTGCTTGAAGAGAAAAACTGGGGAATGTGTACTTCGAATCTTCCCAAGAGAGGAAACAAGAAATCATAGCCTGCAGAGCAACTGCTTGAGAAGGAATAAAGAGGGTTGAGATGAACAGCTGGGCCTCTGGGGTTTGGCCTTCAGTTTTAACCCTTCACATCTGAAGGGAACTTCTTGCAGTGGAACCAGAAACACACTTCTTCCACAGTCTGTGTAGGGATCTGCCCTGTCCAGTAAGTAGTATTCCTGATGGCCTGGGACAGTGATTTGGGTGGAGAAAAACATAACCTTGGGAAGCCAGAACGTAGCACTGCATGCAGGGAAGGGTCTCCTCCTGCCTCCACTCTCCAAATACACGAGTTAGCTTCCTCTCTTTCTCCTTCTTTTGCTGTCTGTTTTTGTCATCTTTCCATCAGCTAGAAAACAATTGCTGTACATTTGACTTTCTACATCAGCGGGCCTCATAACTACTTGTGTGTTCAAACAACCATAGTATAAATATTGTTTTTCCAGTCAACTTATATGTAGGATGCAGCACCTACAACAGTCACATCTAGTCTGAAAGTGTAAAGATATTTCTCACTCATCATTTTGTAAGCAATTCAGAGTAGTGACAATTTACGTAGCTTTTACATTATATTAGGCATTACAAGTTATTTAGAGATAAGCTAACACACATGGGAGGACATATATTGATTCTATGCAAAGAATATACAATCCAATATAAGGGACTTGAGGATCAATGGCTATTTTTTTTTTGATTTTGTGGATTTAGGAGACAGCACCTTGCAGACAATAAAGTAAGAGAATCTGTCTTGTATCTCTATCTATCAATCATCTATCTTTTTCTATATATGTCATATACAAATCATATATATGTGTAGTCAATAGCACTTTTTAAAAATCAATTTAAAAACTTTCTTGAGAATGTCTTGTTGAGCACTATACTTACATCAATTTCATACATCCTTACACCATCACCTCTTCCCATCTCCCCATAATTTCTCTCAAAGTCATGACCTATTTTCTAATTATTCTCTCATATATATGCATATGTATATGTAAATGCAGGCTAATGAATCAATGTGGTTTGTTTCTTGGGTTTGGATAATTTATTAGGGGGATCCTCCCTGGAGAAAACTGATTTTACCTCTCTAAGAAGCCATTAGTTACCTGCAGGTTTTCATCTATGACAGTGGCCCCTTTGGCAAACCTATATCGCTAAAAATATATGTATTATGATTTATAACATTAGTAAAATTATAGTTATGAAATAGCAACAAAAATAATTTCATGGTTGGAGATCACCACATGAAACTCTGCATTAAAGGGTCTAGGAAGGTTGAGAACCACTGTTGCTTGGGTAGGCACTTGTGAGATTTCCCATATATGTTGGTGAGTCAACTGGTGTTGATGTGCAGGTATTGTTTAGCCAACCATTTTGAGATTTCATATGTTCAGTTTCTCTGTCAAATACAAAAGATATTGTTTCACAGAAAATATTATGATCCTCTGGCTCTTACAATCTTTCTGCCAGCCTTTGTTATAGGGGTTATGTTGTAAGTGTATCTATTTTAGATTGACACCCCACAGTCAGTTTTTCTCGGCATTTTACACAGTTGTGGATTTCTGTGATTGTCTTGCCTAAAAGACAAAATGTTTTTGATGAGGGGTGAAAGCTATGCATACCTCTGCGTATAGAGATAAGTGTCTAGAATATAGTTTGGAATTATATCGGTTTAAGAAAGGGCAAAGGCTGTCTCTGTCATACACTCAGTTTCCTGTTCTTTGATCACTTGCCTCTAGCGATGTAGCCTTACCAGGCCACAGAGGAAGAGGATCCAGGCAGTCCTGATGAGATTTGATTAACTCTGGGCAGATGGCAAAAGAGGAGAACTCCCCCTTTCAGTGCACTAAGAGAAGGGAACAGAGAGGAAGAGGGAGGGAGGATAGGACTGGGAGAAGTTGAGGTTGGGGGCTTCAATCAGGATATATACTGAATAAATTATGAAAAAAAATTGAAATTAAAATTAAAAATAAAGTGCAAAAGTCCTTTCCCAATCTCTAGACAGTAGATTTGTTCTGATGACAGTGTTCTTTGCTTTGCAGAAGCTTTTCAGTTTCATGAGGTCCCATTTATTGGTTGTTGATCTTAGAGCCTATGCTGTTGAATTTTTGTGCAGGAAGTTGTCTCCTGTGCCAATGAGTACCAATGAGGCTCTTCCCCACTTTTTCTTCTAACAGATTTAGTGTATCCGGTTTTATGTTGAGGTCTTTCATCTGCTTGGACTTTAGTTTTGTGCAGGGTGATAAATATGGATCTATTTGCATTTTTCTACATGTAGACATCCAGTTAGACAAGCACCATTTGTTGAAGATGCTGTCTTTTTTTTTTCCATTGTATGGTTTTGACTTCTTTGTTAAAAAGATCAAGTATCTATAGATGAGTGGGTTTATTTCTGGGTCTTCCGTTCAATTCCATTGATCCACCACTGTCTTTCTATGCCAGTACCATGCAGTTCTTATCACTATTGCTCTGTAGTACACCTGTTAAGCTAGGGTCAGACAGAAGGGGTGGAGGACCTCCATGATCAGTGTACTTGGAGAGGGACATGGGAGGAGATCAGGAGGGAATAAGGGAGGGGGCTATAGTTGGGATACAAAATGAATAAACTTCAATTAATATAAAAGATAAAAATTTAATGAAAAAAATAAAAGAAGAAAAGAAGAAAAATTAAATTAAAAAAATATGGCAGCATTAGGTTCTCCTCTAGGATCTATGACCTCACTAGCCATGGGTAGATAGATAGGTTTCTAGCACTCAGCATGAATTCCTTTTTACTGAGTGGTGGGCCTTAAGTGTAATTAGACCATTGTTGATTGCCCCCAAAATATAAGAACTACAAATCCACTCTTGAGCCTATCTTTGTTGTGTTTCATAAGCTTTGCATCTGCTTAGGACTACTGGTTAATTTTCTACATTGGTGCTTGCATAGCATCTTCAGATAGAGCTACTGCTAAGAAGAAGGCTTCTAGTTCAGTTCCAGATCTCTCCTTTCAAGTTCTCTGTCAAGTATGTAATATCTACAGCAATTCTGGGAGTCAATCAAGGACAACAAAAATAGGATAAAATTGCTTATATATACATAAGTATATGGGAGAGATAAGGCGGTCCAGAGCTCACTGTGTAAACCAGGCTGGAGCCGAACTCACAAAGATCCACCTGTTTCTACCTGTCAGGATATAACCTAGAACCTCCGCTCAGATGTAGCCTGTGGTAGCTCAGTAACCAATTGGTTTCCCAAAGTGAGGGGAACAAGGACTATTTCTAACAGGAACTCAATGAAGATACCTGATAAAACAGGATCAGATGAATGGGGGGAGATCCCCCCCTATCAGTGGACTTGGAAAGGGGCACAGTGGTGATGAGTGAGGGAGGGAGGGACTGGGAGGGAATGAGGGTTCGGGGCACGGCTGGGATACAGAATTAATAAAATGTAACTGATAAAAATAAAAAAAAATATGCAAAAAAAAAACAAGTATTAAGAGTAAAGTTTAGAGTCTCTTTGTGTAAGCTGACCAGTGACTAAAAGTGGGGGTGTTAATATGACTGGGAGAAGACAGGAGCTCCACAAGGACAAAATATATCAGGGCACAAGGGGTCTTCTATGAGACTGTTTCTCCAACCAAGGACCATGTATGGATATAACCCAGAAACCCTGCTCAGATGTAGCCCATGGTAGCTCAGTATCCACGTGGGTTCCCTAGTAAGGGGAACAGGAACTATTTCTGACATGAACAACTTCTTCCTTTACCTCCCTCCCCCCTCCTGAGGGAGAAACAGTCTTGATAGGCCACAGAGAAGGACATGTCAGCCAGTCCTTAAGATAGCTGATAAGCTAAGGTAAGATGGAAGGGGAGGAGGACCTCCCCTAGCAGTAGACTTGGAAAGGGGCAGGGAGGAGATGAGGAAGGGTGGGTAGGATTGGGAGGGAATGAGGGAGGGAGCTATGGCTGGGATATAAAGTAAATAACCTGTGATTAATATAAAAAATAAAAATTAATAAAAAAGATTAAAATAAGAAAAGAAAAAAGAAAAAGAAAAAAGAAGGTAGAACAGGGATCCAAGAACACTTCAAACATCAACAGCAATCCTCCACATGCACACATGTATGTACATTGCCATATGTTCATCCACAAACACTCAAAGACACATACATCCACACATGGGCATAACATATACTGAACACAGGATAAGAAGAAAAATACTAATTATTATGACAAATAATCCTGATTTTGTTTTCCAAACCTGAAAACAATCTGAACAATGTATATGTTCACATCAATAACAACTGTGGAATTTAAATAAAACTTTGCAAGAAGAGAAGTTAATATGATCAAAGATGTTATAAAAAATACTTTCAAAGAAATAACTTGGAAATGGACCAAAGAAAAAGAAACTTTTGCTACATTAAAAAATATATATAACTTGGATTAAACAACTAAAAACAACATTACCTGATATATTTTTTATAGTTACTGATGCTACAAAGTTGATACCATGAAAAAGTCAAGGAAGTTGCTCTTAGACATGAAAAGAATTGGAAATAATGTCATGTAATTAAGCAAAGAGCACAGTGTTTACCTGGGGTTAATGATGCAGACACTGTTCTTTTTAGATAACCTACATTGTGATTAGACTTTATCCTTTAGTGTTCACACTAATTTGTGCTTGGAGTTTTCTATTCCTTGTGTCATGAGCTTGATATGATTGTTAAGCTTCCACTGTCACCAAACCTGTAACTTTATCATGTTCTTCTAACTCACTACTTGTGCTGCCTTTTACTGAATTACATATCTCTGTTTCTTCAGTGGCAAGGATGAAATCTAATTATTTCTAATATCCCCAGCACTGAATGCAATAAGGCCTGGTCTTGTTCAATAGTGTGTTGACTGTGAATCTAATTGATAGCAGTTACAAAGAAAGTGGAGAAGGATGACACTATACCTCAAGTAACATTATCAAGGCTACATCATGATGTTTCCTTCCTTGAGACCTTAGACAACCGAGGAACCCATTCTTATGCTTCATGGAGTGAAAGAATTGATGGCATATATGACTTTTGAGTGAGTATAAGATTATCATGGAGTCTTATATTAGCTATTTGCTACTGTGATCAAACACACTGACAAAAATAGCTCAGCGAAGGGAGGGTTTATTTAGACTCATGATTCAAAGACACAGTCCATCATGGTAGGGAAGGCACAGCAGTACGATCATGATGCAGCTGGTCACACTGCATCCAGTCAAGCAGCAAAGAGATGGATGCTAGTGCTCAGTTAGTTCTTTACCTCCTTTTTGTTCACTCCCAGATACCAGTCCAGGGGGTTATGCTACAGCAACAAGAAAGTATTCTCACCCCATTTAACACAATCTGCTAGGTGGCAAAGCCCCAGATGAATTGTCTCATGAGGTAGAAAATACTTCTTTTTAAAAACTAATGTAAGGTGTCTTTTTAAGTCTCTTGCTACCAGCAGACCTTTCCATATAGCAGATGTTTTGTTTTTTTGTTTTGTCTCATTTTACAGGTAAGAACCTAAGATTCTGTGAGGCTAAGTAATTCAAATGTAGTATGGTAGGCTTCATTCAGACTCTGCTTGCCTGTTGCTTCTCTGGCTGCCGAAATAGCTATGGCTCCTTGTTTAAAAAGATAGCCTATGAAAATACATTATGGCTGATATGGAGTATAAACAGTCCCAATAAATCTTAGTGATTATTATTTGTTAGACAGGAGTAGAGAGGCAGAATGAAGAGGAATGAATCCACATGTAGAAGAAGAAAAGAAGCTGAAAAAAAACAATAAAAGCTTGAGGAAGATTGGAGACAGCATTCAATAAAGAAGGAGAATTAGGTCTCAAACTTAGAGGCATGGAGGGAGACTGAGGAAGGCCAAACAGATGATATTAACCAATATTCAGAAAAGATCATAAATGGCTGTACTGTCATACCTCCACCTCTGCAATGAACTGGTTCAAGAACATCTTGGAGACTCTGAAATCTAATGATGGTCCAGAGTTTCTGTAAAATGGTGCAGTGTTTGCAAATGACCCATATGCACCATCTATGCTGTAATTCATTTCTAAATTACTTTTAAGACATAATGTGATGTAAGTAGACATTATATCTATTCTTTAATTAATAACAGGAAGAAAAATACTATATATTTACTATAACACAACATTTTACAAATATTTTGATTTATGTTTGGAGGACTGGATGAATTTGACAGCAAATAATGTAATAAAAATGCATAGTCTAATGCCCACCTAAAGGTGTGCATGTATGGGATACATGTGCTGAGGTGCACTTGTGAAGAACAGAGGAGACAACTCTGTGGGGTTAGTTCTTTCTTTCTAGCTTTATGTGGGTTCCAGAGAGAGCATTCAGGTTTCCAGGCAAGAGCCTTCACCTGCTGAGCTATCTCACTGGATGAAGACAGGAAAAAAAAAACATAATATATAATTAAAAAATGATAAAAGAGGTGAGAAACAGATTTTTAGGGGATTGGGGATGAATCTGATTACATATGTGGCTTAACATTGAACACACTGTGAACACACAATGTATCCCTAGAATAACATAGTTTTCACAAGAAGGGAAAGGAAAGCAACAATACCATTAGATGAATGGTTTGGAGTTTGAAGCTACCATGTAATTTGAAACAGGCACTTTACAAAAATATGCATATATGTGCATTCTCCCAGTGTGGATGATGATGATTGAGCAGACTGGATGTATTGAAGTAGGCAGGCCTGGAGCAAGGACTTCAAAAGAAGAAGCAAGTTAGACTACGGTTCAGAACATCTGATTTATGGTGGTCCCATTGAGGAGAAGATGGCTTATTTGGCTCCATCTCCTACGTGTTCATTTTGAATGATGATCTTCAAGATATAGTCATTAAAGTAGTATGCTTTATTAAATTTTTCCTTTGGCCAGGCATCTCTTTTTACCCAGAATTTCCTCCCTTTAACACTGGCAGCTCACCCACTTACTAGCATTATGACAATTTTCTCTTCACTGGAAATCTCCCCTAAGTGTCTACTTAGGTTGTTCTTTACTTGATGTGGCTGACATATTAATGAAAATTCTCTGCAGCAGTGATCATTAAAAGCTGACGAAAATATGAGAAAAGTTGATATTGAAGCACCCTGTATTCCAAGGCCTACTGTGGAATACCACATGGAAGACAAAGTATTCAGAGCAAGATTTAAGTGGATTTAGATAAGAGTTTTACTGTGTCACAATTGAAGAAGGCTGGAATAACCAGATCCTTCAAATAAATACACTGGGCATAAAATTTGAGAGTTTCTTATCTCAATTTTTTTCTCTCTCTCTTTCTCTTTTTCTCTTTGTCTTCCTCTCCCTCCCTAGGTCCCTCTTTTATAGCATGTTGTATACATGTGTACATATACATAGAGGTACTTGTGCTTATCAGTGCCTGAACACAGAGTCTAGAAGACAGAGGTCCACAACTGATGTCTTCCTTGACCATTCTCTAACTTACTGTTTAAGATAGGGTGCTTCCTTGAGTGTTTTATTATTTAAGGCAGGATGCCTCTTTGAACCTTATTATTTAAGATATGTTCTCTCACTGATCCTCTCATCATTTAAAGCAGGTTCCCTGACTGAATCATGTTATTTAAGGCAGGCTCTCGTGCAGAACCTGAAACAAAGTAACTTGGTCAGTCTGTTTGACCAGGGAGCCCAATGTTCTCATACCTATCTCCTCTCCTGGTTCTGGAGTTACATATCAGTGCTGCCATGCCAAGCTTTCCTGGGGAAATGGGAATCTGAACTTACATGCCAAACACTTGATATACTAAGGATTTCCATTATCCCCAGATCTGAGAAGGTCTTTCTTCTTATATAGCCACATTAAAGTTTTATAATTTTTTACATTTATGCCAAGGTTAAAGCCTTTTCATTAATTTGATTAACGATTAAATAACATTTTAAGCAAGAGTCTTGGAAAAGAAGTAATGTGTGGGAGCTTATATTCAAAAGAAACAATTTAAACATATATTAATGGATGATGAATATGGTTAGGGTGACAAGAAAAATGAAGGCCCATTTGAATTCCTACAAGAGCCAGGGTAAAGGGACTTAGGCAGTTTCAGAAAACAGAAAGAAAAATAATGTAAGGATAGCATTTATCTGTTTCGCTATAACTCTATCCCATTTTTCTCTCCATGTCTCCATGGGTTAAGAATGATAAAAAAAACTCACACGCCAACCTAGTACCATACATGGAGATAACCTAGAACCCCTGCACAGATGTAGTCCATGGCAGTGTAGTGTCCAAGTGAGTTACATAGTAATGGGAAGAGGGACTGCCTCTGACATAATCTAATAGGCCTGTTCTTTGTTTACCTCCCCCTGAGGGGAGAGCAGCCTTACCAGGCCACAGAAGATGACAATGCAGCCACTCCTGATGTGATCTGATAGACTAAGATCAGAAGGAAGGAGAGGAGGACCTCTCCTATCATTGGACTTGGGGAGGGGCA
>REGO01000430.1:808533-822023 GCA_010120015.1 Rhombomys opimus | reverse complement strand
GTTTCCTACCTGAGGAGCCATACTTATCATTATTTTTTGTTATTTTGTTTGGCTGTTTTGTCTTTAAAGAAAGGTTTCTCACTTTTACACTGAAGTAGCCAGTTCATGCATACTTCTGGCAGCAAGCCTATGGTGGTCATGTCACATTTGAACCATATTACAGTTATTCACATGTCCCAGAGCTCAAAAAATAAGTTGCTCCTGAAATTTGGGGGTCTGTCAGTGCTTTATTTTCATATATGAATTCAGTCTCATTTGGTTTCTTTTGCTGATTATGAATTTGATCATTTTTTTCAGTAATATGAGGCATCTTGAAGCTAGATGTATTCTTATATATTTCATGATTCATATCTTCATGCCAGGAACACAGAAGATGTTCAATAAATTCTAAATTCTCTTTTGTTCTCTGTTATATACCTCTGGATTTTAGTCATTTGTTTTTCTTTGCCTCTGGAGCTTTCTAGTGTTTCTTGACTTTCTTACATGCAATCTTTCCTTGCTGAGGAATGAGATTATCTCTCAGATCATCTTCCTATTATTTCTTTCATATTTGAAGATTTAATTTTTAATTATGTGTATATGTGCAGTCTATTTGTTGGTATGTGTCCATGAGTACAGGTTCACACAGAGACCAAAAGAGAGTACTGGATAACAGAGAGCCTGATTTACAGATGGTTGTAAATTATCTGACATGAGTTTTCCACAAAAGTAGTATGTGCTCTAACTACTGAGCTATTTGTTTAGCCCATGTTTTATTCTACAATGCATTTCTCTCAAGCACAATTTACACTATGATTTTATACACCTCACTGTTTCTGCTAGAGCATGTGTGATGGGAAGAATTATTTCAAGGCTGTCAGGCTCCATTACCAGGTAGATGATAGAATCTCCTCAAGATTGGGTGAGTTCTGGGAAGAGATAGCCTACAACCTCTAAAGTTAAACACAAACTAACTTTTCATTAATGAAGAGAAATCAGGGCCAGGGTACCAGCTCAAATCCCTGAATTCAATCCCCAGAACCCACACAAGCAAAGCTGTAGCTGGCACTAAGCAGTTGTATTCCCAGAATTGGGAGAGTAAATGTAGACAGATCCCTTTTGCTTGCTAGACAGCCAGGCTAGATTACTCTGTGAGCCACTGCTCAGTGAAAGATTCCCCTAAAAGACAAGGTGGAAAGCACCGGAAGAATAACATCTGATATTTATCTCCATTGTCCAATGAATACCTGCACATAGATAAACACATGCACACATAAACCCATGCACACATAGACACGCACACACACACACACGCACACACACACACACACACACACACAGAGATTCACGTACACAAGACTTAGTCCTTTCAGACACTGGAAATTTGAAGGTGGAATGCATGAGAGTGCTATGACTGGTACCAAAGAGCAAGCTGTAAGAGTGACTCTGGATGCTGTAACACTTCTGCTTTATTTGAAACATATTGGTATGACTCTGTACATTTAAAGTTATTATCTAGAGAGCATTATGTAGTGTGTATTGTATGTGTGTGTGTGTGTGTGTGTCCATCCAGTGGTCTACCAACATGCATAGAAGTGAATTTGTGTGGAAGACAGAGGACAATCCCTTGCCTGTGATTTCTCAAACATCATCCACCTTGCTTTCTGAGACAGGGTCCTTCAATGCCCTGGAATTCTCCAAATTCAGTAGACATCTGACAAGTAAACCCTGAGGACCTAACTTCTCTGTGTGCATTTTTAAATAAGCTAGACTGGCTGGCTAGAATGCCCTGGGGATCCAGCCCTTGTATGTATTTTTAAAAGCAGTAATGGAACAGAGATGAGGTGGCATAGGGAATCCATCACTTTCACTGTTTTTTTTTCCTCATTCATACTCACTCCTTTTATTCCCCTCCCATGGTTCTGAGGGGTGTCTGAATGGTTTGCTGGCAGAGCAGAAGCACTGGAGCATCAGAAAGCTTTATCCCATGAGGCTTCACTGCTGCTGACAGGTGAGTGGCAGCTGGGCCTTATCCCCTGTCCATCAGCTCTGATGTGGAAACAGAAGGCAGCTTACAAGCATTCTTATTCCCAGATTCTCCATCCTTCTCTCTTAAGAAAGGAGGGGAAGAGTGATAGCTTTCGTGTTCTTTAGGTCTATCTTTTTAAATGTTCCCAGGTATGCCCATCTCAAAACACAGAGTAAAATTCCTTTGCTTTCCACAGTTCATAGGCACAGAATTCTGAATGTGTCTCACCAAAATCACATCCATCTTAGTGCGCAAAAAAGTCACAAATAGCATTCCTACCTTGTTTAATTTTATTATACAAACAACTTTACCCATGATTTTAATTTCTTTTATTAATGAGACTGAGAACTACAGGAATGGAACACAATTTCTCTAGTAACACGTGTTAGCACTCCCTGGACTATCCAAAACTACAGGTAACAGACTGAGGCCTCATAGAAAAGAGAAGGGGCAGACCACAGAGGGGCATTGGATAGCCAGAGTCGGAAACTGCAAACAGGCAGAGAATGAAGGACTAAAAGCCATGGCATCGGAAAAGGTGGGAGATGAACCTGGAAGAAGGCAAAGACCATATCATTTAAGCCTCTATAAGGACTTTCTCTGTATCTCACACCTTGAAGGCAGGAACATTCCAGAGCACATTTCTGTTAGAGTTGGGAGTTACACACAGTGGTTTCAACACTGGGCTCATGAAGTCCAATCAGATACCTACATCAGGACACTGTCTTTTTGTACTGTATATGTATATATGTGTATTTCTGTGTCTGATTGTGTGTATGTTTTCTTTTGAGCATTTTTTTTGTGTGTACATATGGAAGCTGGTGTCAACCTGTGATGTACCTTAGAATGTTTCTAATATTTTTGTGGTACAGGATCTCTCACTTTCACCAGGAACTCATTCATATAGTGCTATACCTTGTCCGTGCATCTCCCCTCCCCATGTGGAGATTAAAGATACTCAGCATCATCCCTGTTTCTTTCTTATTTTTTTGTTTGTTCTTCACATAGGTTCTGGAGATTGGACTGTAGTCCTCATGCTTGGATGGCAAGTATTTTACCAACTGAGCCATTTCTTCTCCAAGAATGTGTTTTATAATATGACATAATCAAAAAAGATGGAAAAGAACACACTAAAATGTACTGCTAATGATATCAATAAGGATTTTTTTTTTGGTATCATGTAGGAACCAAGTTACAA
The DNA here is from genome assembly GCA_010120015.1 of Rhombomys opimus. Taxonomy (NCBI): domain Eukaryota; kingdom Metazoa; phylum Chordata; class Mammalia; order Rodentia; family Muridae; genus Rhombomys; species Rhombomys opimus. Next base: position 818,817 of record REGO01000430.1, on the reverse strand, counting down.
AAAAAAAATGCTTTTCCTCCATTAGGTTGTGGTAGAAATAATTTGGGAAGTATTTTAGGAAGATCTTCTCCAGCACTGGCAACATGGAAACCGATTAAGACAACATATGTTTGAAGGTCAATCTTGGAGTCAATGTGATTGGATACAGCATCAGCTAAATGGAAACTTGCTGGAGTCTCCGTCGAGGTGTTTTCTTGGTAGATTATTTAAAGTGAGAAAACCCACCCTAAGTGTGGATGACACTTGGTGCCATTTCAGATGGACATGAGATAGAAGGGAAATTTGCTCTTTTGACTGTATGCTTTTATTCTTGTTTGGAAGTAGCTCCTGACTCTGTCTCATTCTTTCTCTTTCATATGAACAACATCTTTGAGCTTCAAATGCACACTGATCCTGCAGAAGTCTAGGGATATTCCATGCCTTCAGCACTAAATTAGGACTGCAGAGACATGCAGTCTTAGTGACTAAATAACTATATGATTCTCTGACTCTTTGGTTTGAATCAGCCACTCTGAGGACTATCCAGATGAGACCATATATGGCAATATTAAAAATTTCCCCTACTGCCTGTTCCTGAATTGATTTTCCCTAGCTGAGCTGCCTTGTCTGACCTCAGTGGGAGAGAATCCCCTTAGTCCTGTTGTGACTTGAGGTGTCAGGGTGGGTTGGCACCCCTTGGGGCTTCACATTCTCTGAGAAGGAAAAGGGGGAGTGAGGGGAAGGGGTGTGAAGGTGGGGCTAAGTGGAGAGGTGGCAGGGGGTGAGATCAGGCTGTAAAGTGATTAAATAAATAAATGGAAGAGAAAAAAAATCACTGTATCACATATTCATTCTATGGGTTCTCTTTCTCTAGAAAACTCTTGATTAATACAGAACTCATAACCATGTGATATGAGAAAAAAAAAGAGGGATTTTTTTTAGAATTAAAAAAAAAGATTAAAAAATGTCATTTCATTTTTGTGGCATCACAATGAGGAGAGAAGCCATGAAATTGCCAGTTTTACAGATTTTTAGTGTGAGACAGATTTCTGTCGTGTCTCCATGTAGCTGCTGCTGTTTTGCATGCTTTCCACTAAAGATGATAATGTTTGATTCATTGTTGTTGTTGTTAAAATACTACTAATTAAAAATCTTAAAGGCCTTCTTCATTTGGATATTTACATCTCTTCATCTAGAAGGAACCTAGCACTGGTGTTTATTCTACTAGAGATATTGTCTTGGTTAGAGAATTTTTGTTGTTGTTATTTTGTGGGTTTTTTTTTTTTTTTTTTGGTGTTTTGTTTTGTTTGTAAACTTAACATAAGCTGGAGTCATCTGGGAAGAGGAACCTCAACTAAGAAAATGCCCTGATCAGATTGGCTTGTGGGCATGTCTATGGGACACTGACTTGAAAAATGAATGATGTGTCAGTGCCTAGATTGCCATGGGCAATGCTATCCTTAGATATATGGTCCTGAATGTGTAAGAAAGCAGGCTAAGCAAGCCAGTAAACAGCATTTTTTCATTGTCACTGTTTAAGCTCCTGCCTCCAGACTCCTACTCTGTTCCTACCTTGGCTTTCCTTAATGGTGGACTGTGATTGGGGTGTATAAGACAAATTTTCTTCTAGCCAAGTTGCTTAGATAATGGTTGTTTTTCATAGCAACCAGAAAGCAACAGAAAGCAAATTAAGACATCCACTCATGTAAAGTAGTATACGTCCTGAATCTCTGCCATAACATATGACCTAGAATGGTCATATTACTTTTTGTGTGTGAAGTGTCAGGCACACATGTCTTTACATGTGCATATGGAGGCAAGAGGTCAACATCAGGTGTTGTATACCAAGACAATTGTTTCCTAAGAGAGGTTCTTTCATTGGCCTGAAGCTCGGCACGTAGACAATGCTACTTGGTCAGCAAACCCCAATGAAAGACGTGATTCCATTACCCTAGCACTGAGACTACAAGTGCCTGATAACACACTAGGTTTTTTGTTTAGGTACAGGTGATCCATCTCAGGTTCTCATGCTTGCAAGGTATTTTTTTTTCCAACAAAACCATCTCCACAATCCTTGAAATTATCTTCTTCAGTAATCTGATACAATCTATGATATTTGATGCTTGAGGACAAGCTTGTAACCATGGAGAAGAGAGGAATTGACATTTAATTGATTTCAGCAGGAAGTCCTTAAGGAACCAGTGTCTACACCCATCTTTTTAAATTAGTTGGAGGCTGAGTAGGTGTGCAACCCATCTTTAGACCAATGTTACAACTCCAGTAACAATTCTCCATCAAATGACTTCTCCAAACAAAAGGGCTCTAATAAAAAAAAAATCATTTTAGTGAGTGAATTTTTTAAAATTTTATTCTGATTGAAAGTGCATTTTTGTAATTGTAATATTGTTAGGATTGATACACACACATACACACACACACATGGCCTGCATTTGCGAAATTTTGCTGTCTTCAATTTTATGACTTTGGGAAGCTTTCAGCTAGGAATCTAACCCACCAAAGTCTCCATGAAGCTAGGGAAGAACACACACCTTCCTGAGATTTCTGCACAGGCCTTGTTGTCAGCATGCCTACATCCTTCCCTCATAATCTGTAGATAGAGCTCTAATCCCTTACCCACCTTCTCTAGTTTGCTCTTAAGCAAAATGCCAAAATCTAGCTGAATATGTTTAATTATAGGCTGTGCCCTTCTTTTGAATTAAAATAATCAGCAATACATTAACATTTTGCCACATGTTTCATGTTGATTTTGTTTTTAAGGATGACAAAACTCTTTCATTTAAGCCAAAGTCAAGACAAAGAACAGGGCATGTTACTTTCTGTAGCTGTTAAACAATTCTGCTTCTTAAGCATTTGCTGTCTCACTGTGGGAACAGAGCATGGGAAAGTAACTCCTGGATAGTCAGGTTCAAGCAAACACGAAGACTTCTCACCAATAATAACTAGAGGATGATGTCTGTGTCAGTGACTGATGGGCACGTGGAAAATAATAATGTTATACACTGACCATTTGCAGTTATCTAAATCACACTTGACTGATTACTTGAAAGTAGTGTCATAAAAAAGTTAATAAAAGAAGAAATGGGAAAATATCACAGGGCTTGGATGCAGATTATTTAGTTGGAATGCTCGCTTAGAATTCACATTAACCTGGGGTTGTTCCACAGCATCATATAAATCAGGCCTATGGTACATGCTTGTAATTGTAGGACTTGGGAGATAGACGTAGGAGGATCAGAAGTTCAAAGCCATCTTTAGCTACACTGCAAATTTGAGGACGATCTAGGTGGTAAAAGGAAATACCTTACTCAAATTGGGGTACTTGAAATCCAATTGCTGACATAATATAATTAGTAGGAAAATAACCAGAGGACACAGAAACAAGACAATAAGAGGGTAATTGTAGCTGAATTGAGGAATGTTGGACACATGTGCCATGGGATTCTTATCCAAGGACTTGACATCTTTGTGAGACTGTCCACAGTTTTGCTTCTGAGCGTCTCATTCTCTTCAGTGTTTCAAAATCACATATCTACAGGTAAAGAGAAGTCACTGATGCATACTGCATAACACCAAGGAAAACTTTCAGGCACTGAAGTCTGGGAAGAACTGAAAACCAATCTAATTACTCAGCCAATTTGGAAAATGGTAACGAAGACCAAGAAGAAATGTGAAAGGCCTCTTGACGAGTAGTGCTTCAAGGACCCACAAGATCCATCACAGATACAAGAATGGTAAAAGAGAAATGGTTTCAGAGTTAGAAGTGCGATTTATTCACCAAATGTTGTATTTAATATATAACCAGTGGCAGGTTGGAGAACTGTACTGTGCTGGACCTAATTTATCTTGAATTCTAGAATATGAAGTTTAAAGTCAAGGACATATAAAGATATATTTCATAGTAGCATTGGTCAGAATCTAAGGACAACCTGAGAATTTATTTGTGGAGTTTTAAATGTCTGGTATACTGTAAGAGGGACAGACTTTCTCTGTGTCATCACAGAAGGCAAAATGGGAACTAGGTAGTGTGAGAGTCTTTGTGATCACCACATAGTAAGAATACTGCTAATTTAGCTAATTCAGTTCTTCATAACTCAGTAGCAGGTGTCAGTTCACATGTCGAGAATTTGACCCTGAGTAGTTAATTTTAGGCATATTTAAGCACATCTCAGTTTGGAACAACAACCAAAAAGGTTTCTGGTGATAATTAACTCAACCCCATGTATACAACAGAGCTTAAGACATGATTAAATTAAACAAACAAACAAACAAACAAACAAACAAACAAACAAAAAACAACTCTTTGAAAAGTACAAGTGACTTTTTCCATAAAGATAGGTGCTATAGATTAGCGGAGAAAACAAGCTCATGATGAGTCTAGGGGAAGATCTAGTATAGTCACAGCCACACAGATAGTATAAAGATCACCAGGCTGTCAACTACATCTGCCCCCAGGATTCTGGACAGAAAATATGCTATACATCCATTTGGAATGGATTCATTTATTCCTTAAGTTCTCGAAAATATTAACTGCTAACTCTGCTCTTCTTGCTCAATTAGTAAATCAAGAAGGGGCCTAATGTCAACAATTGTAAGGGTTTTGTCCTTGCTGTACTATATCAACCTTAACTCTAAATCAGTTTTAAAGAGCCTTACAGAACTCTTTGTATTTTCAAATGTTATTTGAATATTACTGTGAAAGCATAGGTAATTATTGTCCAGTTGGGAAGCTTTGGTATTTTGTTATACAATCTGAAATTGTGATTACAAAAGTTTTACAACCTTCTTCCACTTCACAGGCAGATATTTTGTTTATTGACAGACAATCTAAAAAAAAAGGAGGGATTCATTGTCTAGCTATTCAGCAATCTATTAATATTTCTTTCTCTTGAGTCCAAATTATGCCTCTGGCTCTTTTGATTCATCAATTATAGGTAATTCTTAGACGCTTAAATATTGTTTTAGATTCTGTTTATATTGTAGGTTTATTTGTATCAGTAGGCTCAGAGTCATGCACACTCTAACCTCCTTTCTTTTATTACAGAAGGAAATAAGCAAGCTGATGATTTAATCTGTCCTAATTTTACTTCTCAAAAAAATAAATAAAGAGAATATGCATCTATAATTGGAGATGGATCTACTGAAACATTATGGATTCCTCTACAGCTTTTTAAATCCCATGCCATCAAGGATACTGGCAGAGGACAAGACAACAGTTGATGTCACCAGAAACATAAAAAACATCCAGCTAAAGGGCAAAAGGTGATACCAACCATATCATCAGTGGTCAAGTCTGCCCATGTGACTTCAAGTTAAGGCCCCATGTACCAAGGGAGAAGTTACTTTACTAATGACTATATAATGACTCTGTGCTTCTGACTGGACCTTATGACTATAATAGCCTCTTTCATTCATCTGAAGAAGGGACTACACATAAATTTTCCCTGGGGTTTTGATCATCTCCCATATGCTTAGAACGTTATTACATCTGTATTCCTATTAAAAACAGTATGAACATATGTTCTATACGATACTAGAACTTCTAATCACAAAGGTATCTTTTCAACTCATTCTCTAGATCTTCTTAGTCAACATAATGTAGCTAATGGTACCAGACATAGTTTGGATCTCTGTTCTTGGTGACAGAGTATTACATGCAACACTTTCACTGTTCTAATATTATAATTTGCTTGCTTTTTGGATACTTGTATAAGAAATAAAATTTAGTTATATCTACAGCATCTAAAATCAAAACCACTAAATATCTTTCTTATAAAAAATAAAAAGGAGTGAGATGCACAGTCTAAGAATGGGATTATGCAAGGAAAATCCTGAATATTTGAGAGAAAACTCCAGAAAAACAATAGTCATGTTACCTCTGTTTCTTTTAAACCATGGGCTTATTCTGTTTTGCTACCAGGTGTAGGTAATAGGAGTGAATTTATACAAACTGTTGTTATTCATATTCTTCAGTGGAGAAACATGTTGTTGTCATGTGCAGCGTGTCCTTGTAACTGTATCCTTTATTCTTATTAATCCCCAGAATACAAATTGTCTGATGATCTAAATAAAGTTGGCTATTGCATGAGACTTTATTCTGCCTTATATTTTTAAGCCAGACTTTCTCAGGTTCACTACACCAACGGGAGTGGTAAACACTCCTCCAAACACATCTCCCTTCCAATTTCATATTCTTTCCAAGTTTATAATTCACAAAGTCCAGTCATCACAGCTTATATGAACATGGGCATGGAACCATCCACTGGAGTATGAGCCATAGACCCATAGCTATAACACCATATAAAAGTGACTTTCCCCCCAGCAACCATCAACTACCAATAATTCCTAAACTAGGGGTTTGAATTTAGTTGTCCCTCTTCCTTTTGTGCTCGGAAATTTAACTGGATCAGTCTTATGTAGGACTTGGGAAGGTAACCACAGCTGTTATGAATAAATGTGTACAACAATTATTGCATGTCCAACAGACAGGAAACCAGTCATCTGTGTCTTTTGTAGATATAGAATTTGTAAGAACATTTAGAAAATATTCTTACATTCTTTTTACCCCCTCTTCCATGATGTTCGATCTTTTGACATAGCAACATAAGTCTGTCATGTACAAATGTGTTGGGCTTCATTCATATCCCTCTACACATGCATGTGATCTACAGGTTGTAAATGTGACACTTCTGCTCAAAAGCATCTTTCTTTTCTGTAAATCTATAAGTTTAAAAAGTTACATAATAAAAGGTCAATTGATAAATGTCATGAAACATAGTACAAGAAATACTGTAATAAGGGTGATATGGAGAAGAGAGATTTACTTTGAAGACAAGAAAGTTCTCTGTAAACTACACAACTGACAAGATGTTTCAGTGAAAAGGGATTGAACATCCAACAGGTAAAACAACAAATCCAGAGGCCTTAAAATGGGAATATTTGTTCTTGTGCTTTTCAGCTTCTTACCATGTCACAGAGTATCTAAGAGGAAAGATTTATTTTGGTTCATGGTTTTAGGAGGTTTATAGTTTTAGGAGACTTGGACCATGTTACTTTGCTATTGCATCATTGTAGGAACATATGAGTAAGGAGCATATGGATAAATAAATATATCTACCTTGCAGTGGGTAGGAAGCACAGAGGGAAGGGGGGCAGAGGCTCATTACCTTTAAGAGAACATCTTCAGTGATAGAGGGTTCCATCTCCTAAAGGCTTCACTATGTCCTGAAAACATTATGGGTTAGTAAACAAGCATTTGACAATACAGACCTTAAGAGAAATTCTAGAACCAGATTTGGATAAAGTACAGTCAGCTGTGGAAAAACTGTACAACATGGTGAGGAAGGTATGAATAGAGACATACAACTTGGGGATCAGTAGGACATTTGGATGTTGCTGTGAGTGAGATACCACAGTGTTGTATGACATGCTTTATTCATATCTAAGACTTCCATGGCTAATGAACCCACTCTGTTCAACAAAGTAGAAATGGAAACATATAGAAAATTATTTCAGTTGAATAGATGAAGGGTGATGGTTACAGTCAACAATGGCTTGTTGTGGCCTTAGTGAGAAGTAGAAAGTGTTTGGATTGATTTTTAAAAGATATGATGTACAAATAGATTAGAAAAAAAGGGGGAAATGAATGAATACACAGACCTTTAAATTATATAGGAAACCAGATAGATGATGGTACCAGAAACTAAATTGGAAAAATATATGCGATATGAGAGATAAGCCTAGAATTGAAATTGAGACACATACACTTTTGATGTGCAATTAGATGATCAAACAAACAACTGAGTTAATGATATTTTTTGAGAGCAAGGATGAAATAATAGCATAGTAGGTGCTTAGTCTTCAATTGTGTTTCTGTATTGGAAGGAAAGAAAAAGGAGTTGGATCACCTGGTAAATGATTTTCTTGCAAGACATAGTCCCCTAGTTTGATCCCCAGGACTCCTTTAACACAGTAGACTTTTGGCATGTTTTGTAATCCTAGCCTTGGATATGGAGAAACTTGTAGATCTTTGGGTCCACTAGCCAGCCAGCCTAGCATAGTTGGTGAATTCCAGGCTCATGAGAAACCTTGACTAATAAAAACATGGTGGATAGAAGCTGAATAGTGAGAACTGAACCAATGCTTTGTTCTCCACAGGTGAATGCACCTGCACATGTGGACACAGAAGCACTTGCACACACAAAGAATGAATAGAGAAATCACATTGGTAGTGGTTGTGGATTAGAAGCCTTTCAAATTTGAGCCTTGTGCAGCTCTGCTCTTCAGTGGTAAGAAAGAAGAGAATGTCACAAATGGAGAACTAAAGGCAAGAGTGACTCTATGCCAGTTGTTGGAAAGATGGCTTAGCAGGAAAAAGTACGTGCTACTACACTAGCCTGGTAACTTGAGTTCCATCCCTATAATTGACATAAAGATGTGAAGAATTAATCAAATCCACAAAGTTGTCCTCTGTCCTCTACATCAGCACTGTGGCACACATACTCCTACATATAAATCATGCACATACACATGCAAAAATTGTATAGAAAGATAGGAGACTTCTTCAAAGAGAAATAATGGATACTATAGTTTAGAATATGTGCCTCAGAAGCAATGAATGACAAAGAAGAAAGAGGCATGGTTTTCTAACTGGAATAAGAGGTCCAGAAGTACTCAGTCTAGGCCTAGAAATAAAAGAATTTTACTAGCTACTTCTATTGTTTTCCAAGACAAAATACCTGTCAATGTAACCCTCAGAATGAAGGGTTTATATTGTTGGCTCATGGTTTGAAGTCTATCATACTGGAAAAAAAAGCAATAGGAAGGTGTGGCAGCTGGTCAATACTGATCTACAGTCAGAGATCAGAGAAGGACAAATGTTCATGCTCAGCTTGTCTCATGCAGAACCCAGCTATGGAACAGCACTGTCCAAACTTAGGGTAGGTCAATTTACTCACAAACATTCTCAGAGGTTTGTCTCTTAAGTGATTTTAGATCCTGTGAAACTGATAATCAATATTCATCAAAATACTCCTCTAGAAAGGGATGCAGAGAAACAGGACCATAGAGGAGAGCTTGGTTTATAAAACACAATGCTGGTAGAAAGAATATATAATATATAATAACTAATCTAGGAATAAACTGTATGGAATTGACAATAAAGCATAGATACGCCTTATTACATATAAGGGCACTAATTCTAGATTGAGAGAAGAACTTCAATGTCCTGTAATAGAATTAACTTAATGAATCTGAGTTGAAACCAAATGGTTAGCATGGATGCTTTCGACTGAATCAGAAGCAGAAAGGAGCCAGAGAGATTCATCTTGGTTCTAAGTGCTGGTATTGTATTGATATAAAACAAACAAACAAACAAACAAACAAACAAACAAAACACACGGCTTCATTATGTTGCCAAATCTGGCATTAAAATTGAGGACCTGATTGTTGAGCACCTGATCGATCTTCGTACCTTTGCCCCTTCAAAATCTTGGACTGTGAGCATCTGCAAACATTCTAAGAGCTATTAGTTTAAAGAAAGAGTAGAAGGAGGATAAACTGACCTGTATTTTCATCTTACCAGACTGCCTTCAAAGTAAAGAAGAGGTGAAAAGGCACGAAGAGTGGACACTGGGACTAATTTAAGAAGCTTTCATCGCAGTAATTGAAATGAAAGATGAAAGCACCTGAGATAAGAGCACTCAAAAGTACTGAAAGATGAATTGGCCCAAAGATTATTTCCCAGGAAACAGAAAGAGTTAGTGATCAACAATACTAAATGGGAAAGAAAATCTTAGTTTTGACTAAAACATGGTGCAGTATTGATGATATTTTTTGAGATAAGGAAGGTGGAAGAAGACTCATAAACTCATGTTGGGGTGATCTGTGAGACTAGGACTGCAGTTAAAATTATGGTGTTGAAAATCATGGAAAGGATGGTCTCCTCCAGAAAGGAGTTTGGAGGGAAGATAACAAATCCACAGAAGTAATAAAATTGTGCTGTTGCACATCAAAATATTTCACTGTGTAAAAAGGGTCTAGGGATACTTGCTCAACCATGTTTATAGCAGCTTTATTTGTAATAGCCAGAACCTGGAAACAACCCAGTGTCCATCAACGGAGGAATGGGTACAGAAATTGTGGTATTTTTACACAATGGAATACTACTCAGCTATCAAAAAGGAGGAAATCATGAAATTTGCAGGCAAATGGTGGGATCTAGAAAAGACCATTCTGAGTGAAATATCCCAGAAGGAGAAAGACAAACACGGTATATACTCACTTATA
>REGO01000430.1:754260-773703 GCA_010120015.1 Rhombomys opimus | reverse complement strand
GCAGCCCCACCTTCACTGTCTCATGCAGAAGGTACAGAAATTAAGTTTCATTGTATCTGTGAGGACACCTTCATGGTTGTCATAATCCAACAGGTGCTTTTTTTTTTTTTTTCTTTCCTGCTAACCTTGGTGTCATCTAGGGGTGCAGAAGTAGGTGAATTTTTCTCAGCTAATTAAAAATTTAAAGACAAGAAAGAAATATTACAGGAGACCTTTGGGAGTCCCAGTAGAGCCATCATATGATTCCTGGGAAGCAAGTGATTTCTCTTGAGACCTTTAGTTTCATTAACACAAGAATTTAAGAATGGACAGAAATGGAAACTTGAGGGCAAAGAATGGGCTCAAGCAGAAGCTTGAAGGCAACTTAGTAGAGTTTAAAACTTAGAAAACAAGACAGTGAGCTGCAAATCTTAAAACTGACTAGAGGAGGAAAATGGGAAAAAGAAGACTTGAAGCCAACAGCAGAACGTGCCAGTGCAAGGGGGGCAACCTTAGAAGAAGAAAGAAATCTCAGAACATTAGTATGTGAATCATGGTTTTTTTTAAGCAAGCAGAACTGATAAAGTGACTTTATATTTGGGATTTACAACATTGGTTTATAGGATTAAAGCTATCTCATGCTTGAGAAGCCAGGAATCCTGTAGTTGTTCAGTCCATATGATGGATGTCCCAGCTGCCCTAGTCTGGCACTGGAGTCTGGGAGAACTACTGACTCTCTCTGTGATGGAACAAAAGATATGTTGGTTCTGATATCAGCACAGGATGGTGCATCAAGAGGATAGGTAAATAAGAATAAGGGCAAACAGGCAAAGAGTTTCCTCTTCCCTGTCATTTTATCTGGGCTGCCACCAGAAGATATGGCCCAAAATTAGAGTGTATCTCCCAGATTCAAATAATCTAGTAAATAAAATCCCTCACAGGTGTACCCAGAAGCTGTGTATGTGATTCCAGATACAGTAGAGTTGACAATCTAGATTAGCCATTACAGTTAGTCAGAAAATTTAAAAGTATAGTTTGCCTCTGACAGGCGTCTAAAAGTAAAAGACAGAAGAAATAGCTATGTGGTGACTTGAATAAGATTTGCCCCCATAGGCTCGCATATTTAATGCTTAGTGAGAGGCATTAAATGATGTGGCATTGTTGGAGTAGGTGTGTCCATAGGGGTGGGCTTTGGGGTTTCAGAAGCCCAAGCCAAGCCCAGTGGCTGACTCTTTTTCTTCCTGTTGTATGCTGATCCAGATGTGGAACTTTTGCTTTCTTCTCCAGCATCATGTCTGCCTTTGGTCTGCTATTCAAGCTGCCATGCTGCCACGAAACTGAACTAATCCCCTGAACTTGTAAGCTAGCCTCAACTGAAAGCTTTACTTTATAAGAGCTGCAGCTGTCATGGAGTCTCTTCACAGCAATAAAACCCTAACTAAAACATATGCCTTTCTGTGTTAGGTCCCAGAAAAAGTAGGCAGATGCAATTGAACCTCATGGCCGTTTATAGGAACTGCTGTAGATGATGGATTCTGATCTTCAGGTAAGCCTACCTGCTAGGATTTGTCCTTTACAGATGCAATTGTTCTATTCTCTAGATTAAGCCTTAAAAATGAGGCAAGGACATGCAGAAATAGACTCCATTCTTTAAAGCTGTTATTATAAGTTTATTTTTATTCATTATAAACTAATAAGTTTATAACTTATTAGTTATAAGTTTATAACTAACCTAATTACCAAAACCTTCCAAGGATGAAGACACTCATTCCTTCCAATAGTGCCAAGTCTTAATCAGCTGGGACTTGGAGTAATAAACACAATATGTATATCCAGCCTCATAAAAGCTCTCAACCAAGGGAAGGGACAAGGATGGCAACCATTAATATGGAACACACATGAGATTTTTTTTCTGCAGGTGGCCTTTTCCCTTGGATTTTTCATTGCTGAGTGTCTAGTACTTTGGATTCTTACCCTTTACCTTGGCTTTGAGAAGAAGACAACTTCTAGTATAAGTTTAAATTTCTTCTACAGAGGATGGTTGCCTCTGTTTTCAGAGTTACTCTCAAAAGTCTACCTTCCCCCCCAAAAAAAATCTGCTTAAAATATGCCTTATGTTAAAGAGGTATGTTTGAAGAGTTAAGAGATAGGTATATAAAGTTAATTTTAATGTTGCACATGATCCTACCTTAATAGTTTGCTGAAAAATTATCTCTAGAAAGAAATTTGTTTAGGGTAAATATGCACACATGTGCATATATTTTATAAGCCTTAATTGAGTACATGAATCTGTAAAATATATGCTAAGTACCTCCCCAACAACTGCAATAGGTTTGGACTATACTGGGAGTAAAAGTATATATCTCTAGAATGTAAATAAATTGTAATATATAAAAAAATTAAAAATAAAGTATAGATCTCAGATTACATCGTAATTGCATTATGGAAATCCAGGGAAGGTCTGAATTATAGACTGATATTTAAGGCTGGCAAGATGGCTCATCAATAAAGGTGTTTGCCATCAAGCATGATGAGCTAAGTTCAACGCTTAGAACCAACATGATGGAAGAATAGAACTAACTTCCATAAAATTTTCTCTAAGCCCCATAAACAGATCACATACACTCTCACATACGACCACCCTCCCACACATCACATTACACCACACACACACACACACACACACACACACACACACACACTACCACACTGTTTAAAAAAAGAGGTTTTTGCAAATAACTTTCTGCAGTCACTTTGCAAAACAGTTTTTCCGGTTGCCAGTGGTTTTAAAGGTGAAGGCACAGGGGAAGTGATGGAAAGATTGTTGGGAGCAAAGTAATAAAGCAGAAGCTTAGACAGAACAAATCATCAAAGCTAATAACACTGAAGTCCTGATTTCAATTCCAATGATTTCTGGCATTCTTGAAAGCAGTTGACACATTGTTACTCTATTATATTTGTGTTTTCATGCTGCTTCTGTTCTTTCAGATGGAGGAAGTAGAGCTACAAATATGAAAATGAAAAATGCTTTTTTTGCAGTATTTTGAAGAAAAAAAATTAAAACAGGACAAGAAATGAAAAGTGGTGAAAATGTCTTGAAGAGTGTGTCCTTTCTCAGTCCCACAGACTTGACCATTCCTCATAATTTGAGCAAATAAAGAATACCTTTTACTGGCATATTGAGGACCCACTTCACTGCTGTTCATTCTAGTCAACAATACAGTATCTTGGAACTATTTCCCAGAATACACCGCTCCTTCATATTAAGATAGTAGTAATTCCATGTCCTGTTGCTTTGACAAAATATCTGGAAAAGTAATATTAGAGCGGAAAGGTTTACCATAGCACACAGTTCAAAGGTACTTCTAGTCTTCATTAAGGAGGCACAGTGGCAGGGCCTGAGAAAGCTGGTTGTGTTGCATCCATGGTCAGAAAGGAGTGAGGTGAATTCTATGCTTCGTTCATTGTCTTTTTTTTTCCCCTAAGTCTGGACCAAAGCTGAGAGAAATGTGCTGCCCAACTGACCAGAGTTCAACTTATTCTACATAATCCCTCACAGTTTTGCCTAGAGGCTAGCCTAATTTAGAAATGTGGGAAGGCTTTGTTCCTGGAATTTTCTAGCTGTTGTGAGTTGTGAATATTAAACATTTGTGATCAATTACTGTGCAGTGTAAGCTTCTTATGGGAAATTTGCTGTCTTGGCTGAAGGGACCTGTGATCTTAGGGGACAGCTGGAGAAGAAACTGACTTCATCAGAGAGTGTGCACAGAAGAGCAACATTTGGAGGTGTTGAATGTGGTCTCGGCAGAGTGGCCTGCAGAGTTTGGTTCCCCCAAAATCACACTGGGCAGCTCACTCACAGCAGCCTGTAACTGCAGCTCTAGGGCATATCACACCCTCCTCTGGCCTCTGCTAGCATTGTACTACAACACACACACACACACACACACACAAAGGCAAGCACACAGGCACAGACAGAAAGAGAAAGAGTGGAAGAGAGAAAGAGGGAGAGAGAGGGGGAAACAGAGAAAGAGAGAAGAAGAAGAAGAAGAAGAAGAAGAAGAAGAAGAAGAAGAAGAAGAAGAAGAAGAAGAAGAAGGAGAAGAAGAAGCAGCAGCTTAAACAGCAAGGGTTTCCGTGAGTTTGGCCATCAGCACAGTTTATTTTCCTGATCAACCTAGTTAGAATTAGGCCAAGACAGCCTGACAGTGCTGATTCCTTACTTTCTGCTTTTGTCCTCCTCCTGTGTATTACTGAAACTTCTGTTACTATTGTGAAGACAGGGTGCAGGATACTAGTTTCTCTGTTCCTTTCCTACACAGCTACACTGATTGAATTCCTTCTTGCTGTTCCCATCATACTCCCTCCCAGTGACTCTCAAGGTACCAGGTGGCTGAATTTGGTCTTGCACCCCAAATAGAGGTGCTTGTCCTAAACCTTGGGCAACAAAAATTAAATATAAACTCACATTTGAGCTAATCTAGTAGAATAGAAGACCACAATCATATGTAATTTCATCATTCACTTAGTTAAGCTTTATGGAACATTTTTATTAAAAAAAATTTGTAAAGGTATAGATATATATCACTTACCTTTTGCCTTCAAAGCAAATATAAAGAATAGCTTAATAATGCGGCACCTCAAAGTTTGAGCTAAATTCATAGTCCTCTGTCAATGTACTTGGCAAGCTATAACCCTGTGTATGCATACTTTACACACATACTCTTTTCCTAACACTGTGATTGGCAACCAAAGACCCTACCTGCATCAAGATGCATATATATTCCACTTCAAACAATGGAGGGCATTGTTCCTTCTTGGCAGCTCTATGGTGATGCTCTGTTTTAATTTAAACACATTCTGGAATGTAACTGGGAGATAGGGGTAATTAACCTATCTGTTCTTGATTGGTTTGAAGTGAATTACCCTCTGAGTGAACTTTCAAGGAAAACCCTCCATTTACCATACTATGTATGATGCATATGGTTAAAAACAGATGAAGCAAAGTCTTAAATAATCCAAGGCCATCAGTCAAAATTTAACACCATCAATAATAAGTTCCATAGTAACCAAACTCACCTTTCTCTTGAAACCAATAAAAAGAGCCCCCCCCGTCCCAAATAACCAGAACTGTTGAGTACTCTAAGTCATGTGGCTTACAGATACTCTTTGTAGAATATGTCTGATCTATTCTATCATGCTGGTTTTGAATGAGGTTTCCTTGCTAGTCTTAAATCTGATTTTTTTCTTACTTCAATTTCTTGAGTAAGATACCGAGATCCTAGAAGTGCATAGTTTGTTTGATAGATAAAGCCCTTTGTACTTCCAGCCACTTTGAGATCAATACCAGGTACAGAGTCTGACAGTGCTTGTGGTTTCAATGTTCAAATGATTCCCACAATGTTATAATGATCTCTTTATACAAATGCTACAGTTCTAAACTGTGGGGTTTGCCCTTAGAATACTGGTTCTGGGGAGTCAGAGACAGAAAGTATCTTTGAATTTCACTAGCCATCCAGCTTGCCTAAACAAAAAGTTCCAGCTAACCAATGAAGTCTTTGATTCAAAACAAAAAAATAACAACAAAAATGAAACCTGGATAGGTCCTCAGGACTCCACACTCAGGTACATACACATACATACACCTACATGAACACTCACACACATACATATACATACACATACATATGCCTACATGAATACAGACACACACTCATACACATACACACAGCTCTGAAATAATCCCTGAATATAAACAAGTAGTCCCAACATTCTATAATTTTATAAACTGAGCAATTTCAAACCATAACAAACTATCTGTGGTAGAAGTGGGTGAGGGTTCCTTTCCTTGGGCAAATTAAATCATTCCCAGCCAAAAGACTTTAATTTACATTTTAAACTAAGAACATACACAAGCAATCATCTCCAAACTTAATTATAGGGTATAATAAATAGGCAAAGTATAGATGTGTATGTGTGTATTGAATTACTCCCTTTTCAGGATAACTGACTTTGGGAAGTTATTTTTGCAGAATGAGTTCTTCTATTGTTGAAGAGATTTTTCTCAAATGTATTAAAATTTACATACAAAAATTAAACTGCTCCTCAATGCTAAAGTAATGGACAGTGAGAAGGAAAGAGAGATCCAGCCATTATGCCTGTCATTGGGTTAGATCTGAGCCACGGCACATGGTGGCACAACAGCTCTGACTGTCAAAAGTAACATCTTTAGGTATACTCCTCCTATTATTACTGATATGGGACAGCTAATTTTTTTTTTCATTTTGTTTCATGCTTGTGTGCACATGTATGTATGTGTACGTGACTGTGATGGCAGAGGAAAAAATAAAGGGACATAAAGTTGTAATAATGATTAATATGCTATACAACAGATCTTGTATAAAGGAAGAATGGGGGAGAACACAAGGAGGGGGAGAGAGGAGGGTGCCCATGACAGAGAGAGAATGAGAGACAGAGAGAGTGGGTGAAACAAAGAGATAGTGTAAGAGAAAGTGCTAGGGAGGCTGGTGGAATCCTCTTATCAGGCACACACCAGGCACAAGCCTGGCTTCAGTGGATGATAGTATCAGAAGTTGCTAGGGCACTGAAAGGCTCCTTGAAGGCAGGGCAGCTGAGTCACCTGTTATGCCAAAAAAGTTATGTTTCTCCCTATCCTCCCAACACATACTTTGAGAGAGAATCACTCACTGATCTTGAATCACAGGGACTGCTCTTGGATGGATGGCCAATGAACCACAAGGATCAGTCTCTCTCTACTATTCCCCAGTGTTAGAGGTACAGGTACTTGCTGCCATGCCCAGATTTAAATGTGCAAGTCAGGGACCTGAAATGAGGCTTTCATGTCTGTATGACAAGTACTTTACCCTCTTAGCTAACTCTCCAGCTTGATTCCTTTTATATTTAAATTAATCTATGACTTTTTCTTGACAGTTCATCCTTAACAGCTTGTTCTGCTGTTACACTTTGAAAGTAGCACAATGTCCTCATGAGCTGATACCAAGTGACTGGAGAGCCAGCGGAGAGATGTCTTCTGAAGGACAACATGCAGGCAAGGCTCACTCAGCACCTGTGTTTGGGATTGTGACAGCTAGACATGAGTACTGTCACACTGCTTGTCAGTAGACTTCAGTGACAGTCAAGCTTATGTTTAGCATGCTTTGCAGACCTAATGTATACAAAACAAAAGCACCTGAGCTGCTCAGCATTCCTGTGGGGCCCTGAATCCCTCCACTATGACCACCAGGGCACCCAGAATCTACATGAAGGTCATCAAGAAGTACTGGACAAAGCTCTGTCCTTTCTTCCCTTGCTGCCGTACTTGCAATATCCCAGCTCAGAGAGAGGGGATTTATCAAAGACTGGTGTTGCCCCACAGTGATAGGAAGAACACTCTTTAAAAGATTTTGGTGTCAAGAACAGCCTTAGCTTCCCCTTCCCACACCACCCCAGGAATCCTGTGTCCTCTAAATGACATCACAAGTCAGATTCAGCAAAACCAATGATTTGAATAAGGGGAGTGGCGGATCTGCAAACAGATACACATAAAGCTCTTTAAAAAACAAGTTCTTGTAAAGATTTGCATTGAGTCAGCTTCAATTAATTGGTGAAAAGGTTAATATAAGCTGCAAACTTTGAGAAACACAATTTACAAAGGCTCATTCATTTACTCATTCATTCTCTTGCTGTGCAAACATCATTCAGACATTTAGCATGTCAGAGAAATTAAAGCTCAAAGTTTTACATGTATTGTTTATATTCAAAATAGATCTTCCATTTTAGCTTTGTATAATCACTTTCTATATATTTTTGAGACAATGTCTTGAGTAGCCCAGGCTAGCCTTCAATTTCTGATGCTGAAATTTCAGGTACACACTACCATGTGCTACTGGAGATCAAATGCAGGGCATTGTGCCTACTAGAAAATTATGCTAGCAATGAGCTATACACTCAGTCTGAATCTTTATAAATTTATCAGTTCATACTGAATTGTATACACATATAAACAGATACATGTCCATGTGTCCACACATGCAGAATGCTTTCATTAAACAGTTTGCTTAAAGCAGAAAATAATAGAAATATGAAGCAATAAAAGAAGCAGTTTAAACTGCAAACAAATTCGTGGGGGGGGCATAAAATAGCACATCAATTTTCAGAAAATACTGGAGAATGACACTTATATCCAAAGTGGGAAAACATACAAGTAACAAAGACAAAATAAAAAACAAAACAGAGCAAAGCCCAAAGCCTCCAAAACATGGACACTGGGTATCACAGAAGCACCAGAGTGGGACCATTCTTGCTGGAATGGAGGTATTCTGAAAAGACACTAGTGCTCTTCCCATTGGCTAATTAGACTATGGAAACAGTGGGACCCTGAAGCTGGAATTTCCCCAGGAATCTCAGGCTGAGAGAAGGAAATTTTGGGGAGCTTGCTGTGAGAGTAGGAGAGCAGATGGGTCGAAACTGGAGCTAGAGAGATACTAATGGGTGGGACCACATCTTAAGCAGAACTGCTTGCTATTCATATTTCTGGTCCTTCTATTTAAGCCTAAAATGTCATGCTAAGATCCAGAGGAAACTTGGCAAAGAAAAGGCCAATGGACTAGCTTTTGTTTTTTTCTAGCATAGTCACAGTAGTTTTCACCGGTACTTGTTTATTTAACTTTTTAATGAATAGAGCTTTTTAAGGAGATGTCAGGGCCCAGGCTCTGTCCCTAACATCTCTGGTAACAGCGGGAAGGCAGTCAAGTCAATCAGTGGATGACGTTAGCGCTCAAGGGAGTCCTGGTGTTGACAGTGAAAACTGTAGCTCCACCTCTGGGTTGCCAAGCTATCGCCTTCAATGTTGTTACACTTGTTTGGATCTCAGCAAATTAATCCAGTCACGGAATGCATGCTAAAATAATTGAGCTAGTCAAGGTAAAAGAGAAATTGAGTCCTAGGGAAAGACACACTGATCATGGTTAAATGTTAACAGCTCTAAAGGAGATGGCAGCCTCTTCTGTGACCCTGTTTAATTACAGTTTTGTAAGGGCAGATTCCTCCAATGTCACTTCAGCCATCACTTTTTCTAGATAAGACAGGAACTCATTAAAGTCAGGAATACAAGATAAGAGACAAGAAAAATATTGGGACACATGAAGGGAGATGAGTCTCCTTCCTAGAGTGAGATCAAAGCCTTACAGCAGAAGTGCAGCAAGAATTCCAGCACAGGTGATGGCTGATGGTGGGCTTGAGAGAGGGCTCAGCAGAGGTGAATTTCCAATACCTATCTACCTTGGGCAGCTCACACATGCTGCTAGAAGACTTTCACCCTCGACACAACTTACAAAGAAAAAATAATAAATTGTAAAAGAAACCCAATTTTTAAGACTGTTCTTTTCCAGCTATATACCCACAGTTTTCTAGAACTCTCATGAGAAACTTGCTTTACAATGAAAAGTGTGTCTTAAACCTCTTACACAACTGTAGTGGCTCTAGATGTTTATCAAATTGTAATCCAATCCAAGTCACTTCTTCAGCCAAGCTGTAATCTCAGTTACTGAAGATGTGAAAAGGTAGATGAAAGGTAGGGCCTCAGAAACCTAAAGAGGCTCTCCAGAGTTGCCTCGAGAACATGAGCATGGTGATTAACTCTTTACTCTCAAGTGTGCTCACTGTCCTCATTAGTGCCTTTCTTAGCATCTTTTAATAAAATCTCCAGTCCGGCTCTGCTTCATTATGCTTGGAAGTCCTGAAATCCGTTTCTGGAACATAAGCATTAATTCCAGTTTGCTCTGAGTTGAGTTCTCTACAAAACTACAGGAATTCCGAGATTTTGGATGCTGATTATGGAGCTGTGACTCTGTTCTCTTATCACTGAAAGGAATGGAGTCATTCATTAGTTATGGTGACTGGGATTTCTGCTCCACACATGCAATCTTTTCATTCTCTCTCAGGCTAGAATCAGATGCCAATGTACTGTTAGGCCAGTGTCTCAAAGCCAATACACTAGGCTGAATGTTTGCTCTCTTAAGGCTCTTCATGAGATCCACACAGCTTCTGAAGGATAATTGTCAAGTGAACCCAACTTTTACCTCAGGCAAAAAGGCTCACAGAGGGGGTGGGACCAAAAGCATGCAAAAGTTTGGTGATAGAACACCCAAGAAACCCTTTGACTCTTTTCTGACCAGGTGACAGATTTGCAGGTGTATCTTCCTGGTACCTGTTTAGTAACAATGACTTGTGTTGCCCTAAAGGTGTCACCTTGATATTCAGAGTGTCACGTAACAGAATTTGAAAGTGGTGGGATGTTAGTGTCTGACCCTTCTGAAGGCTTCTTGGAATGCTCATTATTCAGAGTAGACATTTAATCACACAGAGTTGAGTGTCGAGGTCAGAGTCCTTGAGAAGAGCCTGTCAGAGACACTCTGCTACTTCTCAAGTTAATTTCACATGTGCCATAAATCTTAGAAAGTTGAAAAGAGATGGAACTTGCTGCATATTAAATTTATCAAGATATTTTTTTGGATACATTTCTTTAACTTTGCAACTAGAAAAATGCCATGAACCTTTAAGAGAGATAATCATATGAAAAACCCAGAAGCCACCAACAAATCAAGATCAGACACCAAAACCATCTGAAGATAAAGCTAACATTGTCAACATTTCTCAACAACAAAAACAAATGTCTTTTGGTGAAATCGTACCCATTCCTGCTATTCAAAGAAAACAAAACACATTAGAGTGGGTATATAGAAAATATAGACATGCATACCTACTGGCTTAGTTAATTTCTTCTTGCTGTGACAAAATTCCAGAGAGGAAACAGTTTAAGGAGGCAAAAGTTTACCTGTCTCACAGCTGAGTCTACTGATCATCACGGTGGGGAGGCATGGAGTCAGTCACACTGCGTTCCTAGTCAGAAAGCAGAGGTTGATAAAAGCCTGCCTGTGCATGGCTTACTTTCTCTTCTTTAAATTCATTCCAGATACGCTACCTGTTGTACTACCAAACCTGGGATCACAAACAGTATGTACCCTATAATACCAGTTCCAGCCACCCATCCCCAATAAGCCAACCAACTAGGAACAAATGGGAAAAAAAAGCTTATTCAAAGTGGAAACATTGGAAAGGGTAACAAACATACCCAATGACCATTTTCAGTCCATATTCACGGATCTGAAGTTAGACTGAAATTTAGATAGATGATCAGGTAATGCCCTTCATAGCAATCCCAGTAAATAGGTGCTGTCTTGCCTACCACAGATGCACTGTTGTCTCTCTAAGGCTGTAAATCCCTTTCCCAGGGAGAAGAGTTTCTACTCTATATGGTCCAGACATTTCTTTTCCCTGCATGAGATATAAGGGCAGTGAGGATGTGTGGAATTCTAATTTCTTGGTGTTCATGGTTTTGAGAATCTCATAGTTAAAAGTGTTTTATTAAAATATATTTACTTATGCCAGGCTGATTACACTTGGATGGTGCTGTCCACAGTTCAAGTGTATCCTTCTACTTCAATTAACAGTCTAGATTATCCCTTACAGGTATGATTAGAGGCTTGTCTCGAAGGTGATTCTAGATCTCGCAAAGTGACAATCAGTATTAACCATTACACCATAAGTCTGCATGCATGGAGAAAAAGGAAGGAGGAGTGTGCACAGAAACCTGTTGCTTTCAAGAGAAGGCCAAGAAGAAGGTGCTTTCAGTGCTTCTCATTTATTCACCACAGCATGGTGACAGAGATATAAAATAACCATTATGATATTATTATTTTATAAGTAGTGTACCTGAAACTAAAGCAAGCATTATAGGCTTCTTAAGAAAATGCAGATAGGGGAGGTCCTCCACCCCTTCCATATGGTCTTAGTCTATCAGGTCTCACCAGGAGTGGCTGTATTGTCTTCCTCTGTGGCCTGGTAAGGCTGCACCCCCTTCCGGGGGAGATGATTAAAGAGCACCACAGAGTTCATGTCTGAGACACTCCCTGATCCCCTCACTAGTGAACCCAGTTGGACACTGAGGTGCCATGGGCTACATCTATGCAGGGGTTCCAGGTTGTCTCCATGCATGGCCTTTGGCTGGAGTATCAGTCTCAGAAAAGACCTTCCTGCACTCTGCCCAAAGTTTGGCTATGAGGCTCAGCCTCTGCTGTGAAACCCTGCAGGGTGGAGTCTTTCAGAGTCCCTCTGCTGTATGCTCCTATCCTGTTTCCTGTTTTTTTCCAGAGAAAGACGGTGGGATTAGGAAGGGACAAGGGGGGCTGTAGTTGGAATACAAAGTGAATAAACCAAAATTAATAAAAATAGAATATATATTTATATATTTTATTTAATATTGTATCTATAATGCATTTAGCCAGTGGCAGAACTAAATTTTAAATTGGTCAAAGCTGGGCAGAGTGTTCAGTCAGTAACATTCTGTTAGATGTTCTGGTTTCCTTCCTGCTGCTGTGATAAAGCACTCTAACCAAAAGCAGCATGGGAGAGGAGATGCCTTATTATAGCCTACAAGTCATGTGCATTATTGAGGGAAGTCAGTGTAGCGACCCAAGAAGAAACTCAAAAGCAAGCCTGCCTGCTATTCCATGGAGAATTACCTCCAACCAGAAAACTCAAGAATACTTCTTGCAGGCTGGTTCAGAGGTCCATGCTTAGAATATATCTAAGACCACCTTTTGTGGGATGGTACCACATAGAGTGGGCTGGTTCCAACTACTTCAATTAACAATCAAGACAATCTACCACAGAGAAGCCCACAGGCCAATCTGATCCTAGAAATCCTTCATTTGAATCTCCCTCCTTAGATGTGTCATCAAAGACAAGGTCTTGACTAGGCTGTGTCAAGGTGACAAAGCTACCCAGGATACCACAAAAGCATGAAGACTAAGTCAATGAGACTTAGTCTTCTCTGTAATTTGATGTTCATGACAGTCAATAATATTGCCATCTTGGCAAGATCATGCAAAGTCAAAAGGGGGAGGCCCTGCACTCTGCCCAAAGGTGGCCAGCCACAGAAGACAATGTAGCCACTCCTGATAAGACCTAATTGACTAGGATCAGAAGGAAGGAAAAGAAGACCTCACCTATCAGTGGACTTGGGAAGAGGCATGCAGGCAGAGGGTGGAGGAGTGGAGGAATGGAGGGATTGAGACGGGAGGAGGGAGGGAACCACAGGGGGATACAAAGTGAATAAAATGTAATTAATAAAGAAAAAAATTAATAAAAAAAAAACTCAAAATAGGGGGAGGCCAGTTCTTTGTTTTCTCCATGATTTGCTCTCACTAGTATTTCAGATTTACTATTTTGATACTGACTATTAACATTTGTGTTAATAGTTAATTAACAATTGTGTTAATAATTATTGGATATTTCTATCTTATGCTTAAAGAACTTTGCCTAATTTCAAGAGCACAAATAGTGGTTGTAGTTAGTTGTATGTTAGTTATATGTTAGTTCCAGGAATGAGAAGCCACTGGAAAATTTTGGAAATGGAATTAAAGAGATTTTTCTGAAAAGTGAATGATGAAATCTATGGAAAAGAATGGGGACTAAAGAAAAAAATTCAGAGATGAAACTTAATGTTTCTCCTATGGAAATTTGTGAATGGTGTGCGTGTGTGTGTGAGTGTGTGTGCGCGCGCTCGCATGTATATATGTTTGTGTGTCTAAATTTCATTTTGGTTACTGTAATAACATGTCCTGGCAAAGAAAAAAAAATCTTTATCAGAGACAGTTTTTATTTTAGCTAATAATTGCAAGTTACAGTCCATCACTGCAGGTAACCTTCTGTGGTAGGAGCTCATAACATCACATCCAGAGTCAAGAGCAGAGAGAGAGGGATGTGTCATGTATACTCTGAGCTGTCTTTCTCTACTCATATACAGTTCAGGGCACAGCCTGTGAGCAGATACAGCCTACACTCTGGGGCTCCCACCTTATTTAACCAATTAAGAAAGCCCCACATAAGGCATGCTCATTGCCCAGCCTGGTCTGGTTAATTACTCATTGATATTCTTTTTCCACAAGATTTTAAGTCATGTCATGCTGACAATTAAAATTAGACTTGACTGTGGTTTTTACAAAAATTAATATGGCAAACATAAGTGGTACAACTAGAAGCAGGGAAGCCAATATTGTCTTCTGGCATATCAAGTTTGGTTTGTTTGTCAGACTTTCAAGTGAGAACGTGGATTAGGCCATTGACATGTCCTTGATATGTCCTGTAGAGGAGTTTCAGAACAGAAGCATATGAAACAGTGACAAAGGCAGAGAGTGTAGCTGAGTTGGTAAAGCTCTGAGCTCTGACATTGATTGATTCTAGGTGCCTGCAAACTGTTCTTGGGGGTTCATGCCAGTAATGCCAGTACTTTGAGTGTTAAGGCATACTAAGTTTGAGGTCAGCCAAGGTTAAAGACCTCTATCTTTTTTTTTTTAATAAAGAACTGGTAATATCAACGAAAAATTTTATATAAACACAGTCCTATATTAGTAGTACTTTCAGCATTCAACGCATGTCCTTCTTATTTCTGTTCTTGTTCTATCCATGCTGTTCAATTAGCATAAATGCCCCTATGAGAAAAAAGCCTAGATTCACATAAAAAGGCATTTAAAAAGTGAAAATAACTTACACTTTTATTGGTTGCCTACCTGTACACTTTGAAGACTTCTTTTGCCAAGAAAACCATAGGAGTCTTCATAAAAATACACTTTTAAAGGATATTGCTGGAAATGTTTCCAATTAAACCTTTAAAAACATACTTAACTGAAATGGAAGTAGCCTGTAATGTGCAGAAAGTTAGCACTAAAGCTGTGATTGACCTGAAGACATAATGATATTGTTACAGGAATAAAGAAATAAGAGGCAATCTTTCAAAAACATAGAATCTCAAACTTCCACTGAACAATTTAGCAAGATCCACTAAATTATCACTAAAATATAGATAAAGTACAGGACCAGGAATAAACAAGTAAGTTCTTTTACTGGAGTACAGTATTCAGAGTTACAACCAAGATTATGTAGAACAAAGTTCACTGTATAGAGATCACACTCAATCAGCACCCCAGGAGTCACATCAACTGACTGCACACACTGCTTCTGTAAATCATTCCCCACAGATCAGCACTGGAGCTGTCCAAAGCAGAATGTGAAACGTCCATGTGGGAAATATTTAAAAACATTATAGCCATGAAAGCTGAATGACTCTATTAGAAAATGAGTTTCAGAGTTATTAATAAAGAAAATACATCAAAATATATGGAGCACAAATTAGACGGCACTTCTCTTAAGTAGTCAGGCGAGTCATACGTAAACTTTAGGAATATGAGATTTCAGATATTGTATAAAAACATAAGAAATGTTCTTCAAGATGTTTTACATAGATACTAGGTCTGGCAAGGGAAATGGACAAGGAAATACATGAAACAATTAGACAATTTCATTCATAAACTTAGAGAAACTCAAAAATGCTAGCCAAGCAAATCTATTTTTTGTGCATAGCAATTCATGGTAAGTGGCTGGAAAGATGACTCAGCTACTAAGAGTGTCTGTTGCTCCTTCAGAGGAGCTGAGTTGAGTTCCCAGTAGTCAGGTCAGCTTGTTCATAACCACTTTATAACTCCTTCTCCAGGTATTCTGATACCTTCTCTATTCTCCACAGCCAGCGGCTCCCCTCTTCTGTCCTCCACCACCAGCTGCATGCATGTGGGCATGATACAGTTATAGTTTGTGTTTCTGTTGCTGTTATAAAGTATTCTGACCAAAAGCAATTTACTGATGAAAGACTGTATTTCTGACTACACTTGTAAGCAGTTGTTCATTGCTCTGGAAAGGCAAGGCGAGGGCATAAAGCAGGAATCTGGAGCAGCAAACATCGAGGTAGGCTCCTTACTGGTTCAGTCACTAGCTCCTTCAGCTCAACTAACTTTCTTATATGTTACAGATTCGGTGCCACCTGCAGTGGGCCAAGTCTTCCTACATCATTCATCAAGCTAGGCAATCTCTCACAGACATAGCCACAGGCTAATCTGACTTGGGCAGTGTCCCAGTTGAGACTGCCTCAGGTGACTATGCTATGTCAAGTTCACAGCTGAAGCTAACTATGCAGCACACACATACAACTTGTTATGCACATTTATGAAAAAAATAAAATTTAAAATGATTTATGATAAGAAATGTGGTTTTATTTCAGGAACTCAAAAATGAATCAATGCTGAAAGATGTTTTAGAAATGAGCACACCTTCTGTTACGGTTCAGATGAGTCCTCCCCTAAGGCTCATCCACTGAAGGGTGATTGATAGCAGGGAAACCAAGAGTATTCTTTTGTTAATGCTACTGGGAGATGGTTTAACCTTTAGAAGATCAAATTTAGTTAAAAAAAAAAAGTTTGCTTGTTAAGGTGCATGCCCTGGAATGTGATGCTAGGAGCTTTACCTGTTCCTTTCTCTCTTTTTGGTTCTCAGAAGCCATGATGTGTGCAGTACTGTCCTTCCCTAATGTTCAGCTTAGTCCAGGGCTCCAAATAACCATAGAATGAAACCATGATCCAAAGCAAATATTTTTCTCTCCCAAGTTGATTTATAGCAATATTTTGTCAGTGACAGAAAGATGACACAGCTTCAACTTCAAACGCAACACATTTAAAATGCAAAAACTTACTTGATGTTTAAGATTATTCACAACACCTTAGTGAATTAGAAATATACTAGCCTCTACTTCCCTAACTTTATTAAATATATCTATCCAACACACAGTAAATATTACTGTTTTCGATTATGAGATATTATGGACTGGTACAATGACTCTATGGGTAAAATTGCTTGTTGTGCAAGCTTAATGATCTAAGTCTGATTCCCAGAACATACAAAGGGAAAGAAGTCATCCTTCTGAAATCCACATGTATGCTGTGGCATCTGTGCTTCTATATTCACATACATATCATACACACGCACAGCATTTATAGCAATAATTCAAAATCAGAAGTTATTTTTAGTGAGTAGTATTCTTCCCTGCCTATTCTCTTAAGTGAGAATAAAGCAACTGAAGTGTATAAATAACAGAAAGAAAAACTTAAACTTATCATTAACCAATGACACAATTGAATATATTTAATCTCAAACACATTGGGAGAAAATCCTTTGAATAAATGAAATTATTAAGAGTGTACTAAATTTTCTATGGTAGAAACTATATAGTTCCACGGCAGAGTGCTACCTACCAAGCACGGTAACTTTAGTTTTAATCATCAGCATTTTGCCACTTCAAAATTCTTAACACACACACACACACACACACACACGCTTTAAAAACTGAAATTTTAGCACCAAGAAATATTCAATTATCTTTCAAATACAAATGGCCAAATTGAACAAACCATAGACAAAATGAAGCATTTGTTTTAAATATCTTCTGACATTTATCTGCCTGTGAATGCTGTGTGGATATGCACACACATATACTATGCTGTGTAAGTGGAGATCAGAGGCCAACATTCAGGCTGTGTGTGTGTCTGTGTACATTTGGTGCTGTTTTTATGTATTAAAGGATGGTCATCTATCAGTGTATCACTTAGTAGATGGCTCCTTTCTGGAGAAGACTTGCCTTCTCTCACCATGCATAGTTTGTCTAGGTTTCCAGTCGGAGACGCAAATACCCTTCTATTGAGCAGGCATTAAATCTAATTATATGGCTTTTGGCTAGACTCAAGATATAAGTCCCACTATTACATCCTTGAAGGTAGCTTTCCATGCTGGTAATTATTGTTATTCACGAGTTCTACAGCTGTTTACTATTTTAACTAATGTGTACTACTAATTGCTTCCTACCTTGGCAGCTGGCATAACACCTTTGGATACTATGAGAGCTAGTACTCATATGGAAGGCTTCCAGATCAGTTCTGCTCTATCCATCCATGTACTGGTGTCTAAATCATATGTCTTCAGCAATAGGTTCTCACCTTCAAGTACTGGGAGGCAAGCAGAAAAAATGGTAATAGCAGATATTATTTTGGGACTCGCTTTGACTTTTCCTAAGGAACAACCTGTATGTTGAATATGTATTGTTGAATAAAGACGAATTGATGTTTACATATGGATTTCCAAATATCATTTGTGTTATTTAACCTTCCTTCTTCCTTCACTGTCTGTATTGATCTCTTTCCCCTTCGAACTGATCTCTCGTTTTCACATTTCCCCTTCCACATCATCTGTGTTCTAGTATCTGTCTCTTTAGAGAACCTTCTCCTCTCCTGTCTCTCCCCTCTCCCCATGGCCCTTCTTTACCGTCCTGAGTTTATTTTAATTATTCCAGATTATGTACTTATATCCGAAGGCTCAAAGCCTAGGATTGGCAAATAAAGAACACATGGCATTTTTCCTTCTGGGTCTAAGTTACTTCACTCAGTATAATGTGCTCTAATCGCAAAAATTTACCTGCATTCCATTATTTCATTCTTCTTTACAAGTGAAAAGAATTCCACTGTGTATGCATGGGCCACATTTTCATAATACATTGAAGGACATTTAAGTTGTTTCTACTTCCTTGCTATGGTGAATAGGGTAGTGAGGAGCACGGATGAACAGTGCTCTTTGTAAAATGCCCACAGAGATAAAAGACTATGAAATGAATTGTCCTTCACAATTATGATACCTTAAGGAGAATGAATTTCATTCTTGTATCTCCAACTGAGAAATCTTTGCTAATGAGCTATGAAGAACAGGAATTTCCTACTGTGTAATGCAATGCATGATTAGGAAGCCCAGTTCTATTCTGGTTTGATGAGTGGCTACAAAACTATTATAGTGCTGTTGGCTCTTTCCTCCTATCTCAGCTATGCCAGTTAGTGAACACTTAGATACAGCAGTTAGGGAACAGTTAAATACAACATTCAGTAGAAAATAACGATTGACTGGCTTAAGCATGTCACTCCCAAATCTGAACATTATTTTTACAGGTTTATTTCATTTTTTAATGTGTGTGTGTGTGTGTGTGTGTGTGTGTGTGTACATAAGGGCATGTGTTCACAGAGATGAGCAGAGGGCATTGTATACACACTGGAGATGAAGTTTTAGCAACGCATCTAACTTGGGTGCTGAGAACACAGCTTGTGTCTCCTGGAATAGTAGCAATCACATATGACTGAGCAGTTTATTCAGTTCCAAACTTTTGCGTTATCTAGACACAACTTTACAGTTTAATCAGGTATTCACGACTCTATTCCTGAGTTTCCACATTGATAGATCTTTGTCCGTCCTAAGAGCTGAAATTTGTAGCAAGCTTAGAGTCTTGTTGATGTTCATCTGAAGAAGACATTGAAGGGTGTCTGATGTATTTGATCATGAACAGCATTGGTAAAGTTTTGTATGGAGTCTAAACACTTCTGAAGCTGTAGATTAAGGTAAAGTAAACAATGAAAAATCAAATGTGTTATTTCATCAACAAACCAGTGAAGAGGTACAAAAAAA
>REGO01000430.1:718698-728921 GCA_010120015.1 Rhombomys opimus | reverse complement strand
ATTTGAAAAGTGTGCAGTAGATACTGAAACATCTGCTTAGAAAGTGGAGTCTTCAGTGACATATCAGGATGTTTGTTCCATAAAATGCCAACCATGAGGATAACTGTAAATACAGAGCTAAATTGCTTAAATGTTAGTCTTTCATTTGTGTTAGACCAGGAAAGAAAAAAAATGAAAGAACCGAGAAAATTTTTATACCTGTTCATACCTGTCATACTGTTGAGTAAGCAAATCTATCTAAATGGCACTGTTAGGAAAATACCATTCTTAAAATTGCTTATTTCAAATACTGTATTAACCAATCATTAGACAATATGAGACATTTAGTTCTTGGTTAAAGTTTTTAACACTACTGAGTAAATTTTAACTAACAAAACCTGGAAATACAGCCTGAATGTTCCCAAAGACTAATGGGCCAGACTGGTCACAGTTCAGTAATTGAGGAAGAGAGAGAGAGAGAGAGAGAGAGAGAGAGAGAGAGAGAGAGAGGGGTTACTACTTAACAATCCTAACAAGATGTGAGATAGCTTAGTAGGCAAAGAATTTGTTCAGAGTCATGAAGGCAGACTTTGATTCTTATATCCATGGTGGGGAAAGCCAAACATAGAAGAAAATATCTGTAAGTCCAGCACCAGGAGGCAAATGAAGGGGTCTTCAGGGGTCTTTAGGGCTTGCTGATGAGTCAGCAACCTAGGCAAGTCATCAAGGCCCAGATTCAGTGAGAGATCTTGTCTCAGTACATCAGATAGAGAGTAAGGAAAAAAGATAGATGACTTTGTCTCTTGCTTCCCCAATACACCACCACACACATACACACACTCACACATACAAACACAAACACGAACATATATGTACATACTGGAAAATTAATTTTGAAAATACAGTGGAGAAACCAGAAAATCAATATGTTGTTGAATATCAATTGTATGAAATATAAAGACTGACCAATGTAAGTTGCACAATAGTAGTGTTTCAAAAAAGTTAAGCCACATAGCTAAGGCTGGATTTCTGTGACAGTACAGATGAAAGTAACAAACCCTGGAGAATCATGGAGGAGAGCAGGCATTTCAATGGCAACTTATAGCAAAAATGTGCTGAATTCTGAGCAGCTCAGTAGTGCCTGTGAAGGAAGAACTGCACATCTTAGATGGGAACAGGAAGGAAGCATTATGATATCTACATCACAGGAAGTAAAAGGCTATTATCAATCACTTGAGAAGTTTCTCTGGAACACTAGTTGTCTATACAGTGTTCCATTTCATGTCAACTTCATTTACTTCAGGTACATTTAACCACCTGGCATAAAAACAGATTCATCACAATGCTGAGAATAAATAATAGTCTCTCTATTGTGAATGTCTACCTGTGTAACAGGCCCCCAAACCTAAGCACAACTGGTACTATGTTAGAGGCACCATGCTCATGTTAAAAGCTGTACATAGGCCCCAACACCTTTGAAAATGTAAACAAAGACCTAATACATCAATGATCTGGTCCATGCTCCAGCATCCATTTACATACCCCATCCATTTAATCCCTAAATGTACTAAAATTGATTTTTGGCTTCTCTAGTTCTGCTTCTTACTTGTGGACAGCCTTGGGACACAGCTACAGACAAAGCCAGCCTGAGAGACAGTCCCGGATGCTCCAGATAACCTGGAAGCCTCCAGCACCTGGACACAAACAGCCTCTTGCTAAAGCAACACACCTGCGATCAAGCTTGATGAGCTGAGATGGATCACTAGGACTCACACTGCTGTGTGGAGAATTGCTTGTTATGTTTTCACCTGTGGAAGTAGTTTTTAAAAAGAAGTTAGGCATTTCCACACCTTTTTCTTTTTGTATTGATGTGCCAGAACATAAACATAAAGGCAACTGTTATTTAACTGATGGACCACATTGTTCTTTTCTGTCATGTTGCTTTGAAACATCTCTACATGAATTGCCTCATTCTATACTGACAAGATATAAACTTTCTTTCAGGAACAAAGACATTCTGAAGAGATGCATGTGCCTTTCTGTTTGGCTGTTAGTCTATGTAAACACAGATTCCAAGTAATCGTTATTTCCCAAGGAATCTCAGTGCAGGAAGAAGGAAGATGTTGAAGATCTGTAGCCAACCAGAAGTGGAACTTAACTTTCAGGAAGGGATTTTAGACATTTCTAACAACTTATGATACTATGCTGAAGGACAGACTGGAGCTGAGATAATGAGGTGTCAGTGATAGGCAAGACCACACCTTGTCCAAGACTGCTTAGTTATGCATACCCCTTGCCTTTCACTCAAACCTGAACCTCATGTCTGTGCCCTAAAGCAAGATAGAACTAGCAGGCTTTGATCTCTGTTGTTCCTCTTTCCTACTGGGTTACATGGAATAAAATTTTATCTGTTTTACACTACTGCTGTCTTTTTAATTAGCTTATTGAGCACAGGCAGCCAAAACATGATTTGTTAAGATTTCAAGGGCCCAGGTTCTCACCCTAATAGCTCCAAAAGGACAATGAGTGCTGATCCATATCAGCTCCTGATATAATACCTTGATAGTGTCACATTTTTAAACAATCCAGTATATTGTGTAGGCTATATGTGAAAAATGACAGATGTTAACTCATGAGAAAGCATGTGGTTCTGGTTAGAGAAGCACTGGCCTGTCAGTTTATCACTGGAACCTTTGGCAGATAACCCAGGCACTTCTAAGACAGATGATACTGCTCTGTAAACTTTCTGGGGCTCACAGAGAGTCTGCTTACCCATGGTCGGCAATCAATAGCAGACAAAAGGTGATCTAACCCAGTGAGGGCATGAACACTATTAAAGTATTTCTCTCATACAAATATCAGTTGTCTATATAGCCTTAAGAAGGTATGGAGCCTCAAAATTTTGCAGGTGGTCTTGGAGTAATCAGAGGGGTTGACACTTTAAGAGAGCAACAGCAGGCCATCTCATGGCAAAAGAAAAGTATTCAAAAGCAGACACTTATGTTTTTCTGCTTTAGATTGCCACTCACTTAAAAAGTAGCAAAGGTCTCTGTTCTAGTTTGATTTCATTTTCCTGTGATATAACAGTTAGCATAAACCACCTAGTAGAATAAATGATTTGTTTCTCAGCTCCAAGGTCACAGTCCATCATTAACAGGAGTTAAAGCAAGAACTCAAGGCAGGAACTGGAGGTCTGAAGAGAAACAATGACCACAAATGAAACTGCTTTCTGACTTACTTTCCATGGCTCGCACAGAATGACTTTTAAATAATCGTGGCCCTCTTTCCCAGGGTGGCCCCTACACACAGCTCTCCATAGCACAGGTCAGAGTCCTATGTGTGGGCATGTACAGTACAGAATGTGTGACAAATACCACAGTAGACTTGTGGAACAGTGTGGCAGCAGGGTGAGGCCAGAAAGATCTCAGATTCATTAGAGATTGAATTTTGAATTGAATTTTTGTCATTAAGGTTGACCAAAATGGTCTTAATGACCATTAATTTGGTCATTAAGAAAATTTTTACTGGTACCATTTTTTTTTCAACACCACATATCAATTTGACAATCCATATGGGGCTGCAAACACACTTTATGAAATGGGGTTGTGGATGACTATGGTTTCAAAGCTGTAGCTGCCACTGCTGCCCACCATCACTAGAAGGGTTCACCCTGAGTGCCACCAGAACTGAAAAAGATGCAAAGTTCAATCAACAGTGCCTCCTGAAGGTCTGTTGCTCTTACACAGATACAAACTCTAAGCTTAATTTATGACCCCCACTATATTGGGGACTGTATGCACAAGTAGCTATGGGTGAGGTTGTTTTACAGCTATTAAAGAAAAGGCTGAGCCTGAGAAAAGTTTTCTTCTATGATTTTGTTTTCCTCTTATCTCCACCTCTCTCTCTCTCTTTCACACACACATTCATTCACACAATTAGTAAAATAAATTGTTTTAATTGTTGAATTGTAAATTTAGTTTCATTACAAAGCCTTTCAATAAATTTGGCTTGAGATTCAGGACAGAATTTTCAGCATTTTCTGAAACGACCCTAAATGTACTGTCATATTGTGTTTATGTAGAGGGGTATCCTCAGCATTGACAACTATGAAATTGAAATACTGATAAAACTCTGAAAAACACTAAGGACTATATCAGGTGTGTGAGTTAAATATTCAGATGAGATTTAATTCTTTATGTGAAAAGTAGTAAACATATCCATCTCATTAGTATGCAAAATTTGTTTCATCTTACTACAGGACAAAGTTATATGCATATCAAGGAACTACCTCAAACTAAAATTTCTTACGACTTTTTAAATAAGTAAATGTTTGATATTTGTACATTTGCCTTATGCTTACCCTGGGTCACATCAAACTTTCTTGGACCAAAGGAGTTACAAGTAGAAATGCTGATGGCCAGAGTGGGAGTGCTGCAGTCAGGAGGACCCAGAAGTGGTTTCCACCATACCTTTGACTGGCTGACAGCTGTCTGTAACCTCATCTCCAAGGTGTCCTGTCTGATGCCCTCTCCCAGCCTCTGCTAGGACTCATACCTGCGACACACATGTATACTAATGCACGCACATATATTTAATAAAAAGGTTTTAAAATGGAAATCAAAAAAGTGGTGATCCCAAGCATGTCCTGCTGCTGGGTAAGGCTCCTTGGAGTCTTGCTTTGGTTAAGGTGACATGTGAACTTTTGAAGAGTTGATTGGGAAGCATCCAGATTTTGTCATTCAAACTAAACATATGACGAAAAGGCACAAGGGAAGATTGGTGCACAATACAAAGAAAACCAAAATGTTCTTAAGGATTAAGAGGACCCTGCTTTTTAGAGATCCATCGTCCCTTCCCTCTGAATTGGGAACATTTCATGGCAATTCTCAGCCTTCTTAGCTCCTTTCGTTCTTTTTCTTTTAATCTTCCTCTGTTCATTCTCTTCTACTCCTTTTCTCATACAGAAGTCTGTATCCATGGTCTGTGTTTTCTGTCTTAAGGTTTTGAGCTGCTGATGCAGGGCAGTTATCTGTGTTTTCATAATGAAAGAGCTAAGATAGGGTTTGCTGTAATTATGTTATTTAACTCTGCTTTCAGTGAAATGGATCTCTTCCAGTATTTGCTTACGCATTATTTTTCTGAATATATTTACCACATTGAACCCATGATTTTCACATTTTAATTAAATGGATTAGTTCTTTTTGGCACAGTCTGAGTACATACTAATATTTGGTAAAAATAATTCCTGCAAAAACATACCATGGTTGATGTGAATCCACCGTATTTCTATACTTTCCTTTCTCAGGTATAAATATTCTCATCAAAAGGAGCTTCCCGTGGAGAGAAGCGCTGCTCCCTTTTCCTTCTCATCTGACACAGAAAGTGTGAAAAACCTGGCTGGATGCAATAATTGGCTGTCATACACTATTTAGATGTCACTTTGAAGATGAGTCACTCCTTTCACTACTGTTCTGTTGGTGCCACTAAATATTCAAATAGGCAGATCAAAGTGAAATGTCCATTCTTATCACTACTCTTTCATTTCTGATCCTTTTTTAGTCTTTCTCTGGGTAATGGTCAAAGACTGTGGGATTAGAGACACCACCAAGACTTTGAACAGAGATGGGTTGTGTCTGTTGACTGGCAGATGGAAAAAGGATGTCATTGAGGAGAGCTGCTACCTGAAATGATTGTAGGTCTTGTAATATTGTCTTTAAGAAGTCAAAAGCAGAAGTTTACCATCTGAGAGAGGAAAATATCAGGTCTAGCAGAGGCAAAAACTTGGGAAATATTCGCATGAATGTGTTTATGGAATGCTTGGCAAACTTACTGACTATATACCTGTACTCTAAAATGTAATTCCACCTCTGAGAGATTGCCTTTGCTGATGCTTGAACACTGTCCCCAAGAAGGTTGGGATGGACCTATAAGGAGACTCTCTCTACTTTGCAGATAGAGGAAGACATTACTTTACAGCTACAGCATAGTTATTCTAGTGGAGCCAATATTTCAAACAAACACTCACAAGCATGTGTTATTTATCCTTGTTTGAAAAAAAAAAATGGGGCTTTGTATTGGCTACCTTCCAGTGGCAAAACGCTGGTGAAGTCTCTCTCTCTGTACATAAACAAGCGAATGTTTTTATGAAATTTCTGTGTCTGCAAACATCTGTCTCTGCATTTATCTGTGCGTCTTGGGTCTCCCCCCCTTCTTTGGCACTTTTCCTTCTATTTGTTGTTTCATATTCTGGATTGTTTGGTTTTTATGTTATCTAATTTTATTTTATTGCTATTATTTTTTAGATCCCTGTTTGTATTCTAATAAAAGAGAGAAAGGAAAGGTATGGATTTGGGTGGGTGTAAAAGTCAGGAAGATTTGGGAGGTGTTGTGGTATAATTTAAGATTTTTAGGTAAGAGTGAATTCTGAGTCATGAGAACAGTCCTACTCCCCACCACCAAGTTCAGGTAACCCTAAGGTTTGTGCCCACTGTGTTGACCAATTCCAGTTTCCTGGTGAATTTCAGTTAAATGTTCAATTAGTAATAGGCCACACAGTTTCAAATGTCAAACTCCACAACTCTGTTAGCTTTTGTGTGTCCCCTGAACAGGATGTATTATGATGTTACCAATGCCTATTTTGAGCAACTGCAAACCTCCTCAGGGACACATTTTTTTGTCTTTATAGGATAATGAGGAGATGGTGAGCTGAGAAGGGAGACAGAGGTACTCTTTTATTCTATAAGAATAAATTTTCACTCCTCAGTGTAGAAAAGAATCTGTGTGCACATGTTATTATCAGCTTGGTGTATACACACTGTTAATTGTCTATTTGCACTGGTTAATTTCTTCTAGTCAAAGGGGCCTTGGCATAGAGCAAGATTGATATTGGAAGACAGCAATTAGATTTAGTGTTTCCTGAAGAGCTTCTGATCATATGATGCTGAGAGAATTAAGGAAGAGTGTAGTGGATGATAAGGAAAGAGGCACCAGCATCATGGAAGTCAACCCAAAGCTGATCACCTGACCAGAGAAGCACAGCTGAGCACTGGAATGACTGATTGCCTTTGTCGCACCTGCTGCAGACAGCCTGCTCCCTGCAGAGTCTAGAAAAGGGACAGAAGGCAAAATTTTCTAGGAGTGTTTATCTTCTGCCTTCTCAGAGTCCTACCCTGAATGAAAATCATCTTGAATATTCAATTCCTTTGCCTGCTCACCAATGTGTTGACAGTCAGCATGAACTACAGTATTATATTTGCAAAAAGGAGGCTCTATTAATTAATTAATTTTTTAACTAAGTATTTCCTTATTTTTAGTAATCGAATAAAAAATAGAAACTATAATAGCTAAAGTTCTCTATGAATGCTGATGTCTTGGCTCAGTGGGTTAAAAAAAAATAGCTGCCACAAAGTCTGACAAGGTGATTTTCACTCCTGAGACATTCACAGTGGAAGGAGAGATAAGACCTGCAAGAAATCCTCTGAGTTCTACATTGTCGCACATATCATACCCACCACTAAGCAAACACACACACACACACACACACACACACAAATAAAATTTCACAGTATTTTAAAGTCCCATAGCAACAGTCCAAACAAATATTCTGTTTAGTTTACGCCTGACATCTATATGATAGACGAAAAACATAGGCCCTGTTATGAAGATTGAGTAGAATAGTCTGTGACTTCTTACATGTTACACACAGAACATTTGACACGTATTTCACTTCCTCAAAGCTTTCATTCTATTTTATTATGAGAACAATGATATGGCTAAGTCAGAACACCTTCCTCTTTTGCACAGCATTGAAATAACTTGGGAAGTTGGAGTTTGGGTAAGAATTCCTTACAGATTTCCTTCTGTTTCTTTACTGGAATTATTGTAATACTGTGGAACCACATCATCTAGATAATATTATAAGAAACTTTGAGAAAAAACTGCATAAATTAGGTTAAAAGTGACTTATAAAAATGGATCTGTCAAATAAATAAGGGCTTACCCTCTGACTTCAATGCCTATGTGAAGTTTGTAGTGATTTTATAGAATTAATAGGTTCTGTGTGTTTGTGTCTCACTAAGTTCAGATGCTTCCCTCTCACGCCAAGGTGACATGTTAACAAATGGGTCCCTGAAGAGACGATTCAATCTTGAAAGCTGCCCTTGACTGGGATTTATATTCTTATAAAAGTTCTCTGGGGCAGCCTGTTCTCTATCACCATGTAGAACCAGAAGATTCTGATTGGTCAGACTTTCACCCATATGACGTAATGCTTAACATAAACAACTGAAGAGAGAAAGGATCCATTTTATGCATGGCTTCAGAGGATGCAGTCCATTGAATCTAGCAGCTGTTTCCTGGTCACATGATAATGAGCTTGATAGTAGGAAAGTTTTGGAAGAATGGAGTATGTTGCCTACTCATGGTGGACATGAAGCAGACAGATATAGGAATGAACTGGAGCAAGATACAGTACCAATAACATGCCCCTGGTGACACGCTTGTGCCAGTACTTCTTACCTCTCCAGTTTCAGGACTTTCCAATCAACGGCATCTACAATCAGTTCCAGGACTTTCCAAGCAATGGGCATCATGATACAATAAATTCTCTGGAGTCTGTTATCTGTCAACCAAGACCTCCAAACAGGAGCCTGTGATGGACACTTTTAAGAGTAAGTCTTTGGGCACCATGACTTGATCTGAGACTTTCTAAACCTTCAGAACCGAGAGTAATATGTGCTTTTGTCTAAGCTTTAACTAGCTGAACACATTCTAAGTACTCTCATGGACTAAGTCAATACTGCAATTTCTGTATTCTACTGTATCAGTGGGTCCCAAAACCATGGGAAATGAAGTTATATCACTGTAACATTAACAGGTAAAAAAAAATGATACCTTTGAAGGCAGCCACTATGGTGTTGCAATATCCATTTTGGAATTGTATTCATTATTTTTCTTGTTGATGTGACAAAACAACAACAATAACAACAACAACAACCAAACCAAACCAAACCAAAACTATTGGCTCACAATTTAAAAGTACATGGTTC
This sequence comes from Rhombomys opimus, assembly GCA_010120015.1. NCBI lineage: Eukaryota > Metazoa > Chordata > Mammalia > Rodentia > Muridae > Rhombomys > Rhombomys opimus. The sequence continues at coordinate 719,895 of REGO01000430.1, read as the reverse complement.
CAGGAGCACGAGGCAGTTGGTTATGTTGCATCTATAGGCAGGAAGCAGCCAGGGTGAATGACGTACTCAGCTCATTTTCTCTGTTTTATTCTGTTCAGAACCCAGCCCATTGGATGGTACTACCCATATTCAGGGAAGATCTATCTTTCTCACTTAAATATATCTGCAAATACCCTCATAAATATGCTTTAATGTAATTCTTAATCCAATCAAGCTGACAATGAAGATTAATCACCACAGAAGCATATTGACAAAGCGATTAACTGTGTATCAAAGGTTTTCTGAAGACCCTCATGCTAAGTGTAAAGAAAAAAAAAACTGCTATTTGCTGTTGTGTGATTAGAACTACAGTTAAAAATTGCTGAAATAGCATCATCAATATCATTCTGAAGAATATTTGTGACTTTTTCAAAATCAAATTATAGAAGGAGGGGAAAATAATATATTTCATGATGTAATAAATCATATGAAATTGTGTATGTCTTTTTAAGAGACCAACATATATTATCTTTGAAATATAATATTGTTTTCACAGTGCCTTAGATTAAAAGGATAATTGGGTAGAATTTCAACTGAAGAGTTTTCAAGTTTTTTTCTACATGCTTCATAGTGTCTTCATGATAATGCCTCTCTTTATAGCTTTATGACTCCATCTGATGCATTTTTAATCTTTCCAGGGCCACAGTAAGCAGAGGTGATGAGAAATTCCAAAAGAACATTTTTTTTCCCTAAACTTCACAAAAGTACCATTCTTTCTATATTACTCATTATTTTCTTTGGAAAGCAAATAAAACTCCTGGCTCCTTTTAGCCATCTCATTTGTTACAATGTGCTATGTTTTCTGTCATTACTTAACAGGCAGATGGGTAAATGTTGGCCCACATCCAAGATGATGATTCCTTTTTGCATGTGCTCATTGTTAGTGGCTCTCTGAACAATGACCTCTGTGTTTTTAATGGGCGGAATTCAGAATGATAAACTCTCAGGTGATTAATAGATGGCAATTCTGAGAATTAAATAGTGAAGAATCAATTAAACAAATCTGGTCTGTTGTCTTTACCACAAACCAAATAGCATTTCCAATTGACATCTTCCTGTGTTTTTTCATGGTAAGATATAAACATCTATTTGCCCCAGATGAGACACCAGTGCCTAAAAATAGTGATGCTTAGTAAACCAGCGAGTATATTGTGGTTT
>REGO01000430.1:681747-695374 GCA_010120015.1 Rhombomys opimus | reverse complement strand
AGCAGGCTATCTGGTGCTCAGCAGGTCCTTGGGTTGGGCCAGTCTGCAGGACCTTTTCCAGGGGTATACTGGGTGGCCTAAGTCTATCCCCTTTGCTTAGTTCCCTGTGAGGATTTCTTCTGACAGTGACTCCAAGTCTCTGGTGTCCTGGAGCACACAGTTCTGTCTGTGAGGAAAAGTTGGTACAGAAGATGTCTCTGGGCTGGCAGCAAGCACCTGCCAGCTGATCTGAGGGACCTTTTCCAGGGATATACAAATGACCTAATTCGGGTCCCCGTTTCATTCCTTCCCTGTGGGGTTTTCTCCAGACAGGGACTCCCAGTCTCTGTTGCCCTGGGGTGCAGAGCTCTGTCTGTGCTGGAAGGCTGGGTGCACAACAATTCTCTGTGCTTGAGCCCAGTTCAGTGATGGAAGCTCGTACCAGCTGGTCTGCGAGACCTTTTCTAGGTAAAGAGTGGGTGACCCGTGGCCAGTCCTGTTGCCTTCCTTCCCTGTGGGTTTTTCTCATAACTAGGACTCCCAATCTCTGGTGTTTTTGTGCCCACTGTTCAGCCTGGGAAGGTGATCAGGACATGCAGGCCTGTGGCTCTGGTTTGACGACCTAGTACTTGCGTGACCCGGATCTCTTCTGGGTTCTGGCTGGGTGACCTTTAGTGGACCAGACTGATTCCCAAGCCATGGGGGTTTCCTCTCACCTGGGAAACACGATCACTCTTGTTTTAGGGCCCAGAGTTCAGTATTTTGGTCGCTGTATGGAAAATGCTGTCCTGCTCCTCAGATGCATTGTTCTCCTGGTGCCAACATCTTGTCCCTCCCCTTGGTCAGGGTCTTTATCACAGCAATAGAAACTTAACTAAGACCGAATTATTGAAAGCTGACCAAATTTACATGGCCTGTGTCTACTCCAAAGATCTTCATCTGCTTAGCATACTAACTTTTATAAAGAAAATAAAATACGATGCACAGGTTTTAAGTATGATCTTTGTTTTAAGTATGATCCTTTGTGCTGCCATCTTGGAATTAAACAATAATGAAAATCTTTCACTTGTGCATATTTGGAGTACATTTTAAAGAGTTTTGAACACCCCAATAATTATTAATCATCTATTGAGATTACTATTGATATTTGTGAACTAGGTTATGAAATAAATAGGAAACCATTTTTCTATTAACCTGAAAAGAGATGTAAAATGTGAGATGGAACCAAAGAAACAAAATAGCTTTGCTTGGCCTCTGGATGGGGCTCGGTGCTGTAGTGCTTACTTACCATCTAGTAGACCATAGATTCTTAGTTCTGTGGTAAGTGAGTAAATAAATATTTTCTACTTGTCTCATATCCTCCAAACAATGATATCTACTGTAGTCATGTTTTTCAGCATTTAGTTTTTAAAGCAATCACACTTCCTTCTCAGATATATCTTCAATGTGGTCACAGAAAATGACTTTTTGTTGGAGCTGGAGAGATGGCTCAGTGGTTATAAGCACTTGCTGCCCTTGCAGTGGACCTGGGTTCAATTCTCAGAATCTGTATCTGCCAGCTCACAACTACTCTGACTCCAGATTCAGAGACTCAAAATCCTCTTCTGGTCTCTCCAGATACCTACTGCAGATGGTACACATAAACTCATGCAGTCACACACAAGTAATCATATATGTGTGTGTGTGTGCGCACGCTCGTGCACCCACATAATTTTTCATTAATCATTTTAGAATTCCACATAATGTCTTTCCATCATAGTTACCTCTACCTCCTCCCAGTTCTGTCCCTTCACTCCCATAGTTCTTAAACTTCCTCTCCTTTTTTTTTTCCTCTTTAAAAACCCACTAAATCCAGTTTGTTCTGCCTGTATATGATGAATGTAGGGTTATCCACTGGAGTGCAGTCAATTTTCCAGGGCTCACAGCCTTCCAGAAAAGTAATTCTTCCTAACCCAGAAACCATCACCTATCCACAACTCCTTAGTTGGGTTCTGAGGAGCACTCTGCTAGCATGTTGACTGGCTACAGGTCTTGTGGTACCAACCACAGCTGTTGTGAGGTCATAAGTACAGCTGTCCTGACAAGTGCACTTACACTCACTCAGCCTGACCTCAGTCTGTAATACTGTATATGTAAATGCATGTTTAGAAAGCCTGGCTGAAATTAATATGTACATCTTACTTTTTAATCTCATGTATTAATAGGTAGAGGGAAATAAAGATTTTTTTTTGTATTCTGTGCCATTCTGGATACCTCATAAATAATAATTCCTTTAGAGCTATATCTAGTGCTTTTTTACAGATAAGGCTTAGTCTTCTGCTGGAGATCACAGAGCATGTAAATAACAGAACTTATGTAGGATTTAGCACCAATTAAGACTAGTGTGGCCTCCCTACCTTGCACAGTTCCCCTAAGAGAGAAAAGCCAACATCATCCCAAGGCAAGGGAAAGAATTTCAAATAGCACTCAATGCTTTTGAACAATTGTGTTAATAATCTAACTGTTCACACTAATATATGCTCTTTGGATACAATCAAGGCTCTTAGGATGAAGGTGAAGCTGCTACTGTGCAGATGGCTATAGAATCTCAGATTCCATTAATCCATGCATGTGTCATACTCCAAAAAAAATAAACATAAATCTATTTAAAATATTTATTTTACTTTTAATTATGTGTGTGGTAAACCATTGATTGTCAAATGGAAAGTTCATGTAAAATAAAGAAAGAAAGAATTATCTTGGTGTCTTTAAACTATTCCTCATTTCTGGCATGACTGTACAGACTTCAGAGCATGCGTACTTATTTATCCCTGTGTCCAGAGCCTGCTCATCATCTGCTGCAGTAGATTCTGTTTCTCCTACAGATAAAACTTTCCTGTAAATTTTTCAGGGAGACAGATTTTATACCTAATAATACTGCCTTGGCCAAAAAGTGCACTTAACACAGATGTAAAGTAAGTGTCAAATGAGATAATTAATTTGATCTAGAAAGCCTATGATCCTGGTGCTCCTGTAAACTGCAGACTATGGGGTGTTCACTATCTGTCACTTGCCCTGTTGTAAGTCACTTTTTCATGGCTGTAGCAAATGCCTCAGATGACAAACCTTTAAAAGTGTAAAGTCAACTAAGCATCAGAATTCTCCTTTCTCTGCTTCTTGATATGTGAGAAAATAGATTTCCATCATCACAGATAGGAGCTGGTCCTTTCACCATCCTCTCTCCATCAGCCTACATCTCCTGAACTGTTGTTACATTAAATCTTTCCTCTCTTAGAAAAATAAAATAAAAATAAAGAAAAGAAAAAGAGGGCTCAGTTCCTAGTTGTTTGAAGCTGCTTATTTTTACTGTGATATTGTTGCAGCTGGGTCTCAATACCCAACAGGTATCCACAGGGATTTTTAGGTTCTTGTGTTCCAGATAATATAATAGATGCGAACATGTGCATAGTGGTAGAGGCAGATAGTTGTTAGAAAAAAGAATTTCCAAGACAGAGAGTGGCCATAGGTGGGAAAACAATTCAGAATGGCTTTGCTGATGGTTAGAAGGCTGTGCACCTTTGTGGCCCATTTCATGACTGACTTTTTATGTCAGTCATGACATAAACCCTTGCTTTGTCTTTAGAGGATTGCCTTAGTTGGGGAGGTTTTTAATCTTTCTTTCTGTGAATTTGTTTCCATCATGGTCTAATTAATATATGTTTGTGTGTGTGCATGTGTGCATGCTCATGCACCTGCGTGCACATGTGTGTTATATGCATTATACTGATAACATTTGAATTGCTTTTCTGAGTTCATTGAGCTGCTGCCTTAGAAGCTGGATTGCTGTCTTCCCCCGCCCCTTCAACTTCAAACCCAAGAGTGTTTATGTAATTGTCCTCTGAACCCCCATGTCCTAGGTCAGGCTGACCCCTAGTTTTTGTAATGAAATAAAGGAAAACAGCACACAGCTAAGGATGGTAAAATCTCCATATTCTTCAGGACAACTAGACGGCAATCCATTTCTAAACAAAGTTACTTTTGTTTCTCCTATGGTACAAAAGTGAGAAAGGGAAGCTGGAAGTTCAGGAACTGGAAGCTCAGCCATGGAGAAAAACCAGCAAGGAACTCTAGCTGTCTCCATCAACTAAGCTTCCCCAGCCAGTTTCTGTTGACTGTTGTAAGTAATGATTAATGGTGATACCTTTGTTAGCTTTTCAATCAGGCTACTCCAGGCCTCTTTGCTGGTCGTTGTGATTTAATGAAGTTCTTGATTTAATGAAGTTTTGCTATTTATCCACCTCATTCTTTTATCTTCCACTTGCAGTTTATCATTTACTGTTGCTTGCTATATTATACTTAATAAACTCATAAGTTATTTTTAACGAAATCTCAAATGTTCAGTTTACCAGTAAAGTCTTGTGAGAAAATGCTGGGGTGAAAGCCTGGTAGCTCATAGACGCAAAGAAAGCTAACCTTTCTAAGCAATCAAAGTCCAAAAGGAAAATACAGCTCTCTTTTTCCAAACCTCAAACTAAGCATTCCTTTATTCTAGTTCCTGTTCTCTACTCTCTATCTGTCCTCCTGACTTTCTGTTACTCTCTACATTTTTCCCCCCATGTTCATTCCCTGTCAACTGGTTGTTTGTTCTGCCTCTTGGCCTATGGTGAACTTTATTTACTCCTGTTTACAACACTCAAGGAGAAAGCTCTTGGAAAAGCATGCACTAGGGCTCAGTCACACCACAGCTAGAAACAGGTTTTTCCAGTAAACAACATAATCTTAGGGTTTACAGTATGATCAAATATCCTGCAACACTCATCCAGCTGAAGCCAAATGTATGGCTAGTGCAGACTGTTCTGCAGACCAGACCGTTGTGTAGAGGCCAGATCTCAATAGCATGTGATTTTCTATTGTTCTCTCCTGTTTTGAGAAAGGGTCTCTGAACCTTGAAGTCATTTATTTGGCAAAGCTTTCTTGCCAATGTGCACCAGGGATCTGGCTCTTTTTCTCTGGCCCCTGCCACCCAGTACCAGCATCACAAATGTTGTATCTGCATGCTACTGTACCCAGCTTTTATGTGTAGGCTGAGGATCAAAACTAAGGTCTTTTTGCATATATAACTGAACCATCTCACAGCTCTATATTTCTTAAGTTTAAATTCTTGGTCTTGTGGCAGGAACACAGTACATTATGGTTCAATGGTGAACTCCCAGGAGACCTGTTGGCTTATAATGACACCAAGGGAAGAGCAAAGGATAGGAAGGACAATGTTTCAATATTTCCTTTCAAGGCAATCTCCCAGTTGTCTAACTGACTTAATCATAGCCTCCCAAATGTTTCACTGGATCCTCAAAGTCCCTGGCCTTCAACAGAATGTTGAATGTAGATAGGAACACTCTAATCCCAGATGGATCAGATGCTTGCAGCTAATTTAAGGATCTCAGCCTGACTATGAGACAAGCTCTGTCCTTCTGATTGGGAAAGCCTGGGTATAGCAGCTGCCAAATATTGGCCTCTTTTTGGATCATCACTGCATGTTCACCTCACAAAAAATCCAGATGCCAAACTTGCATCTGACTTCTAGCTAGGGCAGAAACAGGAAGCAAAAAAATTCCTACATCTGAGCAAGGTAAGAGTCAGCAGGGAGTGAGTACGAATGCTGTGGACTGTATTTTTAATTTTAGTAATTCTAGAGGGTGTTCATACTCTCTCTAGCTTTGGGCACCGAAGTTACCTATGTTGCACAGAATAACACACTACACACCCCTCATTGCTCAAGTGCTATTTACTACAGCTTCATGGGGCACTACTGTTTGTGACTGCCTTACTATATGGTCAGATTGTCCCTGAATTATTCATGATTTCTTCTTTTGTCCTGTGGAGGGCTGTAGCAAACAACCACAGTAGAAGCTTTGTGTGAAGCCCCATCCCACCTGTGCTACATCACTGTCCCTAGGCTGGTCTCTGTGTCTGTCTTCAGAGGCTGAAGGTGATAGCCAGGATTCATTCAGTAGTGCTTACAACAGACACCCAGGCAATGATTTCATTAACAAACAACTTATGGCACTATAATAAAAAAGCAGAAAAATCAGAGGTGGTGTTGAAAGCTACAGGACCAGTGGGCGCTCCCCATCATGGCTCCAATAGTCTTTTCTTTCCCTAATGGGAACACTAAGAGAACGAATGCCTGGGCTTTCCAAGAAAAAGCATAGAATGAAACCATCTGGACAGAAATATCCCCTCCCCCCCTACTGGTAATGGAGACAGTGGTGATGGTGATGATGTGTATTAATCAGGGTCCTTTAAAGAAACAGAACCGATAGATTTGAAAACACACACACACACACACACACACACCCTCCAAAAGTGGATTAGTTAGACTTACAGCTGTGGTCTGTGTAGTCTGTCTCACTACAGACAGGGTGAAAATCTAGCTGTGGTTCAATGAGGAAGGCTAGATGCTTCCACAGCACCAATCTGCTGCTGGGGTCTAGGAGGATTCCTGAGGAGCTATTGGTCTTCAGACTACATTCTAATTCATCTGCAGCAACAGGATAGACAATTTTGTCAGGAAGAGTGAAGAAAAGCTTACAGAGAGCAAAAGATTCCTCTTTCTATATCTTGTATATGGGCTGCCACCAGAAAGTGTGGCCACATATACATACAAGCAGTCAAACACCAATAAGATAAAAATAAATAAATAAATTAATTAATTAAAAAATTTCTAGAGGGTTTTCCTATGACCCAGCTAGATTCCAAATAACTGAGTTGAGACTATTGATTTATGTAAACAAGCTTTAAGCACATAAAGACAGGTATAATTTATACTAATATTCTAAGCTAGTCAGGCTACCTCCTAGCCACACTCACCAAGTCACTTGCCAATATTCATCCAGTATCTATACTGGATCTGCTCCATCAGGCCATGTCCACTTTCTCCACCTTCTTCCTTTCTTCTCCTCCTCTCTTGGCTTCACAGTCCCTACCTGAGGCCCCAAGCCTGGGAACCAAAGCTCTGCCTACCTCTCTCCTGCCAAGTTACAACATGTCCAACCTTCTTTATTAATGAATTGGTGTTCATTGGGAGGTAAAGTTTACCCAACAAAGATATGTGTGCATGTGAATGCACTGGTTCAGATGGCAACTAGATCTTGGGGCCCAGAATGTAGCAGTGGAATGGACAGAGACCAGAACCCTGAATATGTCTTATTATCTGCAATACTCAACTTTTCTTTATTTCTTCAAACTGAGCATAAATTTCTCTTCCTTATTACTTTGTTATGGAATTTAAATAAGAAAACTTGAATAATTCTGGTTCTTCTTGCTAAAAAAAAAAAAATAAGAAGAACACATAGGTATCATGATCCAGTCTCAAAAACACGAAGTATTAAAATAAAACAGTATGTTATATAATTACCGATGCATTTGAAGTTATTTTTTTAATTTTTTTATTTTTTCCTATTAATTGCAATTTATTCATTTTGTATTCCTTGTCTTTTATACAGCTGTGATGGATGATCACAGAGCAGTCATTCTTTGTTATGGGAAAATTATTACTGTCAACCTTCTTTAAGAGATCACCACAGATTTTTATCACAACCTCTCAGATGTCTACTCCTTATTATCACTAGAAAACACAGATCCATGGTTACCTTGACATGGTTTTTGATGGTTCCCTGTTTCATATCAATCCTCAATGATGTTAATGTTTATAGATGCCACTCTACAATACTACTGATGATGGCTAAACACCTAAAAATGTAAGGTTCTTATTTTTTCCTTCTGTAAAAACACCCAAGACTTTAGTATGCTCTGAGACTTTAGCACAACTAATTCCTTGGTGAAAGTACAATTCAGGCTGTAAAACTCACCATGTAGTCAGCACTACCTGCGAAAACTAAAACAAAGGTCTAATCCATCAAAGTCCACAGTTCTGGGAAAGTCTCTAAATATACTGACCTTGCCTTTTGGCTCCTGTTGTTCTGCTTCTGCCTAACTGTTCTTGTTAACTGAAGTATGTCAACTGAGGACATGGTTTTGTGCTTAACAGCTCACCCTGAGAAAGGCTGGGAGTACATTGAGATCTTGAATACTCAGTGTAGTCACCATGTGGCTAATAAAGATTTTTTTTTTTTTTTTTTGGATCAAGCCTATGTCTGAGCAGTCTCCTTTAGTAAATAACCTATAGCACTTCAGAATTAATTTTCCAGATTAAATATTTATGATTAAGATTATCTCAATTCTCTAGGATGCAGAAGTCTAGAATAACAAGATTTGCCTCCTGGTGAAACTTCACACATCCACACATTAGCTTTCTGACCCATTCCTGTTTCTCCCGGCTCTCCTGAGATACTCAACTCTGCTTCATCTCACACACCTTTGCTGCTTTAAATGGTCTGGCTCACCACAGAACAAGAAATTGGAACCATGTGCACATGATGGGAACCATGAAACAAGCAGATCTTTCCACCTTTTCGGGTGATCTTTCAGGGGCCTGTCATAGTGACAGAGGGTCTGAGCAAAACATACAATCTAGAGATAACAATCAACACAGAAAGTAATAAACTGTGTATTACAATGCGTGTTTATTCATACATATGTTCCTATATGTATACTTATATAACAAACTTTCGTTTACAAACTAGATAAGACTAGGCACAATAAGAGAATATTAACCACTACTAACATATTTTTAAAGTACTATCCTATAATAAAATAAAAAAATACATGAATGGGTTCTGTGATTTTCTCTCAAAATATCGTGTGTGTGTAGATGTATGTATCCATGTACTTATATGTGGCACATATGTGTAATGTATGAATGGAGGCCTTATGGGGCTGTGCATGTGTGTACATCTATGAGCCAGGGCCTGAGGAAAACATCAGCTTTACTGCTCTGTCATTCTCAGCTTTATCCATTTTGGACAGGGTCTGTCACTGAGCATGAAATGAGGCTGGCAGCCAGAAAGCACTAGCTATCTACCTATCTCAACTGCCAAAGCTCTCTGGGGCTGCTGGTACAAGCACATCCATGCTTAAACGTTTCTATGAGTGCTGGGTTCCAAACTTGTGTGTGTCCTTGGACTTGTGTAAACAAGTACACTTTTATCCTCTGGGCCGTCCTCTAGAGATCTCTCAAAACATCTTTTTGCCCTTTGTACAACACAGTTGCACTTGGTCAACAAACTGAAAAACTGTCCTGTAACATATAAGTCTCCTAAGCCTGAAGGCTGTATTGAACAGAAAGAATGACCTCCGGGGCATGATTATCTGGGGCATGTAATCATGCTTCATCTCTCAGGCCTTTGTAAGCACTGACTCCTGGTGAATGAGATTCAACCATGCATCACAATTAACATCAGCAAAGGCAGCCAACAAGCCCTGGAGATCTTCCTGTCGCCCCCCTGATGCCATTATGGTGTCATGTACAAGAATAGCAGAGCCCAACACTTTATGTGTTCTAGATTCAGAATCAGCTTCTCACACTTGTAAAGCTCTTGAGTCAGAAGCCTCCCATGATTTCCGTAAGTACTATTGTCTAGAGGAATCTACCAACATCGGAGCTTGCTAGAAACAGTGCTTCTGGCTCTTACCCACCAAGCCAGTTCCTGCTTCCTTCTGGGAAGAGAATGTGTTGTGCAGCTTCAGCGATTACATCTGTAATGGCCACCTGCTGTCATACTGCCCTCCAGGCTCTTATCTTAATAAACAATCAGCTAAACAAGTGTCCAGATTGACTAGATCAGGCACATGTGGAGCTGGGGAACTTGTTTTTGTTCTACTGGAGTGTCCCTGGACACAGGCAGTGACAGAGAAATTTAGGACTATTTGTGGTCCATGACAATGCTGAGAGTCATATTCTCCGTTAATCCCCTCAGTGTTAGGAGGGCAGCTGGTGATTTACTAATTCTCTGTGATGATTTGTCCTCATTATTCTAATTGTTGCCTTGTCTCCTCAGACCAGCTGGTGCCTGAAGCAGAGGATCACTATTGCCACAACAGCTGCAGATCCCAAGCAGTGCTCCCTGTGAAGAGGGTCTAATTGCTGCTGCTGGGGGCTTGCTGTGTCACTGGTACTGCCTTGGGCTGCACAGGGGTCTCTGGAGTCCTGGTGCATATAGGTCCTTGTACCTTCTCAAGGGAGAAGAACCTTTATCATGTGTGTTAACCCATCTTCTCAACTCGCTGCCAGCCAGCTCCAGGCTGCGTCTGTTGTATGTTGGCTGTGTTTCCTGCTGTTCACCTGTCTTTCTTTTAATGGTAACCAATGATGATTGGAAAGAAAATACTTATTCTTACTACACCCAACTAACTGTTAGGAAAGCCCGGATTGTCAAGTGTACACTGTGTACACTTTGCAAGTTATACTCTGAGGTTTACAGTGACTGGTCATATCATGCAAGAGAATAACATACCCATGGCATCCCCTAAGCCCGAGTCCTTTCCACATAGGTCTAGTCTTCCATACACATGACCTGCAGTAACCTTCCTGTAATCTCTCAGCTCTAAATCCTGTTCTGTACCTACTCCCTGTGTCTTGAAACATTGCATCCTGGAGAGAAGCTGATTAAGACTCAGGAAGTGAGTGAATCTTGCAAGGATCAGGAGGTAGAGAACCATCTCAGGAAGCTCTGGAAACTTAGAACATTTGCAAGTCTATATGCAGAGTTATATAAACAATTAGGGATGGTGGGAGAGGAGGCTCTCCATCCAAACTGCTATGATGTGTGCAGAGAGCTCCAGGCATGCAGCTTTCATGAGCTATCACCCATTCCAGGGTAGCCTTTTGGAGATTCAGCTCTCTTAGCGACACTCATACACCATTAATGAACCTCTCATTTACAGTATAATAGCCTCAATAAAGTCACTGGTTGACTAAGCTAGACTTGGGTGGAACCCAAGTCTGTCATTGGTGTCATTTCTGGGGTTAATAAATATTTGTTCATGTCTCCCTTGAAGAACTTAATGCAGGAACCACCATGTCCTGGCTGGACCCCCACAGCCACCTGTGCTGGCTCAGCATATTGGTTTGCTGAAGACATATGGTCTTGCCACATGGATTTTGGCTTCAGGGACCCAGGACTGTACCTTTCTATTACCATCTTGGCCCTGCCTGACCTTTATCTGGTCTCTGGCTATACGATGAATTTTCCCAGATTTCACATCTGTGTATCTATTCCTTTTCTTTTCTTTTGATTAATTTATTTTTTATTAATTACAATTTATTTACTTGGTATCCCCCTCTCTCGTTCTCTCCCAGTGTATCTATTTCTTAATTCATTTCTTCTACCCCATTTCCATGAGCAAAAGTGGAAATCAGAAAAATACTGGAAGTCTGATTCAATCCTGTTTTAGTGAGCTTCAGCTCTCAACACAACACAAGCCTAGACTCACTCCAAAAGATAGAACCTTAACTGAAGAATTGTCCGGCTCAGACTGGACTTTGGGATTGTCTTTGAAGCATTTTCTTTTATTATTAATTAAATTTTTATTTTTTACATTAATTACATTTTATTCGCTTTGCATCCTTTGTAGTCCCCTCCCTCATTCCTTCCCAATCCCACCCACCCTTCCTCATCTTCTCCCATGCCCCTCTTCAAGTCCACCGATAGGGGAGGTCCATCTTCCCTTCCATCTGACCTAGGTTTTATCAGGTTTCATCAGTGTCTTGATTGCTAATCTTTGTAGGAAGATGCCTTCTGTGGGTGCTTCTTCCCCTGGGCAGATGTTCTTGAACTATGTTAGAAGTGTAGCTGAACAAGCCAATAAGCAGTGTTGCTCTATGGTCCCCATTTCAGTTCCTGCCTCCATCTTTGTGTTATGAACTTACCTGCCTTCCCACAGTGATTGAAAACTGTAAGTTAAATAAGTCTTTTTTTTCCCCAGAGTTGCTTTTGCTTGTTGTACTTTATCATAGCAGTGAAAAGCAAGATACATCATTCCATTGATAAGTAGTAGAATCTATGACACAGGAGCATGTCAGGAGCCTCAAAATCGACTTGGGAAACAGAAGGCAAGACATTGAAACTAATGAAAATATTTGAAAGCCTGAAGAGAGAAAGAACCAAAGCATAGCTGAGGAGATAGTCATAAAGTACCTGCTGTGAAAGCACAAATGTGATCCCTACAACTCATGGACAAAACATCAGACATGGTGGTCTGTGCCTGTGATTCCAATGCTGAGGAAGCACAGATAGGCTGTTTCTGAGGATCACTGTCCAGCCTAGTTAAATTTCCAAGTTTTAGGCTAGTAAGAGAACTTGTCTTAAAAACGAGATGGGTAATAACTTCTAGGTGACAGCTGGGGTTATCATTTAGCTTCCTTACACATATGTGAGTGCAGGCCATGTATGTATTCCTGTATACAAGTAAATATGCAGACAGACCCACACAGACACATGAACCCCCAGAAAAAGAGCAACAGTGTCTAATTTTTGAAGATACTTTTCTAGGTGTCCTTAAAGCGCCAAGGTGCCTTTTGTGAGCAATGCTTTATCCTATTCATCTTTTAGACCACTGCTGAATCGCTAAAGCTCTGTATTGTAGGCCATTCACTTTTGTCCCTTCAACAACAATAACAAAACAAACAAACAAAACAGAACAGGGATGCTTCACCAATGTGATTTCTTTCCTAACAACTCCTGGAACCTTCTCTAGGCCATATCCATAGTCTCATCTACCACTTTTGACAACTGAGGCTCAACTGATTGGCTGAGATAGCTCTGTCAGTGTGCTTTCCAACATGGGGGTCTGCGTCTCCTCAGGAAAACCATCACTTACAGAATCTTATGGGATTCTTGGCCATGTGTGATGCTCATCTCTGAATAGTCATTCTCAGAAGGGAACCATGAAGTCACTCTGTCAGTAGCGACATGAAGAGTGGAGACTAAAGGATGGGTGGCATGACATGGAGAAAGATTGAAAGGGCTCAGTGGATAGATGGCTCAGTCTCTAGGAAGGATGATGATGGATGCCCATCACACACAGATAACACTCACTCATCACACATACATATATCACACAGACACCACATACATACATATACAGACACAGCACACACATATTACATATACAGCCACAACACACATGCACGCTCACCAAACACACACAGGTAAGCACATAAATACACACATAGATATTATACACAGAACACATATACACGTGTACACATATAGACACCACACACACATACCAGAAAAACAAGGGAAAGATTAATTAATGGTTTTAATGCTGTGTTAATATTTTCCATCTTGAACCTGCAATTTTGTCAGGTCCACCTACCACAATTTTATTAGTTTTAAATAGTCACAGAGCTGAACAGCTAAATGGTCTTCTTCTTCTACTTTTTTTTTTATTATCCACAGTACTTTAGAATAATATAGACTTACTGCATTATGTGACTTTGAGCAGCTTTCATATGCTAATTCTGTAAAGATCGTCAATATTTAAACACACAGATATTCCAGTTGAGAATACCAGTAAAAGAAAGAATAATCACTATTATATTACAGACAAAATCTCTTCCACTCTAAAATATGATCTTCACAATTCTTTTAGTGCTGATGAGAGCCTCTTAAACTTGTAACTATAGGCAAAGAAAAGGGATAACTTCATTTTGCAGACTACCATGAAGGGGTCCATTTACTGGAAACAACCAAGACATCTTAAT
>REGO01000430.1:653813-671231 GCA_010120015.1 Rhombomys opimus | reverse complement strand
AAAAAAATCACTTTCCACATTATACTTTTATATTTTAAGACTGCAAATAAAGTCATAGAAAACATAGAGTCAAGGACAAAGTTAAAGTTTTTTTTAGATACCCTCTAAGTTCAATATTTTTGATAATCTAACAGGTGCTGAGCTCCTCACTATCCTCTAGAGACAGAGCAGTAGCAAGATGAAAATAAGCAGCTGGTTGGCACTTAAAAAATATAGGTTTAAAGTTAAATGATACTGGAGAGCTTGCCAATTATAAATATGTACTCTAATTTTAGAGAATTGACAACTTTTGGTGAGAAATAAAAGGCTAAAGAAAGATGAAGGTCAAATTGAGGCACAGCACAAAAGTCAAATATACTTAAAGCAACTGATCTGTTCAGCTACACCCCAGGTGTTTGTTTGCTCTTTTACTAGATGATTAAATGTCCACAGCCCAGTTGAACATTGTTAGCTATTGTAAATGCTCTAAGTCTGTGATGGTTAAACCTAAATTTTTCTCAAAATAGGCAGCAATAATAATAATAATAATAATAAAAGTCCTGAGGACCTGATAGAATATTAAATGATCCAAATCAGAATAGCTAGCTGGTGTTACAGCCACGATGGCAGTTGATATCCAGCTTCCCTAGGTTATTTCTAACATGTAACTACTCAAAAGAGCAGGGGTTGGGGATAGAGATGGCCCAGTGGTTAAGAGCATTTGCTGCTCTTGCAGAGGACCCAGGTTTAGTTTCTAAAACCTGTAGGTGGCTCTTTGTCTGTAATTCCAGCTCTAGGTAATGTGATGCCCTCTTCTGGCCTCTCTGTGTGCACTGCATGCATACGGCTCATATACAGACACGCAGAACACTTAGAAACAGATAAAATAAAAATAAATAAATCTTTAAAATAGAAGAGAAAGAGCAGGGAGTTTGTAGAAAGGAAGCAGTGATGAATTGCCCTTCAGATGGACCTTATTAGGAGAGTTACAGCACCACGGCCTGAGAGAGAAAGCACACCTGCTGGCCTTTGCAAAGGAGGGACAGCCATTGTGGGTATCGTGGCAGGAGTACTGAAGGGATGTCTCCTTTAGTTTCCAGAATATTTGGAAAGACAGAGCATTTGGATCAAGCTAAGCTTTGAGGGGCCCTAAAAATGGGGTAGAAGCTTCCAGGTAACTCAGGTCACTTCAGATGCCAAGAACCAAGCAAGTTTCTTATTCTTTTAGGATTGCAGGAAAGGCAGAACAAGTGCCGTAGTGTGTGGCCTAACCTACATGTATAAAGTCGCAGGGCACAAAAGTAGAGTTATAACTCGAGGTCATCTCACAGCTGCAAGGGAGAGAAGGAGAACTCTGGAAAAGTTACAGTCATGGCAAACCTGCTTATCCACTCTGACCAGAGACAGAGGCTACAGGAGACTTGGCTTAGAGTGGGGAAGAGGAAGCAGCAGGTGGATCTGCTCTCACTCCAAACAGCCCTGGTGACTTCTGAGGTAACTCCCCTCCACCTGTGTACCTTCCCATCTGCCACTCTGCTGCTCTTGCTGCCCCTTGATTATCTGAGGCCAGAGAACTTTTAAAACCACTCACTCTTGACTGCTTTATTGTCTTTGTATGGTGTCTGGCCTGGGCATTAAAATATTTAATCCTGTGGTGGCCAATGTTGCTTGTCCACAGGACAGAATTTTGAATCATCTAAGAGATGAGCTTCCAGTCTAACCTGTGAGGGATTATCTGGATTGGGTTAGCTTCTGAGGGTTTCTATGAAGGATTACCTTGATTACATTAATTAAGGTGGGCAGATGCACCTTAAGGTTTGGAAGCACCATTCCCTGGGCTGGGCACACAAACTGATTAGAAAAGACAGGAAATTGAGTCCTAGCATTCATCACATCTCTGCTTCCTAACTGAGGCTGCCAGATCAACACCTCAGCCTCCTGTTACTGATTTTCCTATAATATTGGACTGCAGCCTGGAACTGTGATCCAAAACAATCCTTCTTTCATTGCTTTTGTAAGAGTTTATCATCTGACTATAGCTTATCAGGTATCTTCAGGACTGGCTACAATGTCCTCCTCTGTGGCCTAGCAAGGCTGCTCCTCCCTAGATACCTGATAAGTTAGGGTCAGATGGAAAGGGAGGAAGACCTCCCCTATCAGTGGACTTGGAAATGGGCAGGGAGGAGATGAGGGAGGGAGAGTGGGATTGGGAGGCAAAGAGGGAGGGGGCTACAGCTGGGATACAAAGTAAATAACCTGTGAATAAAATAAAAAAAATAAAAAGTGTAAAAAAATATACATTTAAAAAAAGAGCTTATCACAATAGGCGACATAATAAAGTGCCCACTTCGTGATTCTAGGGTGTGGCTCACTTGAAGAACCCTTGTCCAAGAACATTTCTTGGTGTTGAAGTGCTCACTGCAAGGCCAAGCACAGTTAGAATATGGAAACACTAGCTGGGAACACAAACCCATGCGGCTTCAAGTGTGAGTTGAAGAAGAGGCGAGATGGGGACATTGGAGGATTGAGAGGTTCACGTTCCCCGTCCTCCAACAGAAGCCATATGGAACTTGGTTAGATTGACATCTTTGTCAAAAGTAAAAGATACGCATTGTATCTTTATGTGCTCCCTGCCAAGTTTTAGTTTTTGGCAACAAATTTGTTTTTTATAAAAAGTACTGAATAAGCTTAAGAAAACCTGTTTATGATTTAGATTCAGCCATGGACATTGAAGTGTGTAGTTTTGTTCTTGGAAGAATCCCTCATATTGCTATAGCACATTTTATTTTTACATTTTTATCTTTCTGTGTACAGTATGTAGGTATGTACATTTGTATGTGTTAATGTGACATGCATCTGCCATTGAGCCTGAGTGTTGATCAGAAGTTTGGCCCTCACTGTCTTACTCATTTATAACAGTGTCTCCAGTTTTTTGTACCATTTACAATAGGCTAGCTAATCCAAGAATTTCTAAATATTTTCTTGGTTCCATGACCTCCCCAATCACTGAAGGAGTTCTGGGGTTCCAGACGGTCACCACTAAAGCTGCCTTAAATGAGTCCTGAAACTCAGTTTCCCATGTATATGTGACACATGCAAAGTCCACTGAACCATTCTGCTAGCCCAGTACACTTACATTTCATGTAGCTTCTTACATGATCTTTTTCCAGAAACTTCCTTTCCCTTGATCTGATGAGAATGTGACCTTACCATTTCTCAGCTTCTCATAGGCAGTTGGGGGAACTTCCCTCTCTATTCATAGCCTTATTCTTGGTGCAGACATTAGGTAGATAATCACCTTAGATTTTCACCGTGAAGAATGAGTGTTAGTTCATTAATGGCATACACTAAACACCCACACCAAATTTTGCTGTGCTCATGGATTCATGATGAGATGATTAGCAGTTACTTTACTTCCCACTGAGTGGGATGAGCTGGGGATTAGCTTCTCTCAGGAGATTACACGTTATAGAGGAAAATGCCAAACAACAAAGTAAAATGGGATGCTAAGTCTTCCCACACTGCATCACCACAGTACTAATAAGCCAGCTTTTCTGTCACACTTGAAAATAGTGGGAGATGACCTAAGAATAAGTCAGAGGATCTGTCTCTTGGAAGAACTTTATTTTGTCGCTAAGTATAAGTGAAAAAATGGGTCAATTGGCACTTACTGAAGTTATTTTAGTCCAACTAGAGAAAATCAACTGTATTTTGGAATTGAACTTTGGAAAAGTTAGTGTCCTTATTTTACATGGAATTAAGAAAAGCACTTTAATTTGAAGTTGACAATTCCCTCTATCATGCACATACATTCTCTGTCTCTGTCTCTGTCTCTGTCTCTGTCTCTGTCTCTCTCTCTCTCTCTCTCTCTCTCCTGTGTGTGTAGTACAGAGGACAAATTTGGTTGCCATTTTTCAGGTAATGTCTAGCCTCAGTTCTGATACAGTTTTTGTTTGCTTGATTTGAACTAATCTGAAATTCACCAAATACTCTAGCTGGCCAGTGAGCCTCAGACATCTAGCTGTCTTTACATCCCCAGCACTGGGATTACAAGTATGTGCCATTAAGCTTGCCAAGCAAATGCTTTATTAACTGAGGCAGCTCTCAAACCCATGTTTTAACTGAAGAAATACCTGTTACTTTGCTATGTCATGAGGCCACGAGCTGACACATGATCCCAGCACTCTTTCTCAGTCCGTTCACCTCTTGCACTTTTTCTGCCTCTGTCTCACCACGTTCCCATCTTATATTTAAAATCAAATAGTTATAGGACTAGGCAGCAAGGCAGAGGCCAGCTGAGGGAAGTCACTAGATCACTGAGTTCTGTATATGAATCTGTTGCTGAGCATATGTACTTATCCAGCATATATACTTGGTATAGCAAGCAGCACTTCTCCACATAACTGTGCTGAGAAGAAAAGCTATAGGGATGTGTCTGTATGTGTGCCATTTTAGTTCAATTTCTGCTGACTATAACATGATTCCTGAGACATAGAGTTGTGGTTTGAACTAAAAAATGTCCCACATAGGCCCTTGTGTTTGAATACTTGGCCACCAACTAGGGATGCTGTTAGGTAAGCTGGGGGAACCTTGAGATGGTTACTGGGGGAGGTTCATTAGGATTTGACTAGAGGCTATAAAGCCTGGTTCTATCTTCTATCTACCCTCTTGTTCCTAACCAACGGCTCGGCTTCTGTTTTCATTCTTTCCTTTCAGTGATTCTATATATCCCGCTGCAATTTTAAGCTAGAATAAGTCTTCTTTTCATCGACTCTTCTCAGTTTTGTGTTACAGCATGAAACATAATAATAAAAGGTAAACAATACATTGGATATATCAGGAAGTGTCACCAACCAGCAGTGACACCTGAATACCACCTGAGAGAGGGCTGGGGGAAAGAGAGACACGGTGACACAGAGAAGGAAACCAAGTCTACATGCTGATCCAGATGTCGATTTAATGGACGTTAGGATAACACCTAAGTAGGAAAAAGTACAAGCAGTTTCTCATGTAGGAGCTTTACTTGGTCAAAACATAGGAGAGCTCACTCAAGGTTACACAGAGCCTGCTGTCTGGTTACTATGGTTGCAAAGAGTTTCTCAGGGTCAGAGCAGTTGGCTGTAGGACCACCAAGGTCAGTTTATGAGAAACTGGACGTCGGAAAATAGCCAAAGCCAAGAGGCCGAATTCCACTGCTCAGATGCCATTAACTCCAAATTTGCCATTAACTCCAAAAAGGCTGCCACAAGGAAGATGATATAAACTATCTTCATTTGGGTAATGATCTTGAAGGCTCATACTTATTTTCTCAGAGTCCAAAATAAGGTGACTCAAGAACCTACCAAACTCCATTTTATTCCTGGGAATCATTTTGACTCTGTAGCTAAACTGAGTTTCTCTCTACTATTAAACTTGAGTTTCTGATTTTCAGAGATGTGTTGTGCTCCACCACAGGAACCACAGAATATTCATCTAAAAATGTCCCAGGATGATTTCCTGGTCTTGCTTCTGTAAAATTTTTGGAAAAATTCCTACCCCATGGGTTTGCTCTATAAAAGGAGGCTGAGAAAGTGGCTCAGGGATGTTCTCATGAAGCCTGACTTAGGAAGAGACAGCCATAGATTCAGCTCTGATGTGTGCATGAATAAAGATTGCTTAATTTGACCATTACTTGGGTCAGTGCTATTTTTCCTTGCATCTGCAGGATTAATAGGTGCCTTATATAATAAGTGTTCTGTGTTGCTTTAATTTCATGAGGCAAAGTGGAAGGGAAGGAGAAACTTGGGGAGGAAACAGAAGAAAGATAAAGTTGCTTCATAGCAAACTGATCGAAGCTCTTAATCCCGTCCCACTAGCTCAAGAAAGCAAGCCCTCTGTTAAGTCTGTGGGAGAAGAGTCTGTCTGTCTCTTCTGAATTGAAACACTCTGTCCAAGAGGAAAAAGAGAATCCAGAGAATTTTTCAAAGCTCAAGAATCAAATGAAAATTAAAAACCTCAGAAAGTTTCCAGGTTCACAAAATCCTTCACCAAAGGTATGAACCCAAGAGGCAGTTTTAAGGAGCCTATTTTTTTATAGGAGCTGTCTGCAAATTATATATGAAGCTCCAAGGATACATTTCTGCATTCCCCTACAGCTGTCACCCATGCATGGTGGCCTTTCAGTGATGCAGCTGAGTCACCTGTGTTGCTATAGGTAACCCCTCCCCATGCTGTAAGCAACCCTCACCCCTGCTCTTCTAACTCCAGTGATTTTACTCTTCACTAAGCTAGACAAGGGTGGACTCTTTGGTTTGTTATCAGTGCCTCATCTGAGTGAACAGATGGTTGTTCATGGCTCATTTTTTTCCCAAGGAAAAAAAATCTCACAGCAGAAGATCCATAACTATGGTAGTTAGTATTGCTGGTCAGTCTGACAAGATCTCCAATCACATAAGCTCTGGAGGGGGGTTCAGGATTATAATTAACTGACAAGAGAAGATCCTGTCTAAAGACAGGTGGTTCTTCTATGGGTGGGAATTGAAGACAGCACAAAAGAAGCAAGCTTAGCCCCAGCATTCATCTCTCTCTGCTGACTGTAGAAACACTGCCACCATGCTGTCCCCAGAGGAAGCATGTCACAGAAACTCTTCCATCCCTAATTTGAATTTTATCAGTTATATTCTCATTGCAATGAAAAAAGGAACTAGTACAATTATCTGAGACTGAAGTCTCTCTTCTAGCTCCCATCCTGACACCACTGCAAACTTCACTAATACAATTACCTAATACTCAAAGCCTCTTCCGCTAGCCTCTACTCTGACCTTGCTGAAAGCTTCAACATGAGTTTTAGTGCAGAGAAATCACACTGAAAGCACATCTGCCAATTTTCACTTTCCATTGATCAAGCCCCAGCCCTAACCTCTTCCCTCCTTCCAGTACTCCCCCTTTATGTAAGGTTGGCATGAGTTAGCTATCCAGCTCTGCTGCCAGCTGTGGGCTTAATCAATCACAGCAGCTCGACTGTGTTTTGTCATTCAAGTTTGCAAGTGGTAGGAGGAGTGACAGATATATTTTACCAGTCCCCAAATGGTACACCTATGATTGCTGGGAGCTACTGAAGAAGAGGCTGTGAGATGGAGGAGACAGTGGGGATGTAAGGAGGTAAAGAGCTATGATCAATAGATGCAAGTCAAGCAACTGTTACAACTAATACCATGAAGTTTATAAGTTTTGAAACCAAAGCAGCAGTTGACACATGGTTTTAGGTCTGAGGCCAAGACCACAAAAGATAATTAGCTTCAAAGGAGTATTAACATTTATTTTTGTTAGAATAATGTGTGCAGGGGCATATTTCCTCTTTCAGGAAAGCATGCCTGGCACCACTGACCTAAAAAGGTCTCTTCCACTAAATTTTTTCAGTGGGTTTCATTATTTGTTCTAAAGCACTGCTATATTTAAGCCATAGCTTTTGCATTTTGCTACTTTGCTACTTTGCTTTCTGATGGATGTGTCAAACTTTTCCAAGGGGAATGCTAGGTCTAGAGCAGCTCTGTTCATGGGAAACATAACAGGGTCCACTGTTATCTGCTCTCTACTCTCTCACCTGACATTTGGGGCCAACAAGGTGGCCTAGCATGTAAGTCTGATGTCATGAATGACATCCTTGGATGCCACATGGAAGATGGAGAGAACTGGCTTCCAAAACTTGTTCATTGACCTCCGCACTTGTGCCATGGTATGCTCGCATCCACCTACATGTACCGATTATTAGGTATAATTTCAAAGTTGAAAAATTACATTTATTCTCACAAGTCTACAGTTATGACTCATTGCAGTTCTGCTGTTTGTTTTTCAGATAACTTCTGATTCTACACCCATTTTCATGTAGAGGTTAGGGGTCTTTTCAGATCTCTTGCTCAATTTTAAAGATTATTTGTTATTTGTTGATTTCTCTTTGCTTTTGCTTTTGAGATTTATAGATTTCTTATATGTTTGGGGTATTCTTTCCAAATATTTACCCCATTGTACCTGTTGCTTGTCAATTCACTGATAGTTTGCCTTGATATTTTCCTTATTGTTTAGGAAGGAAGGTTTACCTTGAGACAGTCTTCTCAACCTTTGTATTTGTTGTCTGCTTTTGACATCTTTTTTTTTCAGTTCTTTCTTTCCCCTTTTCTGGCTCTCTCTCTCTTTGCTCCTTTCTCTTTCTCTTTCTCTGCCCCCTTCTCCTGTGTGTGTACATATATGTGCACATGAAGATACAGGCCAGAGTTCAACCTTGGGCGTGGTTAATTGTGCACAATATACCTTGTTTTCCCAGACAAGGTCTCTTACCAGCCTAGGACTCACTGACAGGGTGAGGTGAGGCTGATGAGCCAGCTAGATTCAGGGATCTGCCCACCTCTTTTTTCTTAGTGCTCTTTTTTTTTATAGATGTGCACCACTACCTTCATGGCATTTTATGTAATTACTAGGGATAGAACTTAGCTCCTCATGCTTATAGGGCAAACAGTTTCCTCACTGAGCTATCTCCCTAGCCCATGCTTTTATTGTGTTAACTAAAAATTTGATAAAAAGAAATACTTGGTAGCTTTTCTGTTTTCTTTCAGTAGTGTCATGGCCTGGCAGCCTAAGATTATGTCTTCAATACATTTTGAGCTGACCTTTGTGTATCTGATGAGATATTCCCACTTCTGCCTTCTGCATTTGAAATCCAGCTTCTCACACCCACTGGGTATACCCACTCTTTCCCTAACGTATGTTATTGACATCTTTGTGAAGGATCAGTTGTCCATGGAGCTTTTAAACAATGTTTATTATTCTAATCTATAAGCATGAGTGCCCTTCCATCTGTTTCATGGAAAACAGCCTGGAGATTCCTTAGCAACAGTGAAAGCAGAAGCAGCAGATGACCAACAATGGCACTGTTGGGCATGTGCAGAAAGGAAGTCTGTATCTTGAAGGGAAGTTCATTCAAAATACCTATCTACAACAGAGTGGAACAATAACAGAATTATGTGCCTATGAGTATTATTCACTCCATCACTCTTAGTCATATTGCTGACATTAGAGAATACTTTGATAAACCTAGCAGGTTACAAACAGGTATGACATGACCTTACTTATATGGAGAATCTAAAACCAAGCACAGAGAAGAAGAGAGTAGAATGGTGGCTATGTGGGGTGTGCTAGGGAGTGGCTATTGAGGAAATATGGGTCCAAAGGCAGAAAGCTTGTAGATGAAGAAGTTCCAGAGATTGAGAAGCTGAGTGGGTAACAACAGCCTATAGTAAACCTCAGCTGAAAACTTGATGAACTCTAGAGTCACTCAGAAGATGTGCTTTCAGTCAACCTTGTGAAGGCATGTACTTTGATTAACTTAACTGAGGGAAGACCTCTCTACTGTGAGTGACATCATTCCCTGGGATGAGCTTCTGGACTGTGAAAGAAGAACAAGAACCGAGCACTAGCATCAGTTTCTCTCTAATTGCCAGTTGAGGATGCGATGTGGCCAGCTGCCTGAAGCTTCTGCTGCCTTTACTTCAGCACCAGGAGTCCATGTGCTGAGGCAGGTAAAACCTTTATCACTCAGGTTGCTTTTGTCAAGGTATTTTATCACAGCAATATATAAATAAGCTGAGACACAAAGAATTCGAAGTATTATCTACTTGAGATTTTCTGAATATAATTTCTCAAGGCAAAACTAAAACTGAAAAATAAATGAATAAATCACTTCGCTAAATAGTTTGATCACTTAGAAGTACATACATTCATCAATGGCACACCTTAAATATACAGGTGTCAATTATACCTCAGTAAGCTAAACATGTTTTGAAAAAGTAAATACCCTAAAGAGACCATGAAAGAAAAAATATAGTATGAGTTCAAATGATAACTAGATATATAGCCTTAAATATTCTGGTAGTCACAATAACAAAAATTAATAAGAAGGCTCAAGAGATGGCTCACTGGGTAAAGTCCTTTCTGAATGAGCACGAAGACTTTGAGTTTGAATCCACAGTGACCATTCAGTAAATAAGATATAGCAGCATATGCTTGTAATCCCAATGCTGAGGACATAAAGACAGGCATATCCTTGGTATGTTATTGCTAAATTAGTGATATCCAGGTTCACTGAGAGGCCCTGTTTCAAATATTAAGGTGGAGATGATGAAGGGAGACTCTCATTTTAGAGTCTTCTGGCCTCCATACACTCACATACACATTTACATCTTCCTACATTTATACACACAATAATATATTATTTGTGTACACAGAAAACTCACTTAAATTTCAGAAATAAAAAATTAAATATATTTTCTATAAGTCACTTCATAGTAATTTTAATATATAACTTGTAGGAACTATCATTGAAATCTTTTATGTTTTCTAATAAAGAAGTGTTTAATATTCAATGTGGTTTTCTATTTCTAGCACATTGCAGCTTGGACAGCAACCTTCAAAATGTTCCATGGCCATCAGCTACTGACTGCTTTGTGTGCAAGCAGTCCCATAAGCAGCAATGAAAGGTTTGGAGCCTATCTGTTGAGGTTAAGTTGGGTGAGTATAATTTTTTTCAATTTAGCATATTCAGTTATTCAGAATATTTTAAGAGATGTCATAAAACACTAGCTCCAAAAGGCTTTGATTTCATAGATCTACATCTGTCTACCTCATTTCTATTTCTAATGACTTTCCAGACAATGTGAAGTCCTGTAACCTTTTTGCAGTGATTCTACTAAAAATGAGACTTTAAGGAATGTGTAAGTTGTTTCTGATTTTTTTTTTTTTGAGACAGGGTCTTATAAAATATATCCCAGACTAGCCTTGAACATGCTAGGTAGCCGAGAATGTATTTGAATTTATGGTCATTCTATATCCATTACTCACTTATTGCTACTACAGGAATGCACCACCATGCCTGACTTATATGCTGGAGATCAAACCCAGAGATGTTAAACATTGTGAGTTTACTTATAAAAATTTAAAAAAAAATGTTCTGCAAAATATCAAGTATCAAGTTTTCACCTTGATAGCATATTATGTTACTCCAAGATTTTTCCTTTTTATAAATTGAAAATAGATTCTGCTCTCATACAATTTATTCTAACCACAGTTTCCCCTTGCTCCACACCTCCTAGCTGGCCCTCCCTCCTAGATCCACTGCTGCTTCATTTCCTCTTCTAAAAAGAGCAAGCCCCCAAGAGACAGCAGCCAAGCAGGACAGAAAATACAATGAGAAAAGTAAAAAACCCTCCTATGGAGACTGGACAAGGCAACCCAATAGGAGGAAAGGAGCCTTAACAGCAGGCAAAAATACCAGCGATAGACCTGCTCCCACTTTTGGGAGTCCCACAAAACACCACGCTAACAACCATTACATTTACACAGAGCGTCTGACATACACCCTGTCCCTTGCTTGTTGTTTCAGTCTCTGAATCCGTATGAGGCCTGTTTAGTTGATTTTGTGGGCTATGATGGAGGACACCAGGAGAGCATCTCAGTTTTAATCAAGATATTATATTAGAAATATATTTTGAATGCTAGCATATAACAGTTGCTTCATAGATAGATGAGACAATAAATGTATTTATAACTTTCAGTATTTGAAATTATAGTCAGCTGCTCTGAGTATTTCCTTACATTGTTCATTGGTGTCTTTGAATGTGTGTATGTCCATGTGTGTGTATCTATTTGTACATGTGTGCATATACACCTGTAAATGTGTGCACATGCTCACAGGAGTCAAACGTCAGCCTCAACTGTTGTGCCTCAGAGGATAGCCATTTTCTATGTTTGAGACAGAAAATATTATTGTGTTGGAGCTTTCCCAGTCAATTAGGCTTGGTGGAGAACAAAACCCAGGAATCTCTCTGTGGTGCCTCCCTTGGGCTGGAATTTTAAGGATGTGCCACCACATATAGATCTGGATGTGCTGCACGCAGGGCATACTTGCAAGGCAAGTACTTTACCAAGTGAGCCTTTTCCCAGCCCTGAGTCCTTTAACATACTGCTTTGGTATTATGAGAAAGGGCAAGAAAGTATACATATATGTAAAAATGCTATAATTCTTGACACCATGTTTATTTGTGTATTTGAACATAGGATAAAGTACACTTCAGAGTAGAAGCTCAGTGGCAAGCAGCTCCTTTGTTACCTGTGCTTTCAGGTAATGTGATTATAGAGTCCATTTCCAAACCATCCCTAACACCACAGAAGCCTGGGGCTGAATTGCAAATTACCTGATGTTTTATATTCACAGGGCACAGTGTGATCTCGTAATGCAATATGAGAAGAGCCGCTACACAGGATTTTTAAGTGATTAGAAAGATGTGTCTAGTGATGCAAGAAAGGAACCTTATGAATCAAGCATATTCTCAAAATTGACCTCACAAATGGAGACCGGAAAACTTTAGTCAAGTGGAAACTAATGTGGAATTATTAGAGTCTAACAGGCACACTTTTCCAAATTGCTCATTTCCATTGCTAACATTCAGTCTAAAGTCTAATAATAAAGTTGACTGTGAAACCCTCCTCCTGACTAGATTTTCATGCCACATGTAAAATAAACTGTGTGAAGTAATTTTATGCTATTGCTCAAGCCAGGAACTGTGATGCTCATGTTGACTGAGTTCGGGATCAGTTCCGAGTACTTATTACTCATGTTCTCCTCACATTCACCCGATGAGAAGCAGCCTCGTTGTCCCTGTGCCACCCAGGAAACACTGAAACTCAGTGAGCGGATTAATTTGCCAAAGTGCCGTTACAGTTTTGGTCAAAACTGCTTCAGGAGGTTCCTCAGACACCTTAGCCTATATTCTACCCTTGGGTTTCTGATCATGTGCAGACATAGGTCCTTTGTCTTTCTTGCTAGTTACTAGTTAACTGTCTTCCTTGCTTTACAAAACACCTAAAAAGAAACTACTTAAGAGAAGAAAGGCTTATTTTGTCTCAGGGTTTGAAGCTTTTCATCTCTTAATAACAGAGAAGGGAGGCTGAGAGCAATGAGATACCAACTGAGCATATTGCATTACCAGACAGGGAGTAGACAAGAAACAGGAAATGGGGCTAGGCCATATCGCAAGCCCCTCCCTGAGTGGCCTACTTGCTCCAATGAAGATCATTTCCCAAAGTTTCCAAATTTTCTCAAACTGTGCTATGAGCTGGAAGCGCATTCCAACATGATTCTTTGGGGAGCTTTCACATTGAAATCACACTTATAATAGATAAGTATTATAGGCCACATTCAAATGTAAACAAGCAGGTTCTAACGCAAGAAATTCTCTAACAACAGCATTATATATTTCTTACTTTATGCTGTTTCCCTGGAAAGGAGGTGCTTAGATATATTGGGGTGTTGAAGCTGCACCACCCAGGCTGGGGGAAGCTGAATCCTAGGGATTCTTCTTGCAGGGTAAGGAGAGGGTTTTCGAGGTGGCTCCATAGCTATTTATTTTAAAAAGTCTTAGGTAACATGATCAATAAAACCTTAGGTCCCAAATTTGTCTTGTCTGCAAGAAGTGGAGGGGTAAAGATGGAGCAGAGATTGAGGGAATTGCAAACCAGTGACTAGCTCAACTTGAGACCTACCCCATGTCAGTGGGAGATATATAGTATCTATATAGTGACAGCCAACCCCTGTCACTATATTGATACTATACTATGATTGCAGACAGGAATCTAGCAGCATAACTGTCTTCTGAAGGGTATCTTTAAGTGGTTTATGGAAAGAGATGCACAGAACCATAGCCAAACAATAAGCTGAGTTCAGAGAGTTCTATAAAAGAATGGAAACTATGATAGAAGAAGCTGGAGGAGTCATGGACACCACAAGAATACCTACAGTGTAAACTAACCTGGGCCTATGTGGGCTTACAGAGACTGAACCAGACTGAATCACAAACCAAAAAGTATACATGGGCTAGACGTAGCCCCCCAACATATATTTAGCAGGTGTGCAGTATGGTCAACATGTGGGTCCCCTAACAATGGGAGTAGGGACTGTCTCTGACTCTGTTTTCTGCCACTGGATTCCTTTTCCCTAGCTGAGTTGCGTTGTCAGGCCCCAGTGAGAGATGTATGCTTAGTCCTGATGAGACTTGTACCTGGGTATGTTGATACCCATTGAAGGCCTCCCTCCTCTGAGGAAAGAGACAATGGGGGTGAAGGGAAAGGGTGGGAGCATGAATAAGAGGAGTGAAAGGAAAGAGCTGGGACCAGGCTGTGAGGGGAAAAATAATAAATAAATGAAAAATGTCTTAGATAGAGTGTGATATTCATGATATTGTTCCTATCTGATAGATGCTGATGAAATCTTTAGTTTCTCATCCCAACAGTTTAGAGGTCACAACACAATTCTGTTATTTTTCTTCTTCAAGTGTATGTGGTATTCATGCACTATATTTGCATGTTTTGTGTATGTTTGTGTTTGTGTGTGTGTATGTTATACATGTGTAGCTATGTGCACAAGCATATGGAGGCCCAAGGCTGATGTCAGGAATCAAACCGAGTAACTCATTACCTTACTCACTGAGACAGAGTCTCTCAATATAACCCAGAGCTTGTCAGTGTGACTCGTCTTGCTGTGAGGATCGCCATCTCTGCCTTCCAAGGCTGAAATTATAGGTGGATTGTCATGCTCACTCGGCATTTGCATAAGTTCTGTGGATCCAAGCTCTTCTTTTCTTGATTGCTGAGCTACTGTTTTATCAGCCGAGCCATTCCTCCAGCCCAAGATCACAATACAGTGATGGCTTTCTTCCTCTTGAGGCTTTGGAAAGGGATTGCCAATGAGAGCTAATGAAGAAAAAGAGTTTATTTTTTAGTTCACAGGATAACAGAATGAGAAAATAGAGATTTGTCCCTAAGGAATGAAATCACTATTCATTGATGATTTTGACACAAACATACTCTTTATCCATGACATGTACTCCAGATACATGTCTTTTGTCAGTTTGGGCCTTTGGTAATAAGTGGGCTATAACTCAAACTTCCCATCATTGACTTAGTACCCCCCCGGCCCCCAAAGTTGTTTGTTTTTTTTTTTGTTAGCATTGCCAGAGTCCCAAACATCTTTAAAACATCCATCAGGCTCCTTAGAGACAGTGGTTTATTCTGCTGAGAAATGATATCTCCTTGTCCTCCCTTTTCCCAACAGACCCACTACATCATTTCAGCAGTGCTCAGTCTTCCCAGCTCATGCCAAGCACAAGCTATGAACTGAACTGAAATATGGATCATCAACACATGTGTTTTTCCTTGGGGATAAAGATAATATGAATCTATGTGAGAAAAAAAGAAAAAAAAAGGAGTAATAAATGACTCCGTTTGAAATCAACATCAGTAGAAAACACAGCCATGCTGTTTTGATGAATAGCATTGTCAGTGTGGCCACTCTAGAACCACCGGTGGGACAAGCCTCACATGAAATACACACATGAGAAATCATCAGTAGAATAACCATGGCTGTGATGGATTATTTTGATTAGGTTATTTGAGGCTGGGCAACCTTGAAGTACCAGTACAAGTACTGGTCAGTACCAGTTCCTGGCCTGGAACCCTGGACTAAATACAAAGGTGAAAGCTAAGTGAGCACCAATCTTTATCTCCTTTTGCTTCCTACTTGTGGATGTCATGTGACTATATCTGTGAGAGGTGTTATATATTATGTTATCTGAAGCCAGTCCAAGGACCACTGTACGTGTGTGAAGCTAGATTCCCAGGTTGCATTAAAAGAAGAAAATGAGCTGAGCCCAAAAATCATTTCTCTGCTTCCTTACTGCTTACACAATGATCACCTGTTTCAAATTCCTACAATGATGACTTTTCTGGCATTAGAATGATGTAGAATACCCTCACTGTGAGCCAAAATAACACATCTCTTCAAGTTGCTTTTGTTATGGTATTTTATCATAGCAATAGGAAAAGTAATATATCCGGTCATCGGTCATGTGTCCTTGGCATCAACATCAAAAGTAGGGCTCTCTTTCTTTCTTTCTCTTCCCCTCTCTGTCTTTCTCTCTCTCCTCTATGATGCAAGTTGCTCTGTCTGCTTTTGATCTCCTAATTCCACTGAGACAGCTCTTGCCAAGCACTCTGATAAAGTTAACCTTTCATCTAGCCATGTTCCATGAAGTGCTTTCTCTTATAGTCTCCCACAGCCACACATTGTCAGTATTTTCCTGAAAAAATAGTTCTGAAGTAGCAATGAAATAATGAAAGTAGCAATGAATAATGGTTGGAGGTCACTAGAACGGTATTGAATGGTTACAGCATTAGGAAGGTTGAGAAGCACTGCTGATGATATCTACTTTACTTTCTTTGATATTTATTTACTTGTGGGTATATTTCTGTACCACTACAGGCATAAATCTCAGAGGACAACATGGACTTTATTCTCTCTTTCTTGAACTATATACGTTCTGAGGACTGGACTCAAGTCATCAGGCTTGGTTATGAGTGCCATCTCATGATGTCTTTTTTGAGATGGAGTATCTAACAGAAACTGGAGCTCACTGATTCAACTAGACTGGTTGTTCAGTGAATCCCATGGATCTTCCTGTATCCACCTTCCAAGGGCTGGTATTACAGTCATATATCACTACATCTGGCTTTTTTATACACGTGCTACCATTGAATTCAAATCCCCATGCTTGTGTCGCAAATACTTTACCAACTTCCCACCTTCCACTAGAAAGTTTGAAGTTAAACCAACATAATAATAAGTTCATACAAGGAAAATACGTATACACCTGATGAGAGCTTTGCATATATTTTCTCAATCCTATGTTTGTTTGTTTTGTTTGTTTTTCAAGCAGGATTTCTCTGTGTCTTGGCTCTCCTGGAACTCACTCTGCAGACCAGGCTGGCTTCAAACTCAGAGATCTGCCTGTCTCTGTCTCCTGTGTGTTAGGGTTAAAAGCATGTGTCAACACTGCCCAGCTCTTTTCAATTCTTGTGATCCACTGAAACTTTACTCTGTAAAGAAAGTGAAACTTGGAGACCTAAATCTGTTCATCCAATACCGCCCAGAAGAGAGAATCCATGAAAACAGCACACAGCATGCACAGTATCTGGCAAGCAGGTGAGCAGAGACTGTTGACCACTTGTGTAGCCTGGATGCAGATTCTAATATGTCACCCTCTGTATTTCCTGGAAAAAAGAGTGTTACAGGAACTAGACACCCACAGTCCCAGACTCCTGTGGACTACTCCCCGACACAAGGGTCACAAGGTCACCCAGTGCCTTTTGCCCACTATGCACAACTCCTGAATACCAGGGAAGCAAGGCTCCAGCCTCCTGACACCAGACTTCTGCCTCCCACTTACCAGAGGACAGTGCAGCCTCTAAACACTGTGATGTGGACCCCAGCCTCCAGTTTAGGGTTCTACCTTTCTCCCTGTGCAGACTAGTTAGACAATAGGAGCATACAAAATCTGATTCCAAGATGGTGGAGCCCAG
>REGO01000430.1:626520-651607 GCA_010120015.1 Rhombomys opimus | reverse complement strand
ATCAAAGAAAATCCCCACCAAAAGGACAAATACAAGGTCACCAACATGTGTTAAAAAATACCCTATTAAAGCTTATAATATGTGGTCCCCACATATTATAGTGGGAGCAGTCAACATCCCTATCTCACCAATGGACAGATCATCAAGAAAGAAACTAAACAGAAAAATATTAAAATTAACAAAGGAGGGACTTATGGGGGGATACAAAAGAAATAAAGTGTATTTAATAAAAGTTAAATAAAAAATTAAAAAAAACAAATAAAATATGAATAAAGTATAGATTTAGTTAACAAAAAAAATTAACAAAGGTCATTAATCAAAAGTAACGAATAAATTTTTATAAAACTTTTCACCCAAACACAAAAGAATATACCTTCTTCTCAGCACCTTATGGAACCTTCTTCAAAATCAACCATATAGTTGGTCATAAAGCAAGCCTCAACCAAAACAAGATAATTGAATTAGACTCCATATGTTTTGCTTAGTGATTGGCTGTGTGAACAAGAGCCAACTAACCAGGGCCAAGGGAGGCCTATGGAGTCTAAAGCACCAACAAAGGACCATGCATGGACTGGACCTAGGTCAGCTAAATATATGTAGCCTATAGGCAGCTCAGGCTTCATGTGGGTTCAAAAGTAAGGAGAGCAAGGGCTGTTTCTTATGTGGACTCTGTTGCCTGCTTTTTTATCACTTTACCCTGACTAGAGTGTCTTACCAAACTGTAGGGAAAGAGAATAAACTCAGTACTCATGGGATTTGATGAGCTGGGGTGGGTGTGTATGGTGGCTCCCCTTTATTGGGGAATATGGGAGGGAGGGTGAGACTGGAAAGAGAGAAGGAGGGGGCTACAGCTAAGATGTAAGGTATATAAATTAACTAATTAAAAAATTAAGAAAAAAAAAGAACAAAAAATGAAAGAAAGAACAAAAGAGAATAATGAATTAACACATTATATCTTATCATCTTACCATGATTAAAGCTGGATTTCAAAAACAAGAGAAATAACAAAAAAAATTTACACACTCATGAAAACTGAACCACTCCCTACTCAATGACTACTGGGTCTGGGATGAAATAAAGACAAATTAAAGACTTACTAAAAGCAATGAAAATGAAACCACAACACACCCAAACTTATTGTACACAATGAAAGCAGTGCTAAGACGAAAGATTATAGTACTAAGTGCTTTCATAAAGAAATTAGAGAGAGCTCATGCTAGCAACTTGACTGCTCGTCTGAAAGCTCTAAGAAAAAAAAAGAAGCAAAAACCAAAGAGGAGTAGATGAGAAGAAATAATCAAACTCAGGGCTGAGATCTATAAAGTAGAAACAAAAAGAACAATGAAAAGAATCAATAAAACCAAGAGCTGGTTCTCTGAGAAAACCAACAAGATAAACAAACCCTTACTCTCTGCCAAACTAAGTAAAGGCAGAGACAGCATCCAAATCAATAAAGTAAAAACCGAAAAGGGGACCATAACCACAGACACTGATGAAAATCCAAAGAATTATTAGGTTTTACTTCAAAAACCTGTACTCCATATTAGACAATCTAAATGAAATGGGCAACTTTTTGATAGATTCCACTTAATAAAGTTAAATCAAGTTCAATAGTCTTATAACCATTAAAAAGATAGAAGCAGTCATTAAAAGTCTCCCATCTAAAAAAAGCCCAGAGCTATGTGGTCTTTATGTAGAATCCTATGACTTTCAAAGAAGAGCTAATGCCAATACTCATCAAACTATTTCACAAAATAGAAACAGAAAGAACATTACCAAATTTATTTTCTGAGGCCACTCTCAACCTGATACCTAAACCACAGGAAGACCTAGCAAAGAGACAATTTCCCAAAATTTTGTCAGAGAACTGCTACTCCTGATGAATACCATTCACAGGGGATGAGGATGCACTCAATCCTGAAGCAATTTATTATGCTGGGGTGGGAGATCCGGGGGAGGAGGGTTTCCCTTCTCTGAAGAGTAGGGGAAAGGAAATAGGGAAAATAGGGAGGACGGATGGGACCAGGAGGAGAATGGGGAAGGGTCTAGGACAAGGATGTAAAATGAATAAATAAAAATAAAACAACCAGGAATAAGTTGATAGTTTTGGAATTAAAATCCAATCCCTATAGAAATTTTCATTTGACTCCAAAGCATATTACATTTTATGTTTTGTTCGCAGTATCTTAAAATCCATTATGGTTTGCATCCTCATATCTTCCAAAGCACCATGTACTAAAACCTTAGTCTCTAGCCTTTAGTATCATTAAAAAGTGGTGGAATCTTTAAAAGGTGGGGCATAGTTAGAGGAAAATGGGACAGTGGAAAGTTTTCTTAGGGAGATGTTGGGACTTTGACCTCCTTTATATACTTTCATTTTCCAGCTACCATGTCATGAACGATCTTCTGCTTTTCCCCTCCCACCATGATATATGGAACTGTTACAAGCCTGAAGCAAAAGGACCTAGCAGCCATGGACTCAGAAAGAGTGAATCAAACCAATTCTCTGCTCTTAAGTGTTTAGTCACAGCTACAGAGAGGTGACTCATCTACTGTTAGGTGTCCTTCAGTAGTTCACATTTGAAGACTTAGTCCCCAGCAGGTGGGACTCTTTGGGTAAGTTGTGGAGACTTCAAGGATGTAACTGGAAAGAAGAGGTCATTGCACATTCATTTCAGGTATTATCACGGAGACCTGTTCTATCTACTTCAATTGTCCTCAATTACCACGAGATAGTAAAGCTTCTCCCCCACCACTCCCACCATCATGATGTTATACTTATATCCATGGGGCAAAGCAACCAATAAAACCATGAGCTAAAGTAAGTATTTCCTCTCCTAGGTTGTTCTTGTCAAATGTTTAGTCTCATATACTAGAAAGGGAATTTATATATGCACTAAAGTCAAAAGCCTTCCATAAACATCTTCATATAATAGTATTTTTGTCTAAATTGTGATGGTCCAGGTGTTTTGGAATATTTGGTGTCAGTGCAATGTTTTAAGAATAATGGACCTTTTCTGGGCCAAGTACTTACGATTCCCAAAACTCAACTGTCATCAAAGATAAGCTTGAGACAGTGAATTTTGATTTCGGAATCTTATACCAATTCATAATAAAAAGATGCAGACACAGTTGGGAGTAAGTAAAGTGAATGAAAGTTTACTAACAGAAATTGCGGAAAAGTGAGAGGAGCAACAAAGAATGTTAGGGATTTTTAAGAAAGAATTACAAACTCTGAACTTTCTTATCTCTTAAATATTCTAGGACTTACGCAGTTCTCTCTCTCTTTCTCTCTCTCTCTCTCAGTTCTCTCTCTCTCTCTCACTTCTTAAATAGTTAAGAAAGAGTTCTTATGACATTAGCTTTAATATAATGCTTCAGTCTATAAACCTTTGTCTACATCTGATGAGCTTAAACAGGTGGCAGACAAAGTGACATAGATAAGAGTAAACTAATGAAGACTTTCTTACCCACTAATGGAGTAAAGGAGGCACATGCCATCAGCTGCAATTGAGAAATCTGTCTTGAGCCACTAGAATTCACTTCCAAGTCTACCATGATGCTTGAGCATCTGTAGGAATGCCTCTACTGTAACAAAAGATTAGTAGCTGTTTTTCCAGCTGTTTCTATGTGGCCAGATGTCTGAGTGGCCCAAATTACTTAGCTGAATGTTAGTGCCACATAAAATAAACTTCAGGCATCTGCTTGCTGGATGAACTGTTAATTTCTGTAAAATGTTACACTGAATGTTATTAAGGTTTGAATTATAACAAATTTTCTAAGGTGCCTTTAACATAAGTTTCCTCATGAGCAAGTCTCATGAAATCAAAAGAAGAGGATTTATCTTTGGCACCATGTGGTACTGTGTGGGCAGCCTCGCCCTCTTACTTTCAGTGACTACAGGCTGGCCTCAGTCATCCATGTATGGCTGATGCCGCCTTCTAGCACTGAGCCCTATGGAATGCCAGAGGATCCTGGGAACCACAGGCATGTGTCCTTCAGTGACTTTTGTCAGAGTCAACCACCGAGCTCTGTAACTTGTAAATAATGGCAGCCAGGCATACATTTATTCAAATTGAGTTTCATATCATATTCTCAGTGCTATAATTGTATTGCTCCCTTTTGAGGTTCTTTAAACTTTACCTGCAGGCTGTGCCTCACATATCAAATTCATCATATCAAATATTCCACATTGTAACAGCAAAGGGCTATTATCTCTAGTGTGTGTGTTTGTCTGTGTGTGTGTGTGTGTACATGTGTGTTCATTCTTGTGACAGTTAGAGGGCGGAGAACCACTTTAGTGTTGTTTCTTAGGCACTTAACTCTTTGTTTGAGGCAGGACTCTCTCTAGAAAATAAATCAATATCATCATAAACAACAAGAAACAATATGGATACTGTCATAAATATTAGATGACAATTGTCAAATGGAGATAATTTATAGTACCATAAGTTAATTCTAGAAATAATTCTAGAATAGATTTTTAAGGCATTGGCACATAAAGTCAAAACTGTAAGTTAAGAAATATAAATATCCTGACAGAAGTAAAAAAATAAAAAAATGAGATTCCATGTTAAGCAATGAACAATTCAACAAAATAAAGCTGTGACATTCCCTAAATAAGCCTGCTAATTTACTGCTATCTTAGTTAAAATCTAATCATCATTTTTTAGTGAAGAATTTTAAACTGAATCCAAAATATATATTGGCATTATAAAGAACAGTCAAGGCAATCTCCAAGAAGAACAGAATACAAAGTTTTTAATAGTTGAGGTTTATTATAGTGTATTCCAAGACAAGAAGATAATAAATAAAACCACAAGCACAAAATAATAAATGAGCAAAGAAGAGACTAAATAAAATAGACTACATAAATGGAATATCAATAAATAAAAATGAGTGTCATTCAGACATACTTTGTGGTAGACTGCAGATCGTGTATAAAAAAAGAAAATTAAATATATAAATGAATTAATTTTTCTAAACTTAGGTATACAAGTGTGTTAATCACTATGATGGTTTGTTTTAAATGTTTACTTGACAGAATGTATGCTTCTTTGGGAAGGGGTCTCAATTAGAAAAAATATATATTGTATTGGCGTGTGGTCATGACTATGAGGTTACTTCTTAATTGGTACAGAGATCCACCCTGATGTTAGCAGGACCATTTCATAGTGTAGGCCCCAGAGTGATTGGAAAGAAGAGAGAAAGCTGAGCACTAGCAGGCATACATTAATGTGCTGCTCTCTGCTCTTGACTGTGGCTGTGCTGTGACTAGCTCCTTCACTTCTCTTTCAAGGTACACATAGAGGGCCCACTTCCTCAGACTAGGCTCTGTTTTCTCAAGCACCCATTTTTCTCTCTGAATACTATTAAACAAATAAATCCATTGGAAAAGACAGATTTCTCAAGCTGTAATCACTTCTCAAAATTCCCAGCTCCAAACATTGTTGCCCAGGTTGCTAAGCATATTCCTTGTGGGCCTCCTTCCTTGAAGTATCTGGTGGATACTTCATACCCAAATCAAAAGAACCAAGTCTTCAGTGGTTCATAAAAACTAACTTAAAGTGAAGAAAACCTAAAAGTAGGAAAATCTGATATCCATCTGGGTATGAGCAAGCAAGAACAGGAAAGGAGGGACAGTCTGTCTAGGTCATCATTCAACAGGATCTAGTTAGGAGTCCTCTGCTTATGGATATCAGGAATCCTCACTGCAGCTAGTTCCCCTCATCAGCAAGAATCCCATTTAGCCTCATAAGCCTCATAAACATCAAGAGACATTCTTATGTCTCTGTGGAAATTATCACATTAATAAAGAATATTGACAGTTTTACCAATCCTCCTGGCTTGAGTTAATTTATTTCTGATGAAAATGTTCAAATTTTCTTGTTCTGTTGCTCTCTTTGTGGAGGCCCTGTCCTCTCCAGCTCTTACTATTTCCCAGTTCGTACATAAAATTCCATTCACTCTGCCCAACAGTTGCCCATCAGGCTCAGCATCTGCTTTGATAGTCTGTAGGGCAAAGGCTTTCAGAGGCCCTCTGTGGTAGGTTCCTAGGTTGTTTCTTGTTTTCTTCTTCTTCTGATGTCCATCCTATACTCCAACCAAGGACTATTCATGGAGATAACCTAGAACCCCTGCACAGATGTAGCCCGTGGCATTTCAGTGTCCAAGTGGGTTACATAGTAATGTGAAGATGGACTGCCTCTGACATAATCTGACTGGCCTGCTCTTTGATCACCTCCCCCTGGGGGGCCTTACCAGGCCATAGTAGAGGACAATGCAGCCACATTTGATGTGAACTGATGGACTAAGATCAGAAAGGAGAGGAGAACCTCCCCTCTCAGTGGACTTGAGGAGTGGCATGCATGCAGAGGGAGGAGGGAGGGTGGGATTGGGAGGGGAGGAGGGAGGGGCTTATGGGGGGATGCAGAATGAATGAAGTGTAATCGATGAAAAATTAAAAAAAAAAGGAAAAAAAAAAAGAAAATGTTTCCTATTCTTAATGCCACAACATAAAGTGTACTCCATGGTGTTTCACTAGCAAAAACAGACACTGTGATTTATAAAAATGGAAAAAGAAATACTTGACCACTTAGTGAATGAAATCATTTTTGTTTGTTCAAGGCAGGGTGTCATGTAGCCAATGCTAGCTTAGAAAACTCTATGCACCTTAAGATGGCCTTTAACTCCTGATCTTTCTGCTTTTGCATCCTGACCTCTGAGATTAGAGTTGTGTACCACCTCGCTCCATTTTGTGGTGCAAGTGATAGAATCCGGAATTTAATGTGTTTTAGGCAAGTACTACCCTCTATACCATACCTCTACACACTAAAAACTATAATTTATAATAGCTTAAGAAAGATCACCTTAAATCAGAGTGGGACAGAGACTTGGGCCATTCACTTTTCCAAATATGGAACAAGAAAATGTCTCATTAAGAATTTGTTGGGCACTTTGTCATGCTTAAAAGTTGACTTCTTTTTCTTGTAGACAACATGTTGTAAAGATTCCTTCTAGACTTGGTTGTTTTAAAAAAATGATGATTACAGCCTTGGAAGTACTACAGAACATATTTTTTGTCTATGTTCTTATTCATTTTAGTGTGTGAATAAAGACACACACTGAAAGATATTGGACATTTAGTTGCATGACAGGGTACTCATATGCTTTTCCTAGCAACAAATACTCTAAATTTTTGAACCCCAGTTACCATTTCTTGATCCACTTGTAAATTGCTTATTTAGAAATACAATGTAGAATTGTATTTTTTTTATATTTTGTGTTCAGAGAGCTAAGTCAGTTTTCTCTGGGTAAGGATGAAAAAATCAGCAGGGAATGGAAGATATTAGTGTTAATCATTTTAAGAAGAAATTATTTATGGGAATGAGGTACAAGGAAGATGCTAGATTAGTCATGGTTCGAAGTGAATGCAAATGGACCTATTATATTCCCCACCTATACCAAGATGGATATTAACTCCTTTTGTAGTCATGCTAATACTGGATACTAATTGTCAAATATCTTGTTGCTTAGTGTTGTGTGATGCCTTTCCTGGAGCAACATGACAAAACAATTATTCACTCCAGAGGAAAAAAAAATACAGGCCAAAGTATCGATACTGTCAATGTCCAACACAATGAATTAGTGGTATATTGGAGTTACTTACAGGAATATGGATGAAAGCTTACATACAGGAGCAGGGACGACTTACAAATATCTTTATCACCAAAGCTCATTCCAGCAAGGGTGATAACTGTCAAAAGATGAAAACGTGGAGCACTCAGTGTGATTGGTGACTATCAGACATATCAAGAAGCTGGAAAGCCTCTTCTTAGTATCTTTTACTGTTTGTATAATCTTGTGGAGTTGCCTGTAGATGTAGTTAGTTTTTGTGACTTCTTGAGATTTATGAACTGGTTATTGCTTGAGTCTTAAGGATCCTTTCTTTAGAACTTCCTGAAACTTACTGATATTCTCTTCAGAACAGTTTCAGTTCAGAGAAAACTGCTACACAGCACTGATGTCAAGAATTCTCTATTGATTATTCCTTTAGTTGCTTGTCTGTAGTACTGATCTATTAGGCATCTCATACTTAAATCTTCATTCTAGGTGCTCACTCTCATACATGTTTTTCTGTCAGTACTCTATGTACCAATATTCCAGTCTCCCTTCATGCTTGCTTGAGGCAAATAATAAATCATTTGTCACTGCTTAAAAATGTATGCATATCCTACTTGTCTTGGCCACTCTCTTATTTTAGACATTTTAGATGATGTTTTGTTTAATTGTAAAGTTGACAGAACTTAGATTCAATTGAGAAGAAAATCTCACAGAAGGCTTGATTGTCTGGATCACTTTGGCCTGTAGGCATATCAATAGGATATTATTTTGACTGCTTTAATTGATATGGGAAAACCTAGCCTGAAAGAAGATGACTGGCTCTGGGCTGTAAAGGAGTAAACTGACAGTGGAGCACTAAGAATACATGCATCCATTCTCTCACTTTTGCTCTTGACTGAAGGTGTTATCAGTTGCTTCATGTCCATCTCTTGACTTTCCTTCAGTGATGGACTGTAACCTGAATCTATAAGTTGAATTAACACCTTTTCCTCTGTGTAGCTTTGTGTCAAGAGAATACTGTTGAAGCAATGGGAATGAAAGTAGTATATCATTATTTGGGGTCATCCTTGCATAATTGTGTGATGAAATGCTAAGTGAGTGTTTCTTTTTTGCCAACAGATCTGATCCATTATCTACAAATTAAGTCAAAGTTTTCCTTCCTCTGTCATTTGCAAGGTTCTCCCTTTTGTGTGTGTGTGTGTGTGTGTGTGTGTGTGTGTATGTTTGTGTGTGTGGTCTCAAGGATATTGTCCATGGTTTAAGAGGGGGTAGTGTTGTGATTTTAAAAGTATAAGCCACTAATGTTTATTATTAGCCCTATGATTATCAGGGCAGTATTATCTAACCCATTGTCATAATCAACAAAAGACACATACCTGATAGATTTTATAATTGCCTTATATAACCTTAGGCTGGGCAAATAATTCCTCCTATACTATCTCATATTTCACATACCCCAATCCCATTTCCTGTGCCTTAATTATTCCTAACTGGCCTAACTCCAATCCATAATTCCATAAATACTTGTTTATTCTTCATCTTGATT
Source organism: Rhombomys opimus (assembly GCA_010120015.1). NCBI lineage: Eukaryota > Metazoa > Chordata > Mammalia > Rodentia > Muridae > Rhombomys > Rhombomys opimus. The sequence goes on along the minus strand of REGO01000430.1, from coordinate 642,438 downwards.
TTTCCTTTCCATGCCATTTTCAGAGTCCTTTCTCTCATCCCATGTGGTAAGCCACTGTTGGTTCCTTCTTTCTTCCTCTCTTCCTGTCTGTCTCACTCCCAGGATTCTCTCTGTCCTCCAACCCCACACATCTTAGTCATGCCTACTTCACCTTTGTTATGCCCAGGTCAACTTTTTATTGGTCAAACAGGAGTAATTTCTTAGGCAAAGTTTACACAAGAATAGGTGTATGTGACAATTTGCTTATCCAAGCAGGGAGCAGATATTAGTGATAAGTAATTAGAATTAAAATAGATAGCATCACACCAACCTCCAAATATTTTGTTTTTCTGTCTAAATAAAATGGCCATATTTTAAACATAATATGCAGAACAATTACGAAACAAATATAAAGCCAGCAAGGAAGATAAATATCCATAATGTCAGTTTAAATTTGTTTGGCAATGTTGAAGAAAATATCTACCCCATCTATGAGGATCTAAGATTTTTTACCTATTTTATTTTTATTATAATTTGTATCTATTAACCTAAAACGTCTATCTAGACCGAAAACATCTTTTTTAATTCCTAAGTAACTAAGCTAATTGTAAAACTATGGTTACCTAGTTTTGAATCCCATCAGAGACTTGAGAAGGAATAAAATAAATTACTTGAGTAAATACGAAGTACATGCTAGCAGCCACTAAAAATAAAAATTGGCAGAAACAGTTTGCTGCCTGCACAGCCACCAAAAACTCTCATCTTCAGCCTTCTGGTTCAGTATATCTGGCAGACATATTTGTGAAGAGGAACTATTTAGAGCTTGCTTATTGTATCTTGGCAGAACTCAGCAGTCAACTTGGCCTGCTTTCAAGCTTGCCCATTTTAGGCAGAATTCTGTCTTTGGTAGAAAGTAGGGCATTTCTTTGTCCAGGTGCCTGGCTTGCCACATTAGAAGCCATCTCCATATGGACCTTCTTCAGTGTTCATGTCTTCATTGAGGTAGGCTGGGAATTGAATTGAGTGCTGCTAGGAATTGACATGTCTTATTGTCAAAAATCATTAAAATAATAACATACTTTTAAATGACATATTCTTCAGGTCTCTGGGTTTTTTGAAGACTTATCTCTCTATTCGTTTTATATAATCTATGTATTTATAGAATCAGATCTATCTGTTAAACTTAGGATGTATATTCTTGTGATAAATTCACTATTCTAGACACACACATATATATGTATGTACTAAAGATTAACTTAAATTTTGAAATTTATACCAATGTAATAAAATAACTGTAGTCGATAATTACAAACAAAGCCTTAAGTTGAGGAGTAAATGTAAATTCAATAATCTGCCTTTTGTCTTAAAATCCCTAAATTTTATATTCTTCTTTCCTTCTTTTCAAGCCCTTCATTCTTACCTAAGAAAAAAAGAAATATAGAGAAAAAAAGAAATAAAGAGAAAAAAAGAAGAGAGAATTCCCTCAATCTAATCTCATTTTCTCTCTGAATAAGATCATTAATAATTTATAACCAACTCCCAATGACAATAAACATCCATAGCCCAAGAAAACAACCATCTACCCAAACCCCCATTGAGGGAAATGGAATGTTCTTATCATAATTTATTTTTGCTGGTTTTGGGAGTAAAGAATGTCTACTTGGGGTCCCAAAGAAAATTGGGAAACATGATTAAGCAATCTAGCATTAACATTTGTGGTCCAGTTTCTAAACATTGAGAAATTTTAGGCTTAATAAAAGTCCTGTTTAGAACAGTCTGAAATGCTGGACCAGTTGAGATCAGCAGCTTTTTTTGAAGCTGTCTTGGGAGCAGACTTTGATGAGGAATAGCAGTTGAGTTTGGAAAAAGAAGAAAGCTGGAATAGATGTGTCAGCGTCAGTGTTTCAGCATGTTGCAGCATGAGTCCTGTCAGGTTTGATCCAGCATCACCGGTGCCTGGTTCTTTTGTTCTGAAAACAGTATTTCTCACAAGCATTATAAAGTCCTAAAATTATAAATGTATGAGATGTGCAGGATGCACAGATCAATTAAGGATGGTTTTCTGCTCTTTGTTTGGGCAGAAGAAAGGCATTTTTCCATAAGTCAGTCTGTGTTGTAAACCAAATGGTAAACCAATTTCATCTATGCCATTTGAAAGAATGGCACGATAAGTTTTGAGTATATTGTAGCCAAGGATTTAATGGCCATGTAAGTTGAAGTTTTGGGTGAAGACATTTTTATGTCTCAGTTACTTCTAAAGCTGTTTCCATGTGGAGGAATCAGGAATTATGTGACCTCCTGTTTGGTTTTCTAATTTTCTTTCTTCTTCTGTCTGTAGTCGAGATATCCAGAGGTCCTCCCCGGTCATATCTGATCCTTATTTTTCTGTGTAGAGTCCAAAGTCCTTTTTTCTTTTCCTGTTAACATAACCATAAAGCTTCCCTTCCAATTTATAAATATAATCTCTGTCCTCCACTATGAAGTTATTGTAAGCATAGAATGATCCAGTATAGCAGTCCATTTTTTAGATCTATTATGTTTTGATTTTCCTCAAAAGTGATAAATAATCTTATTATTGAATAAACAAACATCTTCATGTTGAACAGGACTGTAAGGAATTTAATATATTTTTTATAGAAGTGATATTTTTATGGAGACAGGGTTTTCCTGTGTAACCCTGGCTCTGCCTCTTTCCTGAATGGTGGGATTAAAGGCATTAGTTAATTATTTTGTGTTAGAGTCCCTATCAGTTTCTGTGAACTGTAATCTGTTCTGAGCATTAATTAGTTATTTTATGCTACTTAATTATCACTGATTAAATTACCTTTCAGTTTCCATGGATGCTCTGTACTAGGAAACTCTTAGGTTACTCAGAGTATAAATTAATTACTCATTTTTCTTTAGCCTGAGTTCCCTGTATTATATTTTGAATGAGGACCCAAACTTGGTTGTCCCTGAGAAGATCCCAGCTGCCATTGTATGAAGTGATAATCATCCCTCTGTGATGGTTGCCATTTTTTAGAGTTCCAAAGCAGTAGTGGCACCTGTGAGATCAATGGCAGCATGTGTGCTAAATTAGTGTGTACACAACTGTGTAAAATTTGGGGAAAAACAAGCAAACAAACAAACAAACAACAACAAAAACAAAAACACCAAAACCATCTTTGCAAAGGAATCCATCCTTCCCTCTACTTTAAAAGTGGATGTGTCTCCCATTCAGGAGTTGGTGGGACAAGCTCCTTAGCTTTGTATTTGTCAACTAGCTCTGTTAAGTCTATTCCCTTTGGTTCCCATTTGCCAGAACTAAGTTTGGGTTCTTTGTCTAAGAAACAGCCTTTTACCCTGTACTTCTCGGGCTGTAAACTTAGATTCAATCCTCACATTGGTTTACCAATGTTTTCCTAATTTTAGAAGTACATTGTAAAAGTGTTCCTCAAAATGACGCTTTGTTACAGATTATTTTAGCTCTAGCATTCAGAATCTCAGATGTTGATTCCACAAAATCAAATCTTCTCCACTTCATGAAGTTTTTATCTGTGGCTCTGGATCCATTACTGCAAACATTACAAGTGTATAATGTAGTGCCTTTTATGCTTTATGCCCAGTATCGAACCTTTGAAAGATACAGAAAAAAAATGAGATATTACAGAATGAATTTCTAATATAGCTCATAAAATATAGTCAATAATTGGTATCTACAATTATTTCAGTACTTCTCCCATTTAAATTATATATATAAATTTATTAGTAATAATAGCAATACTTGATTTTAATGTCGCATGCTTTCACAAACATTATATTGTTATATATTCACCACACATATGAATATTCAGCATTCTCAAAACCTTTTCAGGTGACTGGTCTACTTTAAGATGGTGTCTAGGACTGAACACTGAAGCCATTTACATTATCTTGTGCTATTTTATATAAGAGACCTCAAACAATTAAATTTTAGAGTGTCCATGATTCATACCTGGCTGCATAATATATGGGAAGTAATCAGAAAGTTCACAGTATTTTCTTCTCTTAGCAACATAGATTTGAGATCATTGTATAAATAAATATTCTTTATGTAAAGATTATTAAACATTAAAAAGTTAATAAAACTTGTTTTTTAATAGGTAAATAAAGTTTTTAAAGTATTTTTAGACATACTATTTTAGCAGGTAATGGAGATCTAAACCAAAATGTCCCAAAAGATAGGTAAATTCATAAAAAGTGTTGAATTTTCATAGAATTGGTTTACAAAAAATCAGTATTTTCATATGATTTTTGTAATTAGAAGGAAAACAATGTGGATTCTTAAAAGCACACAATGTGGAGTTGCTCAGACTTACACATATGTAGTCTGTGCTTCAAGTGGTCTACGACCTTAGAAAATGTATTAACTTCCTTAAATTCTAGTTTTCTTTCTCTGAAGATGAGGCATAAGATCCATTATTCAAAAGTATTAAAAATATTAAATATCTATTTAAAGAAGCATGTTGACTATATCCCATAAAACATAAGTTATTGCTTCCTCTTACTTGAATTTCTCATTCTCTTTAAAAACTGCAGTTTGGTTGAGTTTGGACAAATATTGTTGGAGTTTAGAGTCCTTGGACAGAATGTGAACTTGAATTGTAGAAGCAAACCTGAGTGAATCAGAGATTCTAGTTAGAGATTTTTGGCAGATGTGGCTATTTAAACAAACAAACAAACAAACAAAAATTTACAATCATACATGAATTACACATAAAGGATTTCATTATATTTTCAAATATGTACATACTGTGTTTTGATCATACTCAGGCCCTTCTCTTGTTCCCCCAACTCCTGCCAAATTCCTTCTTCTGTCCAACTAGGCCTTTTCTACTTCTATATCCTTTTTTGTTTTTTTGTTCCTTTGTTTGTTCTTTCCTTTTAATAATCCAGTAAGTTTCCTTAGAATTACTTACAGAAGCATGGTGGGGGAAGGGTCATTGTTTACAGGAGTATAGGCATCTTAGTGACTATACCACTGAAGGAAACATTTCTCCATTAACAAATGTTAACTGCTCATAGACCCTCCAGGAGGTATGCAACTCTGTTAGCATCCCTCCCTCTGTGATGATCATGGGAACAGTCTTGTGCAGAATCACACATGTAATTAGAGCTGTTAAAGGTTTAGGGGCTACCATGGCTATGTCATGTCCTGCCACACCTTCCTCTTGCTCATTGATTCTTCCCACCCCTCTTTCATGATGTTCCTTGACTCTTAGAAGGAATCAGGTAGCTGCCTTATTTAGAGCTGAAAACCCAGTGTTCATTTTTCTTAGTGCTGTTGAAGTAAATAAATAAATAAAAAAGTGTTGGGCTTTATAACATCATTATTAGCTTAAGATGATCATGGCAGTATTATCTAACCTGCCATCACAAATAATAAGACACAAACACCTGTTAGATTTTATAATTGCCTTATTTACCTTGGGTTAGGGAGATATTCCTACCTATGCTGCCTGATTATCCACATAATCCATTCCCCAGCCCCCATCCAATGTCATCTTCCTTAACCATCCTATCCTCAATCTATAATCTTGTGAATGCTCGCTTTTATTCTTTATCTTGGCCTTTTCACACCTATACTAGAGTCCTTTCTCCAGGCCTCACATGTTTTGTTTTGTTTTTTTTCCAGGCTAACCCATCTTGTAGTTTTCCTCCTTCCTTTATGTGTTTCCTTCTGTCTCCTGTGATGTTCTCTGTTTTCCAAAGCCCAGGAACCTTAGCTGTGTCTGCCTCATTCTGCCCTGCCAAGGTATAGGCAGTTTAATCAACCAATCACAAACATCTTAGGCAGGTTTACAAAACAAAGACAGATGAAACCATATCTTAAGGGCCAGTAACATGCATCAGATCAACCTCCAATATAATACTTTTTTTTTTTTTTTTTTTTATACTTATCATGTCTGGATCTTGTCAGTGACTGTGAGTTAGTCTCTAAGTTGATCCCTCCTGATAACTGTGACAAGTCTCATAAAAACTACTGTTCAAAGTCAGCTCTCTGTAAGGAAAAAACAAACATTCTCTATACCAAAGGCTAAGGGAGAAATGGAGATTATACTTTCCCCAGGACGAGAGTAGTGCTGTGGTTCCCACTAGAAGATAAACCCTCTTAGTAGCTTATTGCTGGATCAAATAAGTAGAATCAGAGCATCAGGGTTGAGAGGCTGGAGCAGCAACACCAAATACCACATTTCTTATTCACTAAGATGATTTCTTCCAGTGATTTCAAAACAGGTAAGTGGGATGATCAATTTCCCGTGTCCACTTGTCTGGATCAGGAAGTGTCTAGGGGATTAACAGTGTGCATTTCTGTATATCTGAGTTTTCAGAGACACTAAGATCACAGAAAATTCTAACCTGACCACTAGATTAATCCTTAGGTAGATTTATTCCGTGCTGGCAACAATGAAAAATAGTGAAATGTGGGGTTGGAGCCAAAGTGGAGAAAGATTAGTCACTGGAAGTTATCATGTTCTTGATGCCTATATTTTCCACAGAACATCCCTAAAAAAACTTTGTCTTTGCTTCCTGTCCACCATGATATGAACTATCCTTTCCTCCACTGTCTCCTTGCCAAAGTAGACTGGACCTTTTGATACAGTGAGGCATAGTAAATTATTTTTCCTTGAGGTGCTCCTCATGAATATTTGATCACTGAATCTCTGTGACCTGAGAGAGTGTTGATACTTTGGACTGGGATATTATTTTCTAGGAATGGCATCTGTGTTGGCTTAAACAGATTGTCAACTTGACAGGGCCTAGAATCACGTAGGATGGACCTTCTTTGCATGTCTGTGTGGGATCTTCCATATTGGTTTAACTATGATAGGAAGTCCCACCCTAAATGTGGATGGTTCCATTTCCTGGGTTGGAGTCCTCAACTGAATAAAAAGAAGAAAGACAACTGAAGAAAAAGAAGAAAGGGTGTCCCTAGTTGAGAAAAATGGATATAGAGGGATTCTGTGAAATCCCCTAGCACTACGCCCTTCCCCCAATGTAAAAGCTAGACAGGAAGCCATCAAAAAGTACTCTTAAAATTTTTGATAAAGATTCTGAAATGTACAGTGATGACAATGGTAATGATTTGGGTGGATAAAGACTCAGGCTTTCTTTAAGGGACTGGCTACTGGCAGTTTGGCCAACCTCCAGTGGGTATATGAGCAAACAAATTTGACTTCTTCTTCTTCCCCTTCTCCCTCCTTCTTCTCTTCCTGCAAATCCTCCTCTTTTTTCTGGTGGGGGGTCAGAAAATTGAAGGGCAGACCTGAAAGGATGGGGAGGTGAGTGTGGTGAGGTGCATAATGTAAAATTCCCAAATAATTCAAAGCTAAAGTCCAGTTCTCATCAATCTTTGCTTGCTGTTCATGGATACACTGTTTCTCTGATGGAACATATCCCTCAAAGCATAAGCAAGATCAAGCCATTTCTCTCTTATATTGCTTTGTCAGGGCACTTTATCTCATCGACATTGTATGCATGTACCAACCTAGCTGAGTTAGACATATGAGGTGACTGGCAAAATCCTTAGCACTCAGGATGTTTCATATGGCATTCCTTGTTTTACTTTTATAGATCTATTTCCACCTGAGTAGGACAGTAAACATACTACTTTTATCTATGTTCACTGGTATTTATCTGTGAATTCTACCTAAGGACTAATAACCTCCATGTAATTGGTAGCAAGATTTGGCTGAATGTGTTGAATATTGCATTAAACAATGGACTACATGATATGGAACAGAGGGGCTGTAAATACGGAAATTTTTTGTTTGATAGTCCCATGGCTCTATGGAGATTAATATCTATTACTATGGTTTTTATAAGCACAAGAAGATTTTACTTGACCACAGTAAAATCACTAGACTTATTTTAAATAATCCCCTTGTAAGCCATTCATCCATAAGTTATGTTAGATTTTTGGGGATGGAGCTAAAAGGTAGTTTGAGAGAAAGGCTCTGGGACAAAGTGCTCTGCAGGGCAGAACTTTACTAAGGAGAGAATTGATGATACAACCACAAGGTGGGTGAAAAAGAAACCTCACACACTTCACCAGGAAAAGCAGGATTTCCTCTCTTAATGGTTTCTAGTTAATATGTTAATAAGTAGCTAATCTCACACCACTGGCTGCTGCCTGATTGTCTCTGATACCTGAGCAGCAGGGGGAAAGGAGAAAAACTGCAATATTAGAGCAGGTGTTGCCTGTTAGTTTCTGGAAGTAGTTTGGAGGACTGTGAAGAGGCAGCCAGATCAGTAATGGCACAGTGCCTGTGATGCAACTGTCAACTACCCAACTGAATAAAACAAACAAACAAAAATATTAAAAAACACCATAGACAATTATTTTACTGCCGTTTATTTCTCCTGTGTGTGTTGTGTCTGGGGGGTGTTTGTACATGTTTAGATGTGTATGGCCACACATGAATAGGCGTCACACATGTAGACTCTTCAGGTCCAAACCAGGAATCATACATATTCACTCTTTTGCCTTATTCATTGAAGCAGGGTCTGTCTCTCAATCCAACTCAGATCTTGCTTATTTAATGTCTTTTGGGTTCTTTTGCCTCTGTCTGCTGAAGCTTGAATTACAAATAGGCTGTCATGCCCAACTAGCAGTTCTGAGGATCTGAACTCCTGTCCTTTTTCTTGTCTTTCAAGTACTTTAACCACTAAGTCATCTTCTTGGCCATAGATAATGACTTTAAATCTGCCTTGAAAATTTTGGAGACGTCAGAGCACCATTTGCTATTTTATTTGACTAGTCTTTCTTGTGCCTATTCCCATAACAGCCAGTATGTAATGCATGCAGACAGGGGGGGAGGGTGGGACTGGGAGGGGAGGAAGGAGGGGCTTATGGGGGGATACAAAAGAAATAAAGTGTAATTAATAAAAGTTAAATAAAAAATTAAAAAAAGTCATTAATTTGAGAGAAAAATGAGGAGGCGGGTTCATGAGAAGATTTGGAGGGAGGAAAAAGAAGGGTAAAACAATGTAACTATAGTAGGAAAAATTAAATATAATATTGATGTATTAATAAATTTATTCTAGATATTGTATTTGTATTTATAGACTATTAAAAAATTAAATGTCTGTATTGTTTTAAGGTTTGTTGTAATGACATTGCATTTAAACTGCTTACCTATGAGGAGAGCTAATATTTGTTATGTTGAAAATGTGTGTGCACATCATTTGCCTCGTTCTAAACCATCAACATTTTTAGTCCACTTATTGGGTTTATGGATGCAGTTCCTGCATGAGTTGTCTTTGTAAATGAGATATATGATTTTCTTTACTTTTATTCAAAAGCCTTTAGTCATTTCCACTGAGAGAAAATGAACATTTGAGAATGAAAATATTTCCTGTGTGTTAGAATTTGTCGAACAAATTTGAAGTGATCTTCCAATTCTAGTATTTGTAAAAACTAAAATGATACTTTCATTGACTTGGAGAATGGTATTCTTAGAAGTGATTTCTGCTCATTTTATATTATTTGATACAAATTCCAAAAAAGGGCCATGGGACTTGAAGTTAGATATAACAGTGCATATCCTGTCTCTTGTATAGTGGTCAGGTAATAAAAACAAATTACTTAAATCCTTAGAACCTAAACTTTCTCATATATAAAGATACGATGAAAGTAGTTTTTATCCAATAGCATGCTTTCAGAATGCTGGAGATGTTTGAAGCAAGGAAATTGCAGAACAAAGAAAATAATTCAGGTAGTTTTCTTGTTGTGATAAAACACTGACAAAAAGCAAGTTATGGAAGAGAAGGCTTTCTTTTCAGTTTATGCTTTCAGGTCATGTTCAGTCTCTGAGGGAGTCCAGGACAGAAGCTCAAGCAGGAGCTAAACCAGAACCCACAGAGGAATGGTGCTTACTGGCACTGTTACTTAGCTGGCTGGCTGGTTCTCAGCTTGCCTTCTTATATAGCCAAGGCCCACATGTTGATGGACTGGTATGGCCCACAGTTGGCTGGGCTCTTCCACATCAATCCTATCTCAAGACAATATGGCACAGGTATGGCTGTAGTCTAATTCTTCTATGGTGATTATCTCTTCCCTGAGGGCTTTAGATTGTACCAACTTGATAATAAAGGTCAACCAGGACACAAAAGAAATAAATATGAAAACTTTTAGAAAATAGGCTGGAGACAAAATAGTCCTGAGTATATCTGAAAGTGGTAATTTAGTTGTAAAGAAGACCAAAATCATGATGAATGATCAGAAAATGTGTTGGGATATGGTTTCCATTTTCTTTTCTGAATATGTGTGCAGATGCAGGTATGTGTGGGGTGCACATGCGCTCTAAAGATGCACATATGGAGGAAGACTAGTGATGCTGTGGCACTATAATCTCAACTGACTTGAAACTTGACAAGAGGGTTAGGTGGCTGGTGAGACCTGGGGATTTTCCCCCTGCACTGGGGTTACAAGTGTATATGCCACCAAACTCAGTGTCAGTTTATGTGGGTTCTAACGATCTGATCATTATGCTTGAATGAAGGCACTTTACTGACCTACCCATCTCCCTATACCAACATATACTTTACTTTGTGACTTTCATTACTCCAAACCTTTCTGTCAACCACGCTTTAACCTAAACTGTTTGGTTCCTGGAAGAGAAAAACATCCACACCCTGTCTCAGCCATTAAAGCCTGGTGACTCTTTTTAAGACAGTTAAAGTAAGCTCATGGTAATTTGGCTCTTGACCTGCTACATTCTAATTCTCCATAGTTGAAGGCATTGAAATCAGTTAATCAGCTTTGTAGAATCTGTACTACAGGCAAAATAATTTCTTCCCCCATTGGAAGTTTGGCTCACAAAATTTAATCAAGCTAAGCCTTTTGATATCAAATGTGTAGAGGGTTTCTGTAGCTCTTAGCAGCTACCTTGTTTTGCCCTACACTGGGAATAGCTTCAGGTATCAACTGCCCTAATTCAGTGAAGACCCCATGAGTTGGGGTGCTGAGGCCCACAAGGCTGCTCCATTACAGATGCTAAGTTAAAGTAGCAAGTTCCCAGTTTATTACTTTTCTAGTTTGGCTAAATGCAAAGCTTTCATGGCTCTTTCACCAGAATTTATAATCTATTGAAATGGCTCACAGAAAAATAGGGAAGCACTTCTTTTTATATAGGAGAATTCTTCTTACTAGGTGTTTTAAAGTTCTTCATTGGGGCTTTCCAATGGCATCATTACATAATGTTGATTGACTAAATCATTGAACAATGACTATTTAGTCTCCAAAGCTGAGTACTGTGGCTGGTTCTGATTATCTACTGTTGTCTCCCTTAGGCAAACAATCACTTTATCCACTGGGACTTTGTTTTTATAAACGACATGACCATAAACACAGATGTGACTAAAGAACATTGTTACTATTTACAAGAGATGTTCTGTTCAGTTTCATATTTCTGTATATTAAGCATGTGATTAAGATTATGAGCATTAGAGTACCTAGAATCCCCTATGAATATTTTCTGGATTGTGCAAGTTGAAAAGGGAAGACTCACCATGAATGTGACACGATCTCATGAGTGAGGTCCTAGAGCGAATAAAAAGGAAACCTTTATCTGAACACCAGAATATATATTTTATCAGACTTATGATTGTGGACACAGTGACAACTTGCCTCAAGCTCCTGCCACCATGTCTTCACTGTGTGATGGACTATACACTCAAACTGTGAACCTCCCATCAAATACATTAGGATTTCAAAAGATCTGGGCTAAACAATGAGATTGTGTTTCAGAGGATGCTCTTCCCATTCAGGATGTTTCAGGAGTGTTAAAAGCCCTGTTTTCAGAACTACAGGCAGAAAAAGAAAACTCTTCTTCTATAATAACAATGTAATAACCCAAATGTTAAATTATAAATTTGCATTTATATATATATATAGATAGATGAATATAGCAAAAATAAATATGCCATATTTATAGAATAAATTTTTTTACATATGAAGTACTAATGGAGTATCAGCACTTTCAATGTCTTAAATTCTTGCAGAATAAGTTATTTTATCAGAATGTGACACACTTGAAAATAAGTAGCAAAAGAGCAACTCCAAAAGTATAATTTAGATAATTAACTAAGACACAAAAGAGATTTTGAAATGTATTGAAACATTTTGAGCTGTTATGTAATAATACAGTTAAAACCCATTTTGAAAAGTTCATTTTCTATGGAAAACTAAAATACCAAAATTTTTCAGTAAAATAAGGTCAATGATGCATATATGTGTTAAAGTAATTGAAGTGGCTATTGTAACCGGCAAGTTCTGAATATTTTCAAGGAATAACTATTTTTCACTTAAAAATTACTTTCCAGGAATCTGGAAAGATGAATGAAGCTTTTCTAGCTTAGTTTATGAAATAGGGTCAAGTTTATTCCAACAAATATATGGCTATTTAAAAACTGTCGTTAAGGTATGGCCTGTCTGAATACTGATTCAAATCTGAAAGAAAAGTTTCAGGAATACAATCATATGCATGATAAAAACTGACCAGGTATTATAGTAGGAGAAATGTTAAAGATAAAACCCATCTAGTAGAAAGAATTGAAGCTTCTTTCTCATTATGTATCTAAATATGAAGCAGAATGATTGAGATCCTCAATGAATGTAAGGCTAAAAGTAAATGTGAGATGGAATCCTTTGGCATGTGTTACAGCAGGGGAACACGAAGGTTTAGCAGATATCCAAAGGGGGGTAAAAAAAAACAAAAAACAAAACAAACAAAAAAAAAACTTCAAGGAAAAGGAATTAATCGGTTTTCCTTTTCTGTGCATGTGTATATGTGCATTTTCTCCTTCAGATGAAGTTCCTAGTTTGTTTCCTTGTTGTTTTGATAGAGATCATAACTAAAAGCAATTTGAGGAAGAAGACCTATTTCACCTTCCACTTTACAGTCCATCATTGAGAGATGTGCCTGCAGGCTAATCTGACAGGGATTTTTTTTTCCCATTGCAATTCATTCTTTCAAAGTATGTAAATTTGGTATGCTCCTGTGTATGTGTTTGTGTGTGTGTGTATGTGTGTGTGCGTGTGTGTGTGTGCAAAGACACATGCATGTGAATGTAAGATGTGGTCATCAGGAGTTTTCCACAATCACTTTACATCTTATATATTTATAGAATCTCTCTCACAGAACAGAGGACTGATCAATTTGACAAGACTAGTTGGCTAGAGATCTCCAGGAATCTTCCTGTCTTTGACTCCACAATGCTAGGATTACAGATGTCTGTAATGTAATGCATATATGTGTGTTTCCATGTAATTACAGACATGAACCATGAATTTATATGGCTGCTGGGAGGTCAAATTTAGGCCCTCACAGTTGTGAGGAAAACACTTTACATAATGAGCCATCTTCTCAGTCCAGTGTTAATGGACTTTATTATGTAAAGTCTATACACTTTATTTGGGAAGGAAAATGTAAATGATATTAACTATCACAATAAGGAGAAGATTACAAAAAAGTAAAACCAGCTAAGGATTAATAACTTTAATATAACTTAGATAAATCAAGAAGACACAGTGGAGTCCAGAGAGCAATCCTAAGTCTCTGGCACCGAGTGAACACACTTTTAAGTTGACTGCTAATGAACTTAGTTATGAATTTATAACTGTTAGGACATCATTTGAGAAATCAGAAATATGAATCCCACTAAAGTTAATCACACATTTGAAGCCAAAAAGAGGGGAAAAAAGGGAAAGAAAATGTGGCCAGACCAAGAGGTTTTGAAGATAGTTAGAGTCAACATATCCGTGTTTCTGATCACTTTCGAAGTTTTAGATTCTGAAAGACCAAATCCTGCAAGTGTGTGTATGTGTGCGTGTGTGTGTGCATCTGAGTGTCTCTGTTTACCTGTATAGATATGTGTGACATATATGTAAGTATGTATTTGTGTGCATATATGGATGTGTTAGTACTTGTGTTTGTTTATGTAAATGAATTTGCACATGTATGTGTGTTTACATGTAATTTTAGTATATGTCTGTGTATTTATGTGTGTGTGCTTGTATGTGTTTGTATGTATGCATGTGTGTGTGAGTGCATGTGTTTGCCTGTGCATGCATGTGTGTAAAACCAGTGTGAATATATATTAATACAGCAGGTCTGAATAATAGCTTGTAAAAATTCCCCCACTTTGTCTTTTATCCAGCCCTTATATTCTTGGGCACATTTTGCAGAAAAATTCAAGAAGCTGTAGGTGATGCAAGTTTACTCTATGGGGTAATTATGATTTCAGCCATGATCTTATTTTTAGTGTGTAAGTGTCGTGAAATTTTGTGTGCACTTGCCTGAGTGTGTCTGTACACCATGTTCATGCACATACAAAAGAAAAAAGAGTATATCAGGAAATCTTTACTCTTTTGGTTCCATGAGACAAAGTCTCTCACTGGTGTACCCCTTCTGGGCTAGGGTACAAAGTTAGTTGCTGGGATCAACCTGTCACTAACCTCAGTGATTGGTTACAAGCACAAATGATCACAGCCAGCTGTTTATATGTGCATTGGGGATGTAAACACAGACCCTCATACTTGCATATTAAGCATTCATACCACTGAGGTGTCCCATTGGCTCATATTATAGCCTTTTATATATTTATCTCTGAATCCATTCAGATTTGATGGATGTGTTCACTGTAGAAAATACCAGGCAGCAATAAATCAGATGAGAAAGACACACACACACAGAGAAACAGAGAGACAGAAAATTGCACATGGAGAGAAAGGGAGACAAAGATAGACAGAGACACAGAGAGAGAGAGACAGAAAGAGAAATACTCCAACCAAGTACCATGCATAAGATAACCTAGAACCCCTGCACAGATGTAGCCCATGGCAGTTCAGTGTCCAAGTGGGTTCCATAGAAATAGGAACAGGGACTGTCTCTGACATGAACTGATTGGCCTGCTCTTTGATCACCTCCCCCTGAGGAGGAAGCAGCTTTACCAGGCCACAGAGGAAGACAATGCAGCCACTCCTAATGAGATCTAACAGACTAGGATCAGAAGGCAGAAAAAGAAACCCTCCCCTACCAGTGGACTTGGGAAGGGGAGTGTGTGGAGAAGTGGGAGAAACGGAGGGATTGGGAGGGGAAGTGGGAGGTAGTTAGACGGGGGATACATAGTAAATAAAGTATAATTAAAAAAAAAACAACGGAGAAAAAGACAGAGTGTCAGTCTTTGGGTTTAGTGATAACTTAAAGATGCAGCATTCTGTACCCACCAGTAAACCATGTCCATAGCATAATATTATCATATAAGCTAAAAATATGAGAATCAACACTATATTGTAATAAGGTTATCTAGAAATCCAGGAGTTTGTAACAAATGCATTGGATTTGGTGTCTACAAGGCAATGTAGAACTGATTTGAGGCAGGAAGAATTAAAAAGTAAAAAGATTATCTCCATGAATAGTCCTTGGTTGGAGTATGAGTCTCTGGGAAGTTCCTTGTGTTCAAATTTTCTTATTCTGTTGCTCTCATTGTGGAGACCCTGTCCTCTCCATCTCTTACTATTTCCTACTTCTTACATAAAATTCCATAACCTTGAACCCCTGCACAGATGTAGCCCATGGCAGTTCAGTGTCCAGGTGGGTTACATAGTAATGGGAAGAGGGACTGCCTCTAACATAATCTGATTGGCCTGCTCTTTGATCACCTCCCACTGAGGGGGGAGCAGCCTTACAAGGCCACAGTAGAGGACAATGCAGTCACTTTTGATGAGAACTGATAGACTAAGATCAGAAAGGAGAGGAGAACCTCCCCTATCAGTGGACTTGGGGAGGAGCATGCATGCAGAAAGGGAAGGGAGGGTGGGATCGGGAGGGGAGGAGGGAGGGGCTTATTGGGGGATACAAGATGAATAAAGTGTAATTAATAAAAAAATTTAAAAAATCTTAAAAAAATAAAAAA
>REGO01000430.1:609817-626510 GCA_010120015.1 Rhombomys opimus | reverse complement strand
TCCCCTATCAGTGGACTTGGGGAGTGGCATGCATGCAGAAAGGGGAGGGAGGGTGGGATCCGGAGGGGAGGAGGGAGGGGCTTATGGGGGGATACAAATGAATAAAGTGTAATTAATAAAAAATTAAAAACAAAGAAAGAGATGATGAAGTCAATGAACTAATCACAATTGTGTGCTATTAATTAAATTCTATAGCTGGGGCCAAAGGTGTGTGTGGAGGGGAACCAATCTGTGGTAGTTAAACTCAAAAGCCAACTTGTTGACATCTAGGAATGCCTGGGAGTTGGGCCTCTGGACATGTCTATGGGAGATTATCTAAACTATGTTTATTGAGGTGGCAAAACCTGCTCCCTGGGGATGGTACCATTTTCTAGGCTGAGATCCTGGACTTCACAGAGAAAATAAAGCACAAGCATTCATTTACTCTCTAGCTGTGTATGTGACGTGGCCAACGGCTTCAAGCTCCGGCTGCCTTGGCAGTCTCTACCTTCAAATTCTGAGACAAAATAAACCCAGATGATTTTTTTCAGGGTATTTTATCACAACTGAAAAAGGAACTAAGGCAAGATGGCCAGGAATAGAAAATTGCCTAACAATGATGTTCCCTATATTTGTGTTACTCAAGAGTTTTGTAGTATGAGATTATAAAGGACTTGGTTAATACCACCTTTCTTATGCCTCTTGATTTGTCCATCTTGATCTAGGTTTTATTAGAAAAGAGCACCTTGATCTTTCCTGTGTATTTTCATTTGTAATTTTTTGGCAAAATCTTTAAACATTTAAATCAATATATGTTCTTTAGTAACCAACTGATATGATTTTTTTCTATTTTTTTTATAGTCATTTGTATGTTTCAAGTAAATATGTTCCAGACAGTGACATGAAGCTTGGCTGTCTTAAGAATATACACACATATAACAAAAATTGAGCACATGTTGACAATACCTCTATCAAGAGTTTCCATTTACTAGTGGATAAACACTATGTTAAATGAGCTGTATTAATGCAATGCAGAAGAAGAGCAGGGAGCCACTCACGTGCTGAAAATGGTTTAGCAGTGGGCTGACTGTTAACAATACAAGTGTAAAATAGTACCAAGACAGCTCAATTCCATGTATGATGTTTACAGTAAAAAATATATTTAAGAGAAAATGGATATGTGTTAGGAGTTATTGTAGTGGGATGCTTTGTTTTGGCAATGGTAGATATCATCAGTGTTATATTTTAAAATATTTTCATTTGTTTTTGACAATTTTATATATGTATATAATGTATTTTAATCTTATACAACTTTTATTTACTACGCTTTTGTAAAACCCTTAACCATTCATGACCATCAGTGTTTCTGTCTTCCTAGGGCCTCCAGTTTGTACATGTGCTTTACAAATTGTTACCTATAAGTATATGTATATTTGTGTCTGTGGCCTTTGCAGAGCCACTCAACTAATGTATTTATGTACCAAGGAGTTGATATATCCTGGAAAGAGCTCTCAACAGGGACTGCTGGGCATTGCCATACAATTCCAACAGGAAACATAATATAACACAAGAATTCTTATGCCAAGTTGTTCCCAACCTTGTGATAACACACTGAGCCTGGTGATGTCCAAAATGGAGCATGTCTGTATAGAGCAGTGAATCACTTTAGCTGTCATTCCTCAGGTGTCATCCACCTTGCTTTTCTGAGTCAGGAACTCCCATAGCCTCACAAAGTACATTAGACTGGCTCTGCAGTGAGCTAGAAGGTCCCACCTGTCTCCATCTTCTCAGCCCTGGGATTACAACTCTATTCACCAAGCAAAGCTTTTTTTTAAATTTTTTAAAATTCTTTATTAATTATACTTTATTCACTTTGTATACCCCTGCAGTTCCCTTCCTCCTCCTGTCCCAATTCCTCCCTTCTTCCCCCGTCTGCACACATGCCCCTTCTCAAGTCCACTGATAGTGGAGGTCTTCTTTTTTTTCCTTCTGATTCTAGTCTATTAGGTTTCATCAGGAGTAGCTGCATTGTCTTCCTCTGTGGCCTGGTAAGGCTGCTCCCCCCTCAGGAGGAGGTGATCAGAGAGCAGGCCAATCAGTTCATGTCAGAAGTAGTCCCTGTTCCCATTACTATGGGACCCACTTGGACACTGAACTGCCATGGGCTACATCTGTGCAGGGGTCTTAGGTTATCTCCATGCATGGTCCTTGGTTGGAGTATCAGTCTCAGGAACGACCTCCTTTTAATGTGGGTTCATGGATCAAACTCAAGTCATTTTGCTTTTGCTAGGCAAGAGTTTTACCAAGTAAGCCATCTTTCTAGCTATTGAATTTCTTTTTATGAGGAATTTGTAATATTTTAATTTGTGTGTATAACTACCATTCAAGATAGAGAGCCAGTGCTTAAATATTAATGAATCTCAGGAAATTCATTGATAACTTTTCATGTAAGATGAGTCTAAAGAAACTGGGCAAGAGTGGTACTGCTTGCTACCCAGTGTAAGGCCACATGTTAGAAAAATCTGTCTCCCCAGAGACTGAATATGATTGATCAGGATCATTTGCCAATAGTCATACCACAACTCCTATATATTCATCATTGACCACAGTGTAATAAAATCCAATATCAAATATTTTTTTCTGTGTATTGTAGTTACTTTTGTTACTTGTTTGTTTTTAAAGTCTATGTATTACAGACTAAACTCAGATTTTCTATGTAACTATGAAGAAGCTTCAGTCTCTAATCTTGCTGACTCTAGTACCTACGGGGTCAGATTATAGGTATCGACTAGCACATGGGGATAGAATCCTCTAAAAGCTAACTGTTAAGCAGTTTTCATAATAAATATTAGCAAACTAAATCACAGCTTAAAAAAACCTACATCATTTTCATACATATGCACAAACATACAAGAGGTATGTTAAAACTAAGACAAACACTACAAGAATTTGTTGTAAATACGAATTTGGATTTTCCAAATTATTTAGAAATGAGTAAATGCAAATTTATAATACTGGAGTACGGATATTTTTCTTATCAGATAAAGAAGGATAATATAATAGAAACCTGTTTTGTTTCCAAATGGGTACAGATATTAGCATTCATACATGTTTGATGTATAAATGAAGGAAAATTTATAAAAAATAATTTGTAATATGCAAATCTCCTGGTTTGTTTACTTGGGTAATATTGTAATAATTTCTGAAAACACTGGCATAAAGTATATTTTTACAAAGTGCATACAGTTTTCCTCTGAATATTTTGTATCCAAGTGTAGCACAATGTTAGATGCCTGTAATCCTAGCACTCAGAGAGGCAGAGTCAGCCAGATCTCTGTGAGTTCTAAGCCAGCCTGGTCTACAAAAGTAGTCCAGCCAATGTTACATGAAGAAACCGTTTCTTGAACCCTCCACCTTCCCAACAAAACAATAAGGTTTTGTATCTATGTTGAAAATACATCTTTGACCAATACTGACAAAGCTAAATAAATTTTATAATCTATAAAATATTTAGTGTCCTCTAATTTCAATTAAAGTGTTTATAAAAGAAAAAGATATGTCAGTGGAAACAGCATAATGGCTCCTTGGGTAAAGGCTCTTGCTGCCAGGTCTATGGACCTGAGTTTGATCTGTAAGTTCCAAATGATGGAAGAAAACAAGCAAACAAACAACCAACAACAAATTAAAAAACAAACAAACAAAAAAAGAAAACGCTCTTATTGGTATCCCCTCTCCTTTATAAAGATTCTTTTTTTCTTCATCTTATTTTTAAATGTTATTTATTTTGTTAATTAAAGTTTATTCACTTTGTATACCAAATGCAGCCCCCTCATTTGTATCCTCTCAATTCCACCCTGCCTTGCTCTTCTCCACCCATGCCCCTCCCCCAGTCCATTGATTTTGAGATTATAATATAATCATGACTGTTATTATAAAATAGTAAAAAGTCAATCTATTATATTTTACTAATAAAGACTCAGGAGCCATATGCTGCGGTCAAAACATGCTAGCTCATAGAGACAGAAAAAACACCTAGCTGACCTTCCTTTTCAGCTCACGCCTGGATCGAAAAACCGGAAAAGGCTCACAAGCTCCACCAACAGCCCAAGAGGAAAAGGCCAAAATACCCAAGGCCAAAGCCTTGCTAGCACAAAGCTCAAAACCCCCCAAGAGCCAGAACATTAAAGCTCAAGAGCTAGAGAGCTAAAGTTTCTTCTACTTCTCCATGCTATCTTAAGTACCCATCAACTCAAAGTTCCTCCTACTCTTTAATCCCTGTCAGTTGGTTTCTTGCTCCACCTCATGATTTAGGGTTAATTTTATTAAATCCTTTGTACAGGAAGCTCTTGGATTAAAGATGTCTGCTCAGAATGGCTGAACCACACTATAATCACCTGTTTACAATAAGCAGAAAGTTATTGGATTAAAGTGTGTGATAAGGCTCAAACATACCAAACAAGAAACAGGGCTTTATAGTTCATAATCTCAGGGGTTCACAATGGGATCACAATATTCTGCAACATATGACAATTATCCCTTCTCTTCCATATCTCTAAACCTTTCCATATGCCCCTTCCTAGGCTCCTTCAATTCGTTGGCTCTGTTTCATTAATTGTTAGGACATGCATATATGCATATACATGTTTTTTTTTTAATAAATACTATTACATCTGTACACTCTTACTTGTATGTGTGTTTTCAGAGCTGACCATTTGACACTAAGCAACCAATTGGCATGCTCCCCTGTGGAATCCTACCTCTTTTTCCTAGCTTTCAGTTAAGACCTTATGGTCTTTTCTCCATTGAGCTTGGGATGTTTGATCATGTCATTCTTGTTTTGTTCATATTTGGGCAAGAGAGTTTATGGATATAGCTACTGACATTACTAGGAGACACAGTCTCAGAGAATACTCCATGATACTCCATGATCCTCTGTCTCATACCATCTTTTTGGCCCCTTACTCACCGTGTTCTTTGAGCAGTAGGTGCAAGTGTAACAATAATCTATAAACATTTGTTCTTAAATGACCTTTTTACCCCCA
Organism: Rhombomys opimus; assembly: GCA_010120015.1. Lineage (NCBI taxonomy): Eukaryota > Metazoa > Chordata > Mammalia > Rodentia > Muridae > Rhombomys > Rhombomys opimus. Next base: position 621,489 of record REGO01000430.1, on the reverse strand, counting down.
CATACATGTCCCCCCACACAATAAATACATGTGATTTTAAGTGTATCATTTCATTCAGTGAGTGTGAATTTACTCAGTCCTGAGTGCAGTATGTAAAATTATATTAGCTTGTATCCAACAGTGAAATGGATCTCTTAATATCATAAAACATTTATTTTTTTTTAGTTCATGGAAATGTACTCTCATATGTGTGAATTATGTCTTCAGAGCATATAATATTGTTCATTATTTGGATATGTATGGTGCATATTCACTCACCTCTGTAATGCTGAAAGGCTGTGTTTTAATTCAAACCAAATGAGAGTAAAAGTTTTACTATTTTTTCTCCTACTTAATTTTTCCGAATATTTGCACAAAATTTTCCCTTAATTTGAAGAAGTATTACCATTGGTGGGGAAGTATTTGGAAAAACTTCAGGGTTATTTTCCAGAGGCTGCAATCCAGAAATGAAAACACAACCTCTTTTCTTCTAAGACTTTTCTTTCTAGATTTTGTGACTCAAAATTGGCCTAAGCATTTTGTTTTAATTTGTGTGTGTGTGTTTATGTTATACATGTCTATGTATGTGTGTGTTTGTTACAAGTTAAGCCCACCATAGTACTGAATGGACACTCTTAAAGCTAGATAGAAACTTTTTATCGCCAGTCAAGGGAACTTGCCCAAATCATGCAGTCCTGTGTTGTACAACTCTTCGCCCTTTATTAACAACATCCATATCTGGTTGGCACATTTCAGTGAGCAGGAAGTGGAACTACAGAACCAACAAATCAGCATTATAACATGTTGGAAACTTTCACTCAGGAACTTTCCCAACTGCATCCTAAAACCGTTGATTTAGCCTTAGTTCCCATTTTGGCAGGCAGGCTAAGTAGTATTTGTTCCTGAGTAGGCAGGCATCGCTGCCTACCTGATAGGTTTCAAGAACTGAATAGGGTTTCTATCATGGCATCAGTTGTTGTAAAGTCGGGGCACCTTTTACATGTGTGCGTGTTTGCTCATGGAGGTACACAAAGAGACCAGAGGTTGATGGTGGGATGTCTTTTACTGATTGCTTCACCATTTTACTTTTTCAGGCAGAATCTCTGACAGAACCTGAAGTGTACCATGTTGGCTAGACGGTATGACAAATGAGTCCCAGGATCCTCTTGTTTCCATATCCCAGCCCTGAGATAAGAAATTCTCTCTGCTTTACTTGACTTTTACATGGGTTATGAGATGCAAACTCTGGTCCCATGCTTACATGCAAGCACTTTCTTCACTGAACCATCCCCCAGCACTCACCTACACTTGTTACAAGTACCTCATATTTTTCTTACTATTTTTTCATCCCAGGAAAATGCTAGGTAATTTTTTTTAATTAAAGTTTAATTTTCAGGAAGTGTTTGTGTATACCAAATTAATGTCACATAATATTGTCATTATTTTCCGCCAACGCTTGGGTGAAAGGTAGAGTCATGAGAATTCCTTTCAACTTATGTAACATGCCTTCCAAAGTTTCCGGGTGAAATTGTTACTTACACATAGCCATCCCCTCAGTATATGAAAAAGCAAAGAAAGGTAGAAAATTAGCTTTATCTTTCCCTACATTTTTTCTTCCATCATTTCCTTCTTTTCTCCCTCTCTCCCTTCCTACCTTTATGTATATGTTATGTGTCTCCACAGACTTACAAAAGTGGGAGGCTGATATTAGGGGTCTTCCTCAATTATATTATGCTTTGAGACAATACCTCTTCAGTGAATCTGGAGCAGGTTGCTTTGGCTTGACTGTTCAAAAATCTCCCAGCATCTACCCGTCTTTATCTTCACCCCAGGATTGGGGAGACAGGTTTGTTTTGCAATACCCACCTTTTCATGAGTTCTAAGAATTCAAACTCATGATTGCACAGCAAATAATTTATCCACTGAACATGCCTCCAGGCTTCTTTTGTCATCTTGTAGTGTGGAGCCTGATGGAATCTACTCATAAGTCTCTGTTCTCTATGACTCATTTCTGGTTTCCTTTGTCTTAGGGTACACTTAGCTTCAATTGCTCAGCTATATAACAGTGACCTCTAATGTGGCTGATTTCATGTGTGTATGTGTGAACAGGCACATGGAAATCAGAGGTCAATACTGGCTGTTTTCCATTGTCTTTTTTGAGACAGGTTCTTTCTGTGGTCAGGAACATTCCAACCAAGAAGGCTAATCTGGATATCTTGCAAGCCTTTGGTTTCTTCCTGTCTCCATCTTTCCAGTTCTGGGATTAGAAACACATACTACCATACCAAGCTTTTTAAAATGTGCCTTTGCTGGAATCAAACTCAGGTATTCATGCTCAAGGCAAGAAATTCACCAGCTGACCTATTTCTCCAACCCTTAAGTTTCTTTTCTAAGAGGTGAAGGTACTTGTTTTATCTATGAGCCAATCTACTGATTACAGCTCTGCTCCTTTGAGCCATGGAAAGAAAACATAATCTTTCATTCATCTAGAATGTCATGCTGAAAGCTATACAAAGCTCTTGAGTTTGGCTCATCCTCTTGGTTAAGTATTCTAGAGTCTCACATAACAGTTTCTGGTTCCTTGCACTGTAATTGTGTTCTGAGTTTAACCAACTCTTTAGCAAGCACAAAAGGACTGTGCCAGCGATTTGGGAGATTTTACTTGTATCACAATTGGTAATTCGGTTTTATCTTGTTTCCTAAAATGTGGACTTCTGCTTATCAGGAAGCTTGTCACGGTTTCTTTTTTTTTTTTCCATGATAATTTTTCATTTTTATTCTTTACAATTTATTGATTTTATATCCTGATTGTAGTTCCCTCCCTCAACTCCTCCAGCACCTACAATCCCTCCTTCTTCTCCCCTATCTCTGCTGTATGCCATAAGTAAAGGGAGCAGGGGCTGCCTCTGTCATGATCTCAGTTGCCTGCTTATAGATCACTTGCCCTTGGCAATGTAGCCTTGCCAGCCCATAGAGGAAAAGGATACAGGCAGACATGATGAGACTTTGAGACTTGATAAGCTAGAGGCAGTTGTGTTGTTTTCTTGATGTGCGTTTTATCCAGGGACAGGTGCTCCCATTACAAGCTCTGCCTGTAGCTAAGCAGGGAAGGTTCTAGGTGATTATTATTTGCTGTTTTTTCTTCTTGCAGTTATTACAATAAATGAGAATTATTAATAAAGTTTAGAAGTTACTTAGTATACTTCAGTGTTTATAGGGACTATCCCCAATTTGAATTTTTTTTTAAACTTTATGGTGTGTGGTATGACACTGATACTCACTAAAATTATACTTGAAGTTTTGAATTTAGATCTTTTCCCAGGCTGGTGATATTTGATCCTCTCCTGTCCTGTGATGAGTAGTGATAACAGTAGTCATGGCTCCTTGTCAGCCTTGTGATCCTGATAGAAACAGCTGGCTTTGAAATGCACAGTGTTGTTGAGCCAGAATGTGTTTAACATTAAACAGACGCAAGAAGGTCCATTAACATGGCAGTCTGTCTCTTAAGGTGCCTAAGTTGTTTAGTCATTAACATGGTACTCTGCTTAATTTTATTGTCAATTGACATAATCTAGAGTCTCCTGGGAAAGGGGCCCTTACTTGAGTTACTTGCTTTATCAGGTGGCTGGCGGACATTTCTATGGGGGATTTTCTTGATTTCTAATTTATGTAGGATAGCTCATCCCACTATAGGAGGCATCATTCGTAGGCTGGTGCTCCTTGGCTATACAAAGAAAGCTAGCCAAGAGCTAGAAAGATGGATTGGCAGTTAATAGAACCTCTTGCTCTCTCAGAGGACCTGAGTTTGATTCCATGAATTTTCAGGGTGGCTCACAATCATTTGTAATTTCAGTTCTTCTGGCCTCCAAAGGCACTAGAGACACACATGGTGCACACACCTACATGTAGGCTAAACGCTCATATACATAAAAAAAAAAAAAAAGCTAACAAAGCATAAGTTTGTGAAGGATCCAGTAAGCAAAATTCCTCCATGGTTTGCTTCAGTTCCTACAAGACTTTCTTTCCCAGTTTCCACCAATGATGGAGTGTGACCTGGAAGTGTAAGCTGAAACAAAACCTTCCACCCCTAATTTGTTTTGTGTCAATGTTTTATCTCCACAATAAAAAGTGAAGTACAACACATTCGTATGTAGGACTCCAGGGACCTTCGAATGGCTGAAGCACACACTCTTCCTGCTTATGTGTCACCTCAAAACAACTGTATACATCCACCCCCAGGACTACTGAAATTTAGACAATTTCCATTAAAGTGTATTTCCAGTGTATTGGGGTATAGAGAATAGGAAGGTTGGCCTGACCTGGGTATATATGCAGTAATGCAAAACTGTGCTTTTTAGTAGCCTTTTAGAGAGAATCCTCTGTTTACTGTTTTATGCTTATGCATAATTGGGCATCAATGTGATTAAACTCAGATTAAATATTGGAAGTGGTATGCATAATCTATCAATATAAATAGGGAACTGCCCATGCTACACTCCTAAGTGAACAAACCCTTACTTCTCTTGAATCCCATAACTGAAAACCCCAAACAATAATTGGGACCCTTGAATGTCTTTATCTGTGTGGCTTAATGTCAGACATAAGAGAGATCTCTTTTGAATCCACATTATCTCTTTGATCAAATAAAGTTATCTTGCTTCTTTTAACAATATGTGTGAGTCCTTCTTTTCAATAAGGAAAGAAAGAACACGGAAGCACCGGTCTAGCCCCTGACCACAGATAATATTCCCTGTCCCTTCCAGCATGAACAAAGTTCCTGCCTGAAAGTTTATTCCACTCAGCATCTCTCTCCAACCTTTGCTCTTTTCTCTTCACCAAAACCAAAAACCCTCCTTATTCTCTTTCTTAGACAAATAGATGACATGTTGTTCTTCCTAAATGCACTGCTGCCACACTCAAACTTTGCCCTATTACCCCCCTTCCTATGCCTCAATCTCTTCTCATCCCATCTCCACATAATGGTTAGTGTTGATTGGAAGTTTTGAGAAAAGACAAGCCTCTGGGCATGTCTACAAGAAAGTTTGTAGACTGAGTTAATTAAGGTGGAAAGACCCACACTAAATGTGAAAGACATTACCCCATGGCTGGGGTTCAGGAGTCCTAGTAGTACGTCCTCTCCCAGGCTGAACAACTGAAATGGCCCTGTAGCAATTCTCTCCTCCCTGTGTCTAAAGCCCCTTCCAGAAGGCAACTTTTGTCCTGAATTTTAGTTTGTATCTAATTTTTTCATAGCCAGAAACTGATGAGCTTTTTTCTTTTCTGGAGGACTGGTGTTGAACAGTTGTCCTTCTGAAAATAAAAGTGAAGCTACGGCGGTGAAGCCTACCCGCCTAGATGTACACACAGTTTGTCAGACCCTGTTCTGTTTCCTCATATACCTCTGTGCTTGCAGTGTCAAGCACTGAAATCTTTAAGGAGTCTGTCCTTTATTCTTGAGTTGTGCTATTATGAGCATGCTGGATGTGCTGGGGAGCCATAAATGAGCCCCTAGCCTACAAAGTCTCATCAAGACGGCCTGCATCCTCTTCCTCAGTGGCCTGGAAAGACTGCTATGCCAGGGAGGAGTGGTCAGAGAGCTGGCAACAGAGTCAAAGTCAGAGAGACCCTGCTCCCTTTACTAGGGACCCCACATGGAGACTGCACTGTTTATGAGCTACATCTGAGTAGGGGGTTTAAGTCCTCTCCATGCATGGTCCTTGGTTGGTGCATCAGTCTCTGCAGGACCACCCCCGATCCCCGGCCTGAGCCCAGATTTGTTTGCTTTGTTAATCTCCTTGTGCAGCTCCTATTTCCTGTGGGTCATTCTATTCTCTACTCCACAAGACTCCTCGTGCTCTGCCCAAAAGGATCAACTAGATTGCCCTTGGAAGATGTTTAGTCATTAAAATGTTTACCAAACATGCATAAGAACCTGACCTTGAACCTCAAAGACTATACCATTATTTTGTTGTTGTTATTGTTTTTGTTCGTTTATTTTATCTTAACCCAGGTGTATTGGTGTGCACTGCAATCTCATTCTGAGCGGTAGAGACATGAAGATCTCTAGGGTTGGCCAATTAGCCTGGAGAAATTAGCAAGCTTCAGGCCAGTGAGAAATCCTGTCTCAAAAAATGCAGTGTTGGCTTCCAAGGAATAACATTCAAGATCAATCTATGGCCTATGTACACACAAATGTATATCCATACAAACATGTGCTCACATGTATACATGTACAGACATATGAAAAGCAGCCTTGCTGAAAGTCACTTAGCAACCTATAGATGGAATATTAATGGTAGTTAAAATCTCTTGGAGAAAGGGATGGAGAGATAGCTCAGAGGTTAAGAGCACTGTTTGCTCTTCCAGAGATCTTGAGTTCAATTCCCAGGGACCACAGGTATCTCTAATGAGATCTGGTGCCATCTTCTAACATGCAGGCAGAACAGTGTATCCATAATAAATAAATAAAAATGTTAAAAAAAAATCACCTGGATAAAAGGAGCATTATTGTTTAAGTTTCATTATTCCTTAAATGCCTGTGTCTGAGTTTGCCTAATTACTTTAAATGGTAGTGTATTTTAGGATTACTGAAACTTATCCAGGATAAAAGCCTGTAGGAGAAAGACAGGCATCACGAATGCCCCAGTTTATCACATCAAGTTGATGCTGAACAGTCCCACTTTGCACACTGTGAGATAGGTCTATTACTACAGGATGATGTGGTAGTCAACCTGACAGGACTCAGAATTGCTATGGAAAATCCTTTGGCTATTTCTTTGAAGAAGCCTCTAGATTAGGTTAATTGAACTGAGAAGACTGATTCTAATTTTCCAAGGCACTGTGCCATGCATGGACTGGGTTTGTGGGATACATACAGGAGAAACTGAGTTGAGCATTCATCTCTTTCTTGTCGTTTTGACTGGGTCCAATTGACCTGCTACCAGCCTGTACAGCTTGGATGGACTGTATCCTGGAACCGTGATCCTAAGTAAACCCAGCCTTCCTTAAGTTGCTTTGTTGGTTACTTGTTCATAGCAACAAGGATAGTAGCTAATATAATACAGTTAATTTTCTAGGCTACTGAATGTAAAAAAGATGGGGAAGCAGATTTCAAGCTAGGATCCCTGAAAACAAGATTTAAGAGTGTTGGTAGCAAGCAACTACTCTGGTTGAGGCATAGAGAAAAATAATTGTCAGTGATTTTTCACACAGGTGCTTTAATAACTTACTCATTCATTTGAGGTAAGTTCAGAAAATGTTAGCCATCATGCACACTGAGGGTGAAGGTTTTAGATTTCTGATGATTAAACTTTATTCATCAAAATACCCACCTGTCTCTGTGAAGGATGGGTGATCAAAAGTAGCTTGAAACAGACTTACATGCTTTCTGGCTGACTGAAAAACAGTTTACTACCACAAGCTATGCACCAGAACTGTTATCTACAGCAAGAGATGCAGGCGTCCACTACTAAGCTACATCCTGTAAAGCTAATGACCCAAACAACTGAAGCTAGAAGGTATACTCAGATTCCCGTTGTCAAGGGAATCAATTAACTTTGTTCCAACCCATCAGTTAGGATACATTTTCACAGGAAATATTTGCCCACATGTGTATGCGTTTGTGTGTGTGTTCTGTGTTTCCTTAAACTGTGTGTAGACATCATGCAGCTCAGCTACTTGGAGAGTCCTTCCCTCCAGTAAGTGTTTACTGTTTGCCCAGTACTAGAGTACTAGAGAGGGACCTTGTGAATCCTGCAATTTTCCAGAGCCTCCTGAGACTTGTGAAGTCTGCTTCCTCTCAGACATAATCTGTAAAAATATGCTTTAATGACCTGAGAATTGGAGAGTGGGTTACTATTGCTATAATTATGTGCAAGTAACTTACCTCCTTTGAAAATAGTGCTATATTACTTACAGTTGTCATTAAGATTGCTGAAATAATGAATGTAAAGTGACTGGCATTAATAACCAGTAATTATTGCTCAATTTGTGTAGCTATTGTTATTATTAAATAATCAATGTATCTCATTGATTTGAGAGGCAATTGTGTACATGAAAAACCACAGAGGATATGGTGAAAAGAATTTTACCCTGTTTTTCTGATCCAGTTTTTTTTTTTTTTTTCCTATGTGGTCAAACAACATGTTCAGCTGTCCTTAAGGATACAGAAGCCTACTCTGTGTTTTTAACTTCCCTGATTTCCCCTGAACTAAGTAAGAGAGTTTCATGGCTGAAAAGTCTTCCATCTAGCCAGCAAAACAATTTAGATGTTAACAGAAGATATGGTCTCACTGAAACATGTTACAAAGTTTATGAAATGAAATACAAAGGGATTTAAACAGCTATTAAACCAATGTGTCGCGCGCAACCTTCGCCGATAAGGAAGACGTGGCAACCGAAGATTTGTCCAGCAGGATCTTTATTGTAAAGCTCTTTTAGGTAGATGGAGAAGGACCCCAAACCCCAAATGCGCTCTGCTTAAATAGCCTGTAGGGCGACGTGCTCATCTATGATTGGCGCTCCGCACAATACCCAATTAGCATGTGTTCTCTGATAGGGAGAGCACTCAAGTCCATTATTAGCATCATGTGGCGCATGCGCTGCTGTAAGGCGAGCTCTGGCAAGAAGAACCAGGAAGCAGGAAGCCAGCGCCATCATGTAATGGCGAATGCGGCTCCCGACATCTCCCCCTTTCTTTAAAATTACAAGCGAAGCCAAACGCAATACTATGAGACTTCCGATCAGCTCATTGACTTAACAGTATAAGCGATCGAGGAGGTTGCATAGTATAAGAGACCCTTCGCATCTTGAACCCCGTGCAATGGGAACCTGAGCCCTGGGAGATGCAAAGGTCTGTTTAGAACGGCATCCCGGTGCAATGGGAACCTGTGCCCGTCAGGGGTGCCATGAGTTCTGACAGTGTCTCAACGGCTAAGCATGTTTAACCAAACTTGCGGGGATGATCCCTGTTCGACAGCCAGCATAGCTTGAGCTATGGCCACATTCTTTGTATGTTGTTGTCTTTTGAACTTGTGAAGCAACCAAAAACAGAGCAGCCCTGCTAACAGAGACACCCCAAACATTCCCACACCAACCCATTCTTTAAAATAGGAAAAGGCAGAGGACAACCAGGTAAACAATCCTTGTGTGACAGAAATGTCCAAACGAGTGGAGTTAATTTGGACTATGGCAAGACGCAATTTTCTCATGGTCTCATCGAACTCCGCACTCCAATTGGATAGTAACAACCCAGACAAATTCTTAGATAGACTCGCTGCCCTAGTAAGATTATTATATTGAATGGAGGTCACACAAGTCCAGGTAACTTAACTTCACATCCCAATTGAGCTAACTGCCATAATACTTCTATTTGTTCCTGGACCAAATCAATGCGTTGATTGACAATCATTAATCCTCCTCTTAATTGGTTATTCATAGATGTTTGAACATCTATTGCTTCACTCACTGATGCAGACAAATTATTAAGGGTTTGAGCAGTAGCCACTTGACCCTGCAGCGCTAAGGCTGACACGGTTAAAGAAGCCCCAACCGCTGCAGTAGCTATAATGGCTACCAAAGCTGCAGTAATACCAAAATCCCGTTTATGTCGAAACAGAGCCAAAGAATTACTTGTTTTGACTGGCAATGGCAAAAACCGGGGCATGCGGGCCACAGTAGCTGTATCATATTCGCTAGCATTCCAGCAAAGGGCAAAGAAGCATCTTGTCTTATTACACACGGCCCAAACAAAAGGGGGCCATACACACACCGGGGTGGGATCCACCTTTCTCAAATCCCAAATAGCACCCTTTTGAGTCACTTCATCACTAGTAATGTTGCTGTTCAATGTGGCTATTCCTGTTGCCCCTCCCAAGATAGTAACCATAGGGGAGAGATCTGTACAGCTACCTCCTATGCCACAGAGTAGCCAAGCATCAAAGGGATCAATATCGTAGCTCCATGGATCCATTACTGTATGGTTTCCATAACCTTCTAAGGGGGAAAAAGAAAAATTATCATGTAGGGAATGAGCTCGGCGGCTCTGACAACCAGTCCAAGGAAATATAGAAGAAGAATCTGCACGTCCACCAATACAAAAAGGTGCATACTGTGGTTGTTGAGTTCGGGCACTGCGTTCTTCATCAGTCAAATTGCGATGTGGCCACCACCCAAAAAGGATAGTGGAATTAGCAGAAATCACCTTATCTCCAGTAACTTCTTTTCCTAACTTAGCATAAGAATAATTACCCAGCAAAATACAAGAACTATTACATGACTGATTTACAGTAAAACATAGACTGCCCTTAATGTCCCAAGTGTCATTATTTAGAATAGGAGCTACGTCTTTAGACATTGGCAAATACGGTAGCCCCAAAGAGTCATTGGTGGCGAAAAATCTTGGGAAGACTTGTGCATCATGCATCACCGGCATGGGTCGAGGGAAGGCTGACAGGATTCCCCATCGAATCTCTTGACTCGTCGCCTGCAAGTTCGTCAGCATTCCTATCAGCGACAGGATCCAAAGCAGGGTCATCACGCTTCACCACTCGAGTCAACCGTGCCGGGACCCAAATTGGATTTTCTTGACCCTGTGGGAAAACACAAACAGCTCCCCTGGATCTTATTAATATAGGATCCGGTCCTTTCCATTGATTACCAAGTACATCTTTCCATTTTACAAGTTCTTTCGGAGATGCATGAATGACATGTCTGTCTGCAGCAGACTGTCCATTAGAATCCAATTTCAAAAAATTTAAGGTAAATAGGGTAAGGGAAAGAGTCGCCTTCTGACCCATATTTATATTGGGGCAGATTCCCCCTTTTTGTTTTTGTAAATAAGTTTTGATTGTGTTATGTGCACGTTCCACCATGTCCTGTCCTTGTGGATTGTAGGGCAGTCCCGTGACATGATGGACTTCCATCCTATAGCAGAATTGTTGAAATGTTTTGGAAGTATAAGCAGGCCCGTTATCAGTCTTTAACTGTCGTGGCTTTCCCCATGTTGCCCACGCCTCCAGGCAATGGGTGATAACATGAGCCACCTTTTCTCCCGACAGAGGTGTGGCGTGGACAACCCCGGAACAGGTATCTACAGAGACATGAACATACTTTAACTTACCAAAAGCAGGAATATGGGTAACATCCATCTGTCAAATATGTAAGGGTTTTAATCCTCTGGGGTTAACACCAAGGGCAGGTGCTGGTCTAAATTTTGTACAATTGGCACATTTTAGTACGATATCGCGGGCATCTGCTCGCGAAATGTTAAATTTTATTTTAAGTGTCTCTGTCAGAACATGATATAACTCATGGAAAGCGGCAGCATTCTGTACAGGATTAAGCATAAGATAAACTGTTTTAGTGGCTTTATCAGCCAGGTCATTAGCTCTTGTCATGGGTCCAGGTAATAGCGTATGTGCTCTCATATGTTGAATAAAAAAGGGATTTACTCTTGTTCTAATGGATTGTTGAATATCAGTAAAAACTTGTGCAACAGCACTTTTGGAGGAAATTAGTCCCACTGTTTCTAAAATTTGTACTGTTTCTACCACGTAGTGTGAGTCGGAGATAATATTCAAGGGCTGAGGAAAGGCTCGTAGAACCTCAGCTACAATAGCACATTCAACCAATTGTGGGGACGAAAAATTAAAACACTTTTGAAATGCCTGATTATCAACAACATAACTTCCTAT
>REGO01000430.1:598015-609567 GCA_010120015.1 Rhombomys opimus | reverse complement strand
ACACTGCTGTAGGCTGTTGAGGTGAGGGAACAATACATAACTGAAACGGCATGGAAGGATCCAACCGGGATAGGGAAGCCTCTCCCAATTTCTTCTCCACCTTATCTAATACCTGAGCAGCTTTTGCCGTAAGCTGTCTGTAGGAAGTAATGGCCGAATCTCCCTCCAAAATGGCAAACAACGGTTTAAGCTCTGCAGTAGTCAAATTTAAATACGGCCGCACCCAATTAATGTCACCTAATAGCTTTTGAAAATCATTAAGTGTCTTAAGGACATCTCTCCTGATGGTAATCTTTTGTGGCTTTACCTGCATAGGATAAATGGTAGAGCCGAGAAAATTTCCAATATCTCCTTCTTGTACCTTTTTAGGAGCTATAAACAAGCCTTTACCTTTTAGCTCAGCAGACAGAACGCCAAAGGCTCGCTGCAAAAGAGCTTGATCTGAATGACACAGTAAAATATCATCCATATAGTGGCATATCTTAATGGTGGGGAATTGAGTTCTAACCGGCTGAATAGCTCTGGCTACATAGAGCTGGCACATAGTCGGGCTATTCGCCATACCTTGAGGCAAAACCCTCCACTGATACCTACTATTAGGCTGTTTATGATTAGTGCTGGGTAAAGTAAAGGCAAATCTAACTCTATCCTGACTATGTAAGGGTATGGAGAAAAAACAATCTTTAATATCTACTATTAAAAGTTTCCAATGGACAGGGAGAGTGGATAGTAGAGGTAAACCCCTTTGAATGGGGCCCATGACCTGCATTTGCTTATTTATGGCTCGCAGATCATGTAACAACCTCCATTTTCTAGATTTTTTTTTAATAACAAAAATAGGGGTATTCCAAGGTGACTGTGAGCATTCTATATGCCCATGGTCAAGTTGCTCCTTGACCAGCTGACTGGCTGCTGCAAGCTTTTCAGAGGTTAGAGGCCACTGAGGAACCCACACCGGGTCCTCCGTCTTCCAGGGAATGGGGATCGCCTCCCCAGTGGCCCCTAGGAAAAACCCAATCCTGTTCTATCTTGTTTCCCATGAGAAGATACAGGACTCGTACGCCCTTGCAAATGCTTGCCAAGCCCTTTACCAGGGACGCAACCCATATTTTTTATTATTTGCTGACTTTGAGGTGAATAATCATTAGTCAATGTAAAATCCAATTGTTGCAATACATCCCTTCCCCATAGATTAATGGGGAGAGGTAACACATAAGGGACCAAAGTTCCTCTCCTTCCTTCTTCATTTTTTCAATGTAATTCTTTCGCACTCTTTTTTGGAGCATTTTCGTACCCCAATCCTTGCAAGGACTGAGACGATTGAATGAGAGGCCATCCTGATGGCCACCAAGTGGTAAAGATTATACTAGTATCTGCTCCAGTATCTAATAAGCCCTGAAACCTTTTACCTTTTATTAGCAACTCCATCATTGGTCGCTTATCCAATTGCAAGGAGAGGAAAGTATGCTGGCCACCCGAGGAGCCAAGACCTTTAGTCCCTCGAGGGTTCTTTTGACTAGGAAAATTTTGATGCAGGCTAAATAATACCAATAATTGAGCTATCCTATCTCCAGGGGAAATAGCACTGATCCCCCGAGGGGATGAGCACAATATTTGTAATTGGCCTGTGAAATCCTGATCAATAACCCCTGGGTGGACAATAAGACCTTTTAAAGTCGTTGATGAACGTTCAATTATTAATCTTACCGTGCCTACTGGCAGGGGACCTGCGAGATCTGATGGAATTGGTTGACATCCCATAATAGGTGTCAATACTGCTCTGGCGGCGGCACGCAGGTCCAATCCTGCTGATCCGGAGGTTGCTCTTCGGATGGTGTCGTCTTCACAAATCTTTTTGACTGGTATGGAGTCTGCTGGATTGCCCCATACATTTGTGCTGGGCCCTGGGGTCGGGGGCCCCGTTTCCCGTTTTTTGATTGCTCTGTAGAGCGTTCAGGAAGGGGTCTCCCTTGGCTGTCTCTTACTGACCTACATTCATTAGCCCAATGTTTTCCCTTCTTGCACCGCGGACACAGCCCCGGTTGTTTAGTGGGTTGTGCAGTAGGGGCCGCGGCCTGAGACCTGCACTGTTTTTTTATATGGCCCATTTTCCCGCAGTTAAAGCATTTTATGTTTGTAGCCTTTTGGGCGGATAATACCGCAGCTGCTATACCATGATTAGTCAATGGCCCCCCTATTTCTCTACAGGCCTTCATCCAGGCATTTATTCCTTTTTCTTTTCAGGGAGTAATAGCATTTCTACATTCTTTTGTGCATTGCTCATAAATCAATTGTTCTACAAACGGCATTGCACTTTTAGGATCCTCAAATATTTTCCCTGTTGTTTCCATCATTCTTGCTACGAAATCTGAAAATGGCTCAGTGGCTCCCTGTATAATCTTTGTCAAGTTTCCAGTAACTTGTCCTTTATTTGGCAGACTCTTTCAGGCTCGAACAGCGGCCTTATTAATCTGTTCATATACCTCCACTGGATACATAGTTTGATTGACTACCCATTGTCCTTGGCCCGTGAGCATATCGAAGCTCCACTGAGGGCGCTGGTTGGCTATGTTTTGTTTTGCTTGAGCCATGCACAATTCTTGATAAATTGATCTCCAATCTAAGTATTGTCCCATGGAGAGGCATGCCTTAACAGTGTTGGACCAATCATCAGGAGTCATAGCATTGGTGGCTAGCCTTTCTATTAATGCCAGAGTAAACGAGGCACTGACGCCATACGTCTGCACTGACTCCACCAGAGCCTTTAATTGTTTTAGATCCAAAGGAGTGTGATGCCTTTGATTTTGAGCATCTTCCCATACAGGGAATGCTGCCTGTATTTTTCTCATTTCCTTTGCAGGGATCAGTGAACTTCCTCCCCCAGCCTTGTTTTTCTCTATTGCCTCATAAGGAGGTGCTGTTGGTTCATACCCAGGCGTGTAGGGCGGGGCACGACCATATCTCCCTTCCTCATATTTTGCAGCTTCCTCATCCAACTCAGCCTGTTCAGCAGGGTCAAGCCCTGCTTCCTCCTCAGAGTCAGATGACTCTTGCCGATCCTCTCCTTCAGAGGACGTCTCCTCCTCGGAAGAGGATGATATTGTACAATTTTTAAACTCGGTGAGAAGAGGATACAATTTAGGGTCCTCCTCACTTTTATTTTCCCCTTTCTCAGAGGCAGGCAATAACTTTAAGTTTTTTGTTCGCTGTTCAAGCTCTTCTTCCTTTTTTGCAAGTTGCTTTGCCCTTTTCTCAAGTTCAGCTAGCTTATCTGATACTCCCCTCTCTTTATTTTTTACTTTCTTTTTTATTGGCTTTCTTTCCTGCTTAGCCTTTTTTTCCTTTTCAGCTTCTGATAGACTATCCTGATGGTCTGATAAGGCCCGTTGGCCTTTCTTGATTTTTTTCCCTACATCTTTCATCCTTAATGCAAGATTTTAACAGTTTGTACAGTGGCCACACCCCTGGTTTCAGGGTCCCCTGTTCCCTCTCTCGTGTCAAATCTCCTCCTAATTTATCCCACGATCCTTTAGAAAGGGACCCAGAGACCACAAACCAGGGGGCTACTCGATCAACCTCCTTAAGAAAGTTCCGCAACACCCTGTCAGGGATTTTTAAGTCCTTTTGCTTAAGCAGCGCCTGCGCCGCTTCCGAAATCGGTTTAATTGGTTGGTTACCCATTGCTCCTTTATCTACAGGAGAGAGTGCGGCGGCTCAGTTATCTACCTGAGTCTTATGACCAATTATTGAAGATTGCAAAAAGGACAGATGCAAGTTTTCTCCCGTTTCTCACAATTAAGACACAGACAACACAGCAGGACAAAAACGAAACTAACAACGAGAAACGGAATTGCCCAGACCACAGAAATCATACCTTGCTGAAAGGTGTTGCAGCTCTTCACCCTGCTGGCTTGAATCTTCCTCCGACGAGCAGTCGGGGGTCCTTCGAGTCGTTCCTCTGCCCGGGGTCGGCGGTTCCCGGGTTTCGGCACCACTTGTCGCGCGCAACCTTCGCCGATAAGGAAGACGCGGCAACCGAAGATTTGTCCAGCAGGATCTTTATTGTAAAGCTCTTTTAGGTAGATGGAGAAGGAACCCAAACCCCAAATGCGCTCTGCTTAAATAGCCTGTAGGGCGACGTGCTCGTCTATGATTGGCGCTCCGCACAATACCCAATTAGCATGTGTTCTCTGATAGGGAGAGCACTCAAGTCCATTATTAGCATCATGTGGCGCATGCGCTGCTGTAAGGAGAGCTCTGGCAAGAAGAACCAGGAAGCAGGAAGCCAGCGCCATCATGTAATGGCGAATGTGGCTCCCGACACCAATGATAGTTCCATGGTTAGTTCTCACCATTGATTCTTTCCTCTCTTTTCAGTGTTACCTCAACCCTAGAACTTGCCACTCTTTCAGCTTTCTAAATTAGGGTCTATTTAGGCAGCTGTGCACATCTGAAATCTCCCATTCTTTGGGAAACAATTTCATGCTTTTAAAGGCTCATATTAAAGTAAGCAAATAAACAAGACATTGTGACTTTTGGGTTTTAGCAAGAAAGTAAAAGAACTCTAATCAAAAGAACAAACAAACAAACAAAAAACAAAGTGCTGTCAATAATTTTATATTACTTAGTTAATTAGGTTTTTAAATACTTAGAAATTTATAGTTTAGATAATTGGAATTAAACTCACTGTATTTCCTTCTTCCAGGCTAGGCATGATGGGAAGTCTTAATGATTTCTCTGGAACAACAATAAAAAGCAGATATTGTCATATAGTAGTAACTATTGTTTATGAAAAAATATCTATAGCACTTGTAACTTCATGAAGTTAGTGAATCGATCCTAGGCCTGAGAATATAGACTTGCTAAATCAATAAGTTTGGTGTGTGTTTTTTTTTTTTTCTCTATTTGGGTGATAAATCTGAACTCAATGCTGCCTTCATATGTAGTGTACACAAGTGTATTTCAAACTACTCTAAGAATACTCTAAAGCATAGTGACAGTGGCAGAAAGTTAATGCCACTGTTAGTAGCCTTAAGAGCTTTAGCCAGCCACACCTGGCTCACTTAAGACAAATAAATGCTGACTAACATTAATCAGATCATTTTTGTATGCCATCTCCTCCTTTCATTGGTTACAAATACAGTTAGCATATGTGCTATCGTTCTAAATTGGAATGCTTCCTTTTTTAAATTTATTGCTCACACAAACTTTGTTAAATATAAGTTAGCTTAAATTTTTATTCAGTAGATACAAATAATTCTTTCAAATTTTACTTTATCTCTAATGCTGAGGTTTAAAAATGAAGGCCTTGTATATGCTTGACAATACTATACCAATGAATTCCATCATTAGCCCTTTGTTATTTGGGAGAGTGTCTAGTTGTATAGCCTAGTATTAATCTCACAAAATGAGAGTAAAAATTACTACACAAAATGTTTTGGTCAAATTAAGCAAGGTTTATTTTCTGTCAGACAGGGATATCTCTCTAAAGCAGGGTTTCAGAAATAGTAACAAAGAGAAGAAAAAGCAAGGTAAACTCCCACCCCCCCAAGTTAAAAAAAAAAAAAACCCAACCCTGCAAGACTAGCAGTTTTTCAAAGGTTGGAAGATTTTAAATGAATTTTGGTTACATAGGAAGCTGGCTAAACATTTCAAAATCATTTGTATAACATCTTTCTGGGTACATTGAAGGCATGAGTCAAAATCCATAGGGTGGGGAGCATGTCAAATTCCAGAAATAATTTAAAGCAAGGCCAAATTGAAATTTGCAACAAACAGAAGTGAACTTGTTCTGACCTCATAAGAAAATGGCTTCCATCCTTAACATGGAGTCAGGCTGGCTAATCAACAAATGTTGAATTATATAGATTATTTTTATCATAATCAGTTTTTCTGCCCAAATTTTAGTATCATATACTTGTATAATGTTAGAAAAGTTACTTATGGTGAACGATGCAAATATCATTGTCTCTGGTAATAGTACAAAATTTCTGAACACATGAGAGTTTTTCTAGTGAGCAGAATATCCTGTAATTGAGCAGATGTGGTGGCACATAATTATAATTCTAGTAGTTATGAGATCTAGGAAGTAGGTCAGTAAGCTTAATGCTATACTGAGATACATGGCATTCTGTCCCAATAATATAAAATACAGGTTGTCAGAGAACAACTTGTATAATTGTAAATTCATACATATATGTCAGAATTTAGCCTGGGACCTACCTCTTGATGTAATTTCCTGGGAGCAGTGTTAGGAGAGAGCACTGATTTTTTTAATTTTTATTTTTATTAATTATAGTTTATTCACTTTATATCCCCCTGTAGCTACCTCCATGCTCCTCTCCCAATCTCACCCTTCCTCTCTCTTCCCCACCTGGCCCTCTTTCCCAGTCCACTAATAAAGTAAGTTCTCCTCCCCTTCCCTCTGATCCCAGTCTATGAGGTCTCTTCAGGATTGGCTGCATTGTCTCTCTCTGTGGCCTAGTAAGGGTGCTCCCCCCTCTGGGGTAGGTGATCAAAGAGCAGGCCAATCAGTTCCTGTTTGAGACAGTCCCTGTCCCTATTACAATGGAACCCACTTAGACAATGAACTGCCATAGGCTACCTCTGTGCAGGGGTTCCAGGCCATCTCCACGAATGGTCCTTGGCTGAAGTATCAGTTTCAGAAAAGACCCCTGTACCCAAACTTTTTGGATCTGTGAGAGCAGTGAGTCTTACTAGCTTTCAGCTGTTGGTTTGTGAGAGTGATGTCTCTAATACAAACCTAGCAGTTGAGCATAAACACCATATTCAGAGAGAACATACAGGGTGATTTGATGAGAAGGAAAAGAAGGTTCAAAGGATGTGGGTGAGATGCCCAGGCTTCAGAAGTCTCTGCAAATGTCTTGTCCTACTTGTAGAATAAACATGGCTTGGTAACAATGCTCAATTATAATGTCCTTCTTCTATGACTGTTTTCATATTCGAGCATTCTGAAATTCAATTAAATGAGAGAAAATGATGGGCAACTAAAACATAGGCAAAGCCATATTGGGAATGATGATGCTCTTCGCTCACTTGCGGGTTGGAGATATAAACTGATGATGCAATGTTCCCACTCCTGACATGAGATGATTAAGATTTTATGAGGGTATGTACATCAAATTGGATGCCTGCTTTAATGTTAGATTTTACTCCATAGAAAAGACCTAAATAAATAAAAAATAAATAAATAAATAAATAAATAAATAAATAAATAAATAAATTGAAAAAGAACATAGCAGGCCTCTATCTACAAAAATTTGTGATTTTTAATGATTCTGGTTCCAAGTAGAGATATATTGGTGCAAAGAGGCAGAATCCGAATTTGGGCATGAAGAGGATATGACCTGGGTAAGTACAAAAGCTCTTTATCCATTGCCACAGGGTAATAACAGCACAAGGAAAAGAAAACCAACTTTCGCTCTCCCTCTTTTTCCCTCTCTCTCTCTCTCTCTCTCTCCATACATACATGGCTTGGTAGATAATGGCATTTACTACCAAGTTTAATGACCTGAGTTAAATCCCCAAAGCCAAAATTATATAAGGAAGGAGCCAGATTCTATGAATTGTCCTCTCACCTCCACACTGTTACACATTTGTGCCCATACAAATAAAACAGGGATATTTACATACATGAATAAAGATGTAAGTTTAAAAAACCTTGAACTCCTTAGTGGCTTATTTACTATTTTATGTGTTAGGATCTTGTGATTGTACTTCATGCAAGCTTCTTACACTTCTTTTCTTTCTACTTGACTGGAATATGTTTGTTAGCCCAAAGGAAAGCTGAGCAATACAGAATGGGGTTTTACTCTTCAGTTGCACTTATTTTAAAATAGGATCTTGCACTGGACACATTGGACTGCTTCATATGTCTCATTAGGACCACTTGCCTCTCCCTGTGTTGGTGCACAGCTACTTGACCATTGAAATTTTTCTTCTTAAGGAAGGCAGTTACTAAAAGACCAGAAAATGCAGCTGGTTATTAGTTAAGAAACTGCAAACTGCTGTTTGCAAAAAGATGTAATCTGACCCAGCTACACCCTGGAACCAAGTACACAGTAGCCATAACTACCCTTATTTGAATAGCTATGATTTACAGGGCGATTATTTACATGACACTTACTTGCATGGCCCTTAGTTGCAAATTTGGCAATTACTTGTGTAACTACACATGCTAACATCCCAGAACTGTCCTCTTAAAAATTATTTGCAGGAACCTAACTAAAAAATATGCCTTAATGTACTTTCCCAACTGGGAAACCCTTTTCCCTTAGCTCATTGGATGCTACAGACTGGGCTCTAGCTACTGCCCAGCCTTCTGCCTCTTACAGAGTACTCAAACAGTGCTGCTGAAAGACTCTACTGATGGAGGTATCAAAGCAGAGGCTGAGACTCATAGCCAAACTCTGGTTAGAGTGAAGGGAATATTATGAAAGTAGAGGGAGACACAAAGACCTAGAGGGAACAGGCGCTCCAAAATGAGACCAACAGAGGCAAAAACTGAGCCCTAGGGCCCTGAAGAGTATGATACCTCAACCAAGGACCATGCATGGAGAGGACCTAAAACCCTGGCTCAGATGTAGCCCATAGACTCAGTCTCCAAGTCTGTTCCCTAGTAAGGCATGCAGGGGCTGTCTCTGGCATGAATTAAGTGGCAGGCTCTCTGATCATTTCCTCCTGGTGGGTGCAGCCTTGCCAGGCCACAGATGAAGACAATGCAACCAGTCCTGATGAGACTTGATATGCTAGGGTCAGATAGAAGGGGATGAGGACCTCCCTTTTAGTGGACTAGGGGAGGGGCATAAGAGCAGAAGAGGCAGGAAGAGTGGCTTTGGGAGGAGAGGAGGGAGGGGGACTCAGCCAGGAGACAAATCGAATAAATTGTAATAAATAATAATAAAGAAAAAAGGAATAAATAAAATTTTCTTACTTTCTGGTCTGAAAAGTGAATTCACTTACTGCCTGTTACTTGTTTTTACGCTACCATCATCACTAGTCATTCACCTAGTTAGCTGCATTTCAGAGCCTCCATTTCTTTCCAGTATCATGAGATAAGCAAATATCCTTCCAAGTTTGAAATACAAGCTTGGGGCACACCCTTGCTTGGTTGAACTTGGAGAGGTAATGTTAACGTGATTGTTGCTCCTATAGATTTTGTTAAGTTTCACACGCTGAGAGCTAAAGCAGAAAGAGTTCTATTATCAGTTCATTTTCAGCTCAAAGCTCTCTTCTGTGGAATTTTTGGAGCCCAGATTTAATACAAACAAGTGTCTATTAAAATTTTACTTCTGGCAGTAGGATCTCTTCTGAGGCTGAGACAGGCGCACGTATGAGTCAATGGAGGAGTGCGAAATATTATTGGGGTCACACATGCTGGGCTTCAGAGTGCCTGGTTCGGGCTGGCAGACAAGTCAGGGGAGCATGTCTTGAAGGAAATAGGACAGGGGGCCAAGATGGCGGCTCCAGGAGAACACTGTCTCTGAGAAGGGGGACAGCACTCTCCTTGCAGCCACCAGGAGACTGAACTCTGGGCTCTAAAACTGCAGCAATCATGTTTCCCAGGTGAGGGGAGGCTCCCACGGCGTGGGAATCAGTCGGGTCCACTCTGCCCAGCCAGAACCCGGAAGAGAACCCGGCTAACTCGGGCTTTGGGTTTCTGGGCTGGTGCCGCAAGTCTACGTGTCCCAATCACTTTCCCAGGCAGATTGGTGGGCACAAGGGTGCCTGAGACTGGGAGTCCCAGTCGCAAGAAAACCCCATGGGGAAGCAAAGTTGCGAGTCTGATCACAGGTCACCCAGTCTTTCTCTGGAAGGTCTCGCTGCCCGAGGGTACCCGCCGCCATAACAACTGAGCTCCTGCTGTGCGAGGAGAGCAGCTGCGCGCCCAGCTCAAAATCCCTACTCCCTCTTGGGAGGAGGCAGGAGGCAGCCAGCAGAATCTGCCACAGACCACATTGTCTGTACACCAACCCGATATCAGGGCTGAGAAAAACCAATCCTTCCAGGCACTCCTCCAAATGCTGCCATAACCCTGTCGCAGCTGAGCAGAAGGATAAAGAGGCGCACAGTGACTTCACAGTGCCGGAACTCCAGTGCTGCCGGCTGCTCCTAGCAAACAAACTACAGCTTGGGATCTGGGACTGTGGTCATTCTACATGTCCTGAGATTCTCCTGGGTCCAGAGCAATAAGGTCTAGCAGCAAGTTCTATCACCGGCGCCCCCCCCCCAGAGAAACCCCGGCTCAGGATCGGACCGAGAAGCCCCAACCCCTTCTGGCACTCCCCTGAAAGCACCTCCATAAGCTTGCCCTAGCGTAGGGGAAGGTCAGAGGGGAAGGACAGAGAGGCAGCCTGCCAAGGACACAGCACCCTCTCTCCAGCTCACCCAGCGGCCCCTAGCACAGAAACCCAAGCTCTGGATCTGAGGACACTCAACCCTACCTGGTATTCTCTCAGGATCAGCAAACATAGGTTCTACCCCAGACTGCTTCTGGCAGAGAGATCTGGGCCCGGGATCTGGGATTGAGAACACTCAACCTAACTTTTTCCTGCGCCACCCCGAGACCAGTCAACATAACCCCTCCTGGCAGAGGGAAAGGACAAAGAGGCAGCACACAGGAAAGGTGGACACCGAGTCCTGTGGCCACAGCATCACAGAGCTGACTGTAAGCCTACCCGTGCACTCTCTGCAGCAGGACCAAATCAGAGAGTAGTGAGCAAGGGGAACCACTGTGCATTCCAACTGGTCCTGCAAGAGAGTGAGTGGGCCTTCTAGGGAAAGTTTGCCCCAGACCCAGGGCCTCTCCACAGAAGCAACCAGACAAGAACCCTGCCAACCACACCCCTAGTGTGGGATTCATAGGGATTCTTGGGAGAGCGTCCCCAAAATTGAAGCCTCTGCCTTGCGGGTCCACCAGTGTAATCCAGGCAAACAATCCCTGGATCTCAGACAGAACTGCGTAATACTGGCTTGCAGGCCACTGCAATAGTCAGAGAATCCACGCATGCACACAATTTTGAATATCTATGCCCCAAATACAAGAGCACCTACATTCATAAATGAAACAATATTAAAGCTTACATCACACATTGATCCTAATACCTTAATAGTGGGAGACTTCAACACTCTACTCTCACCAAGGGACAGATCAACTAGACAGAAAACAAATAGGGAAATAAAAACACTTACAGAGACCTTAAATCAAATGGACCTAAAAGACGTCTACAGATCTTTTCATCCAAACTCAAAAGAGTTCACCTTCTTTTCAGCATCTCATGGAATCTTCTCCAAAATAAACCATATAGTTGGTCATAAAGCAAGCCTCAACAAATACAAAAAGATTGACATAATCCGTTGTATTCTATCTGACCACAAGGGACTAAAGCTGGACCTCAACAACAATAGAAATAACAAACAGCCTACAAGCACATGGAAACTGAACAACTTGTTACACAATGACAGCTGGGTTAAGGAAGAAATAAAGAAAGAAATTAAAGACTTCCTAGAATTCAATGAAAATGAAGGCACAA
>REGO01000430.1:545352-589263 GCA_010120015.1 Rhombomys opimus | reverse complement strand
GGGTTCCCCTTTCTCCACAACCTCTCCAGCATGTGTTGTCACTTGAGTTTTTCATCTTGGCCATTCTGATGGGTGTAAGGTGATATCTCAGGGTTGTTTTCATTAAAAAAAAAAAAAAAGGCTTCTAACAGGTAACAACCAAATATGGCAAAAGAAAATACATTAAGATGAAGCACAAACTGTCATATTGAAGTTGGACACAACAATCCAAAAGGAGGAAAAGAATTCCAAGTAGCAGCACAAGAGTTAGATGCCCACTCATACTCATAGTGAAGCATTTCATAACAATTCTAAGCTAATAGCTATAATACGTAGTATTCAGAGGACCTAGTGCAGACCCATTTACATCCTGTGCTTGTTGCATAAGTCTCTCTGAGCTCATCTGCACCTTGCTTAGTTTATTTAGAGAACCTTGTTCTCTATCCTCTTTGTCTCTCACAATCTCCATTGGATTGCCTGAGCCTCTTCTGGGCCTAAGATTGTAGGTTGACTATCATTTATTTAACAGCTAATATGCTACTATCCACTTATAAGTGAATACATGCCATATTTACTTTACTGGATTACTTCACTCAGGATGATTTTTTTCTAGTTGTATCCATTGGCCTGCAAATTTCATGATGTCTTTTTTTTTCTTGCTTTTTTAGAGTTACCTTGAAATATTTTATATCATTCAATGCTTTTGTAAAAGGTGTCGTTTCCCTGGCTTCTTTCTCAGTCCATTTTTTATTTGTGTACAGGATGGTTACTTATTTTCTTTTTAATCAATCTTGTATCAAGCTACTTTTCTGAAAGTGTTTATCATATGTAGGGGGTTGCTGGTAGGAATTTTAGTGCTACTTGTGTATACAACCAAATAAAGATACTTTGATATCTTTCTTTCCAAGGCTTCTTTGTCATTTAATGAGATGATTGCATGCTTTTTTTTCCTTTAATCTTTTTATGGGGTGGATTAAATCAACTGGTTTTCATATACTGATCCATCCCTGAATCTCTGGGATGTAGTCTACTTGGTCATGGTAGATGATCTTTTTATGTAGTCTTAGATTCTGTTTGCAAGTATTTTGTTGAGTATTTTTGTATGTGCTTTCATAGGAAAAGATTTTCTACAATTCTCTTTCTTTATTGAGTCTTAATGTGGTTCGGATATGAGTGTAATGTGGTCGCATAAAATGAATCAGTTAATGGTCCTCTTGTTTCTATTTTGAATAATTTGAGAGGTATTGGCGTTAATGCTTCTTTGAAAGTCTGACAGTGTTCTGCACTACAATCATATGGCCCTGGCCTATTTTTGATTGGAAGTCTTTTAGTTATGGCTTCTATTTCAGTAGGTGTTATATATTTATTTACAACCATTTATCTGTTCTTGATTCAACTTCAGTAAGTGGTACCTATAGGGAAATTTAAGCATTTGTTATAGATTTTCTAATTTGGGAGAGTACAGGTTTTAAAATTATGACCCAATGATTCCCTGTATTTCCTTGGTGTCTGTAGTTATGTCCCTTTTTCATTTCTGATTTTGTTAATTTGAATATTCTCTTTGTGTCTTTTATCTAGTTGGGATAAGGGTTTTTTTATTTTATTTTATCAAAGAACCAACTCTTTGATGCTTGGTATTGTTTTATTTGTTTCTATTTTATTGATTTCAGCCCTTGGTTTGATATTTTTCCATCTGTTCCTCCTGTGTGTGTCTATTTCTTTTAGTTTTACATATTTTAGGTGTGTTGTTAAATTACTGGTATAATAACTATCCAAATTTGTTATTTACATAAGCACTCAGTACTATGAATTTTCCTCTTATCATTGTTTTCATTGTGGCCCATAAATTTGGGTATACTGTATATTCATTTTCATTGAATTTTAGGAAGTCTTAAATTTCTTTCTTGACTCATTTGTTTTCTTCAGTAGGGAATTGTTTAGTTTCTATGAATTTCTAAGCTTTCTGTTGTTATTGATAGCTAACTTTAATCTCTGACGGTCTCATAGAATGCAGGAAATTAATTTCTCATATCTGTTAAGAGTTGCTTTGTGCCTAAGTATATGGTCAACTATTGAGAAAGTTCCATGAGGTACAGAGAATAATAATTGGATTTGGGTCAAATGTTCTGTAAGTATTTGTTAAGTCTATTGGATTTATAATGTCTGTTAGAGCCAGTATTTCTATGCTTAGTATTTTGCCTGGATCACCTGTGTACTGTTGAGAGTGGGGTATTGAAGTATCCTACTTTCAGTTTGTGGGAGTAAAATATTATTTAAGCTGTAGTAATGTTTCTTTTACAAACTTTGGTGCCCAAGTGTTTCGGCATAGATGTAAAGAATTGAATTGGCAACTTGGTGGACGAGTTTGTAGTGTCCTTCCCCTTTTCTTTAGATTACTTTTGTTGAATATTAAATGTCTATACCAGCTTATTCTCCAACCACTTATTCTGAAGTAATGTGTATCCTTGATGTTATATTCCTTGTATGCATCAAAAAGATGGATCCTGTTTTTTTATCCATTCTGTTAGTCTCTGTATTTTTTGATTTTTTTTTTTTTTTAGGGAATTGAGGTTATTGATATTGAGTGATATCAATGACAATTATTGTTGATTTCTATTACTATGTTGTTCTTGTTGGTGGTGGGTGTCTTAGTTTATAGGCAATTCTACTAGCCTTGCCCCAAGGACCTAGCATTGCCTTACCTCATTACTAGGTGCTGCCAGAAGTCTGCAGGCTGGACAAAAAGACCTGACTGCCGCCCCAGCTCTCTAGGTCTCTCTCTTCCAGCTGGTTGTTTCTCTTTCCCCTCTTCTCCTACCCTGCCCCTTCTCTCTCTGATCTCATGGCCCACTCACTATCTCTATCCATTCTCCATGGACCTATTCTTTTTTCTACAAACTTCCTTATACTAGATCTGTTGTGTGGCTTGTAATTCTTCAGGTGTGTACCTTGGCACAGCCTGCCATGGTGCCCCCATTGTTTCATTATACAACAGTGTATACATGTGTTTGTGTGTCTCTGCATGTGTGTGTGTGTACTTCCATTATAGTGATTTTGCTGATATGAGGCTATTTATTTTCTTTATTTTCATGGTTGTAGTTAACCACTTAGATTGTAGTTTTTCTTCTAGTACCTCCTTTAGAGCTGATCTTATAAGTAGATACTGTTTAAATTTGACTTTGTTATGGCATCTCTAGTGGTTGAAAGTTTTGTTGGATCTAGTAGCCTGGGCTATTATATGTGGTCTCTCAGAGTCTTCAGTATATCTGTTCAGGGCCTTCTGGCCTTTAGAGTCTGCCTTGGTGAAAACTACTATAATTCTAATAGGTCTGCCTTTATATGTTACTTGGCCTTTTTAAAAATATTCTTTCATTGTTCTTTATGGCTAGTGTTTTGATTATTATATGAGAAGAGGACTTTCTTTTATGGTGCAATCTATTTGGTGTTCTGTTGCTTCTTGTACCTTTATAAGCATCTTAATTTTTAGGTTAGGAAAAATTTCTTCTCTGATTTTATTGAAAACATTTTCTGGGACTTTGAGCTGGAATTCTTATTCTTCCTCCTCTTATTCTTATGTTTAGTCTTTTCATAGTGTCCAAGATCCCCTGAATGTTTTGTGTCAAGAGATTTTTTTAGATTTAACATTTTCTTAGTCTGATGTAGCTATGTCTTCCATAATAACTTCAACACTTAAGATCTTCTCTTCTATATCTTTTATTATGTTGGTGAAACTTTCTTTAGTTCACTTTCTAATTCTTAAGTTTTTTATTTCTAGAATTCCCACCAGTTTTGCTTTCCTTATTGGTTCTATTTCCATCAGATTGAGTAGTTTTATTCATTTTGTTCAATTATTGTTTTCTTTAATTTTTGTAAAAGGGGTTTATTCATTTCTTCTAGTTATTTGTGTTTTCCTGACATTCTTTAAGAGATTAATTCAATTCATATTTGATTTCAGCCCTCGATTTGATTTTTTTATCTTCATTCATATAATCTTCATATAATTGGTTTTGTTTTTTTTTGTTTTTTTTTTTCTTGTGATTCAGCTATATGGGAATATTTAGGGCCTGCTATGGTGGGATAGCTGGGCTTTAGTGGAGACATATTTCTCTGGCTGTTTTGATTGTGCTTTTACACTGGCATCTATGCATTTGGCCTTGGGATGATTACAGCTCTAAGTTGCTGAATGTTGGATTTGTCTTTATTAAGTAGGTGTTTTGTTTCTTGGATTTTTGCTTCCTCTCTGAATTTTCAGAAAGGGTCATGGCTGAGTTATCTATTTTCCTTCCCTGCCCAGCATTGGGAGACTATACTAGTCCCTCCTCAGGGCAGCTGCTTTTCTTATTTCTAGATGCACTGTTTTACTTACTAATCCTAAGGGGACAAGGCTGGGATACTGCTTTCAAGTCAACCTTGAGAAACTTTGAAATATCTTTATCTCCACACTAGTAAATACAACTGCCTTCTTACTATAAGAGTTAGAGAAATGAATGACTTTAGCAACTTAAGTGATTTCCATGAATGAAAGTGTTTCTAGTTGCTAGTTATATATTCTCCTCAATGGTCATACATTTTTTTTTCTCCTGTTAGTATACTTCAAGGCAATGATGTCTTCTTTTTGCTCTGTTTACTAACGGGTAACCACCACTCTCAATCAAATGATTATAAATCACAGTTGCAGTCAAAAAGCCTGTACAGGAGCCTAGAGAAATTGGTTCAGTGGGTAAGAGTGCTTGGTACACAAGAACACTAATCTGACCTCATATCCCAACACCAGTGTAAAAATCTGAGCATAGACACTATAGAAAATTAAAATTATGGGAGATGGAGAAGGATGATCACTTGCGCTTACTGTGTACCAGCATATCTTCAGATACAGTGGAAGATCTTATCTCCGATGCAAAAGCTGGAGAGTAGTGGAACAAGATACCAGACATTCTCTGGTCTCTAAGCTAAGATACCCAGAACTCCACACATGCACAAGTGCCATACACACCTACACCACACACACGGACATATACATGTTAGTACAAAATGTAAGTAAATACATATATAAATACATATCTAACCACGCAAATAACTAACCCCTATATCTCTAAAAAAGAAAGGGATAAATTAAAAAGAAAACTCTCCTACTGGTTCTCTTATTCTGAAGATTTCTGCAGTATGTGAGCTTTCAACTGTCATTATCTTAAAGAATTCCTCCATTTAAATATCTCATTTATTTAAAATGAAGACATCAGTGCTTACATTCCTGTCCATGACATTTTTAGCAGTAATTGCTGGTTGTCAATAGCAACCATCATATTTATTTTTTTATCTTGATGTGCTCCAGCACTCTATTAAACACAGGTTTCTCTAACTTAAGTAAATGAATAACAAAGAAGCTGGCCAGGAGTTGTGAACACAGCAATGGAAACATCATAATCATTCACGACATCATCCTCTTGAAAAAACAAACGGAGGGACATTGCAGGTCAAGAGCCTGCTGGAGTGTCCTCTGTTCTTCATGATGTAGGTTTATTGTGGATTACAGCAGAGAGAGGAGATAATGAGAGACAAATTTCTAGAATTGATGCTAGTTAGCTATTTTCCTGTATTTCAAAGTTGCAATTTAGAACAAGAATGAAACACATCTTGTTCTCATGTAAATTAAAAAAGTACATATTCATTTTATCTTATTCAGTAATTTTTAGCTCAGATGACCTTTCATTTCAGTGGTAATAGTGCCTTGTCAGAGAAGGCGCTGTGTAGCACTCTTTCATCAGTTATTAGTGCAAGGCTGTAATATAAATGAACTTGGACCAACTTAAGAAGTAGAAAATGCAATTTTCCATTCATGTACCATTTAATAAAGATGCCTTTCCAAAATTTCCAGATAGAACTAATGCTTGTGATCAGCATCAGTCATTGATGGCATGACTAGTGTTCTTTTTAAATGCTGAAGATGAAAATTTTGGATTATTTAATGAGAGATGTCACGTAGCTCATATATGGAGGAGTATCCTTTGGCACCTTAGGAATTGAGTGTATATACATTTTATAGCATTGGAATAAACACTAATTGCAAAATCATCATACAAAATTATTACTAGATTTGATATTATCAATGAAAAAGTTATTGTTTTAGGGGTGTACCTTAAATATGTTCTCCTTCAAAAACAAATACACTTTTGAACTGTTACCATCTATTATAAAATACTGTAATCAATGACACGATCCTGTCTGTTTTCTAATAATTATTTCACTTACTATCATAATTTTTAGATGTGGTGATGAGTTTTATTTGTCAACTTGACCAAATCTAGAATCACTTGGAAAGTGAGTCTTAATGCGGAACTGTCTATGTCAAATTGGCTTGTAGGTATGTCTGTGGGTATTAGTACTTATTGCCTAATTTTAAATGGAATGATCCTACTCAAGTGTGAATGACATCATTTCCTGGTTTTGCCTTCTAAACTAGATACGAGTAGATAAAGCAGGTTGAGCACCACCAGCCATTGATGTATTTACTTTTTTTTACTCTTAAAAGTGAATGAGATATAACCCATTTCTTCAAGTTCTTGCCCCAGTGCTGTGATCTGGAATTATTAGTAAAAATAAACTATTTCTCCCTTATGTTGCTTTTTGTCAGGATATTTTATCATAGCCACAGAAATAAAACTAGAACAGATTTATTGCACTGTAATAGTCTGATAAAAATGCTTGCATATCTCTTGGCATGGAAAGAACAGGAAATAGAAAACCTAAAATTTTGAAAAATTTCATATCTTTTTGAAATATTATAGCAATGAATGTGATCTGGTTATGGACAAGGTCATTTTCATATTGACTGAATTGGAGAAAACGATGTCTAATCACTTCATATTTTGGAAGAAAAGGTTGCATCTATATTCATGTATGTATTGTTCATCCCTCATGCTTCTGCATTTTTCTTAGTGACAGGGACAGAACCCACTGTGGCAAAGCAGATAGATGCACTACCAGTGAGATGCATATTCCCCCATATCTGTTTTATTAAGTTTCAAATAAAATTATTACAGGAAATAAGGCAAGGGTGTTTGATAAGAGCAATATTCATATGTGAAAATCAAGTGTGGTGTAAGGTCAGTGTGCCTCTGCTGAGCAGACACACAGCACTCCCACAGAAGGTGCCTGTGCTCTGGGAGGGGTCTGAACCTTGCTTGAATTAGTTATTTATGCTTCTCGACTTATAAATTTTTTGATACAGAGTCTCATAAAGCCCGAGCTGTCTTCATCCTCAATGTATACTCAAAGATGACTTTAATCTTCTGATCCTCCTGCTGACACCTCCTCAGTGCAGTGTTGATCCCAGGGCTATTTGCATTCTAGACAATCACTCTTACAAATGAGCTACATCCCTAGACCCAACTTATATTATTCATATTTTTGGGAACATCAGAAATTTGTTCCTGAGATGTACATCATTTTTGATGAATCTAGTTTTCATTTTAGTTGTCTTATGTTGCAAAAGAGATAATTTATCAACATTGAAATAACAGTTTCTTTCCACCCATCTTTTTAGTTTCATAGTGCCTCTCCACCCAAGGGACATCACGATCATTAAGTCTGTGTAATGGCCTATAATGAGAGGGATCTGATGTCTGGGTGCAGAAGCAGAGGCTCTCTGGAATTGGGGACCTGCATTCACTGGAGTATGTGGAAAGAGCAGAGGTCTAAGAGTTCGAGATTTCTGGACCTGGGAGGCATCCCTGGGAGGCCTGGATCTGATCTTCCCCAATTCCTGGATGTCCCTGCCAGTCCGGGAAGGAGAAATTCAGTGTTTTGGATCCAGCCCCATGTTTACTCACCTGTTTCACAGTCTCTGATCTTCTGCCTCTCACATGTGGTACATATTGGCTGCTGTCTAGGAACTTTGATGGCACACTTGCAATCCTGGCTCCACGGATGTGACGCAGGCTGATGCCTTGGATCTCTGGCCATGCAGCCTAGTCTAAGCTGCAAATCCAGAGCTGGAGATAGAAAGATTCAGTCTCAAAATAGGTGAGGAATATTCCTGAAGATGACACTTTAGGTTGAATTCAGATTTTCACATGAATGCCCATGCGTGTGCACAGGCACACCCACATACATTCACAGGCACACACATGAACATACATGCACACACACACATACACACAAACATATGCACATACACATAGAACACCTTACAACTATTTTATAATAAATATATTAAAAGTGCTCTATGATAAATGAAGGATCAGAAATTATAAAGGAATTAAAAGAAAAAAGTGTGAAAATATATTCAGTCAGAAATAAATTCAAGTGATATGAAAATGTAAAATTCAAACACAGGTTTAAAATCTCTTTCATAGATGAACTAAACATGAGATACAAATGAAGAAGCAGAGCAGAGTTAACGAAACTGGCTACTGCTACCATCTGCCCCTGGGAATACACAAGCAGTGCTCCCTGCTGTTGCCTGCTGGCTCAATTCTTTTATTTTTTCAGTTTTTAAAATTTTTATTAATTACAGTTTATTCACTTTGTATCCCAGCTGTAGCCCATCCTCCATCTCCTCCCAATCCCAACCTCCCTCCCTCTTCTTCTCCTATGTCCCTTCCCCAGTCCAATGATAGCGGAGGTCCTCCTTCCCTTCCATCTGACTCTAGTCTGTCAGGTCTCATCAGGACTGGCTTCTTTGCTTCCTCTGTAGACTGGTAAGGCTGCTCTCCCCTGAGGGGGAGGTGATCATAGTGCTTCAGCTCTCTTAGAGCAGCAGCCATGGCTAAAGGGGAAGAAACTGGCAGCAGACATAGCTCAGCCTGGAACTACATATAAAATAAAAAACACCATGACAAAGGGTATTTAAATCCCTTTTGTCTTTGTTTCAGTTGTCATAGTCATGGATCTAGTTGCAATGTGTTTAATGGTGAGGGCTCTGATGATATCAGTTGGTCTAGCATTTCTGACTGCTCCAAACAAGATTTCAATTAAGCCTGAAATTTCTCAACATTTAGAGACTAGAATGCAAATGTTATTGCTAGGTTGCTTAACCATTTTTTCAAACTTCCTTTGGACCAAATAGGTAAGTGGTGCGATCTGGAAAAGATCATCCTGAGTGACCTATCCCAGAAGCAGAGAGATGCAGATGGTATATACTCACTCATATAGACATATAATATATAATAAACCTACTAAAATCTGTACACCTAAAGAAACTAATCAAGAGGGAGGACTCTTGCTAAAATGCTCAATTCCTATCCAGAAAGGCAAAGAGGATGGACATCAGAAGAAGGAGAAAAGAGGGAACAAGTCAGGAGCCTGACACAGAGGACCTCTGAAAAGTTCTGCCCTGCAAACTATCAATGCAGATGATGAGACTTATGGGCAACCTTTGGGTAGAGTGCAGAGAATCTTAGGAAAGAAGTGGGAAACAGTAAGATCTGGAGAGGACAGGAATTCCACAAGGAGAGCAACAGAAACAAAAAATCTCAGCACAGGGGTCTTTCCTGAGACTAAATATTCCAACCAAGAACTATGCATGGAGATAACCTAAGTCCCCTGCACAGATGTAGCCCATAGCAGTTCAGTATCCAAGTGGATTCCATTGTAATAGGAACAGGGACTGTCTCTGACATAAACTGATTGGCCTGCTCTTTAATTACCTCACCGTGAGGGGAAGCAGCATTACCAGGCCACAGCAGAAGACAATGCAGCCACTCCTGATGAAACCTAATTGACTAGGATCAGAAGGAAGGAAAAGAAGACCTCCCCTATCAGTGGACTTGGAGAGAGGGTAGAGGAAGGGAGGTATTTGGAGGAGAGGAGGGAGGGAACCACAGGGGGGATACAAAGGGAATAAAGTTTATTTAATAAAGAAAAAAAAGTAAAAAAAAATAAATGATTGCCTCACCCCCTGTGGTAAACTCCTGTCCTCTTTCCTGTTTTCT
The DNA here is from genome assembly GCA_010120015.1 of Rhombomys opimus. Classification (NCBI taxonomy): domain Eukaryota; kingdom Metazoa; phylum Chordata; class Mammalia; order Rodentia; family Muridae; genus Rhombomys; species Rhombomys opimus. Next base: position 579,352 of record REGO01000430.1, on the reverse strand, counting down.
CCATCTACCAATGTCTATCCCATTTGTGTTTCTGAGTGAGGATTGATCATCATACCTAGGGCCCTCCTTCTTGCTTAGCATTTTTAGGTATACAGATTTTGTTATGTTTATCCTATATTATATATGTCTAGCATCCACTTATAAGTGAGTATTTATCATGTCTGTTTTTCTGCTTCTGGGATACATCACTCAGGATGATCTTTTCTACATTCCACCACTGGCCTGCAAATTTCATGATTTCCTTGTTGTTAATTGCTGAGTAGTATTCCATTCTGTAAATGTATCACAATTTCTGTATCCATTCTTCCAACTGAGAGACTTCTGGGTTGTTTCCAGGCTAGTACAAATAAAGACTCTATCCAGCAGTGCTGAGACTTATATCCAAACTTTGGACAGTGTGTAAGGAGTCTTATGAAAGAAAGGAGAGATAGTAAGACCTGGAGAGTACAAGACCTCCATAAAGAAAGCAACAGAACCAAAAAATATGGACACATGGATCTTTTCTGAGACTGATACTCCAACAAAGGAACATTCATGGATATAAACTAGAACCACTGCTTAGATGGAGCCCATGGCAGCTCAATATCCAAGTGGGTACCTAGTAAGGGGAACAGACACTATCTCTGACATGAACTCAGTGGCTGGCTCTTTGACTACCCTCCCCTGAGGGAAGAGGAGCCTTTCCAGATCACAGAGGAAGACAATGCAACCAGTCCTGATGAGACCTGATAAGCTAGGGTCAGATGGAAGGGGAGGAGGACCTCCCCTATCAGTGGACTTGGAGAGGGGCAGGGAAGAAATGAAGGAGGGAGAGTAAGATTGGAAGGGAATGTGGGAGGGAACTACATCTGGGATACAAACTGAATAATATAAAAATTAAATTAATTAATATAAAAAATAAAAATTCAATTAAAAAAAGATTGCTTTGCCCCAAAAACCAACTAGAAGAAATCCATGATATATATGTCCCATTTCTCTTAGAGGGGTTGGGTAGATATTTGGTTGTTTTCTTGGGCTATGGATGTTTTTTGTTATTGGGAGATAGTTATAGGTTATTAATGGTCTTATTCAGAGAGAAAACAATGTTTAGACTTAGTGATTTCTCTCTTTTCCTTTTCCTTTTCTTTCTTGTTCTTAGATAAGAAGAAAAGGGGTGAAAAGAAAGAAAGGGGAATACACGTATATTTTATAGGAATAATAAGACCAAGAATATATTTTGAATCTACTCAAATTAAGGCTTTATTGGTTATTCTCAAATAAGGTTATTTTTAACTTATTGGTATAGGATTTTATATATTGATGCAAAAATAAGTATTTTTCATACCTTGGTATAGATTTTGGTATATTGGTACAAATTTAAGGTTTAATTTAAATGCTCTTAAATCTGCTACTAAAAACTGTTTAGGATATTAAGTAATGTGAGTTAATTGTTAGTCCATACATGGTCATATCAGACACTAGTTAATTTATCACAAAAATATACTTCTTAGGTTTAAGAGATAGATATGATTCTACAGATAAATAAATTCTACAAGATCGATATGTCTTTAAAATACTCAGAGACCTGCAGAATATGACATTTAAAACTTTACTATTATTATTATTATTATTATTATTATTATTATTATTATTCTTTTAAAGATTCTTTGACAATGGGACATGTCATCTTCTGGCAGAATCTAGGATACCTCAAAGAAACTGATGAGCACTGAAGAACTTTCATATAGAGATGGCTTCAAATGTGGCAAGCCAGCCACTGATATACAGAAAATGCTCTCACTTCATGGATAAACAAAATGCCCTCACTTTATAAGACAGAATTCTGCCTAAAATTGGCAAGTTTAAATGCAGGCCTAGTCTACTGAAAAACTCTGCCAAGACAGGATAAGCAGGTCCTAAATAGGTCCTACTTCACATGTAGGTCTGTCAAGTATACTGGGTTAGAAGGCTGAAGATGATGCTCCAACATTATAGAGAGTTTTGGAGAGCTGTTCAGGGCAGCAGACTCTCTCTGTCATTTTTCTGTTTTTTGGACATTGCCATCATGTGCGTCCTATTTACTCAAGTAATTATTTCTATTCCTTCTCAAGTCTTTGATGGGGTTGAAGACCAGATAGTCATAGTATTACAATCAGCTTAGTTACATAGGAATTAAAAAGATGTTTTAGGTCTAGATAGATGTTTTCAGGTTGATAGATACAAACTATAAAACAAGTTAGGTACAAAACCTTAGACCCTCATAGAGAGAATGGATATTTTCTTCAAGATTGCCAAATACATTTACACTAGACACTATATATGTAAGCCTTATCTATTAGTTTTTATAATTATTTCATAATTATTCTTACTGTACAAAAAATGGCCTTTTATTTAGACATAAAAGAGGAATTGTTGGAGGTTTATCTAATGCTAATTACTGGCACTCAAGACCTGGTTACTGCCCATGGATGCACCCATCTTTGTTTTTGTAAATCTGCCTAAAACATTATACCTGGTTGGTTCATTAAATGGTTTATACCTGGGCAGGGCAGGATGAGGTAGGCCTAGCTAGGTTCCCTGGCTTTTGAGAATGGGAAAACCATGAGAATCACGGCACAGATGGAAAGGAAGAGATGAGGATGGAGAATGCCACAATGGGTTAATGTGGAGAAAAAAAAAACGTGGAGGAAGAGAGAGGACTCCAATAATGGTGTGATGGTGTGAAAAGGGACAGTTGAAAAATAAAAGCAAGTGCCATGGGAATCTGTATGGATGGTAGACCAAATGAGGTGGATTAAGGTTGTGGATGGAATTGAATGGGGGCTTGGAGATAGATGGTGAGGATATAAAGACAGTGTAAGAAAAATATCTGCCCGGCCCAAGGTAAATAAGGCAACTATAAATCTAAGAGCGGTCTGTGTTTTATTAGTTGGAATAGTGAGTTAGATAATACCACCATGAAAATCACAGTGTTAATAATAAATATTATATAGCCCCACACTCACTTTTTATTATTTACTACTACAGTTGTCCTAAGAATTATCGTTTTATTCTTAAATTTTCTTTAATTATATATTGTATTTAAATTAGTTATATATAAAATTTATAACATAATTTATATAATTATGTTGTATATAATGTAGTAATATATAATTTTCAATATATAATATATATTAAATACATATATTTATATAATATATGTTATATACACACAGAGAAAGCTTCAAACAATACAAACTGGATATTACAAATATGTTATATATACTTTTTAATACATAAATATTCTACATATATTCTATATCATATATAATATAATATATGTAGATAACTATATCGTATATATAGTATATTATATAGACTATACATAATTATATATTCTATATTTTTATTTTAAATTATATTTAACATATTTGTAATATCTAATTTTTTATTGATTTAAGCTTTCTATGTGTGAAGTTCAATGACATTAAGTATATTAACACTGTTACATTGTGATGTCCCCCACCTAAGAACATTTCACAATGCCAAAGAGAATCTCGCCGTTTATGACATCCTAAACTCAGCCTCTAGTACCAGTTTTTCACCTTTTGTGTTTATGAAATTTACTATTTAAGAGACAAATCTAACTTGCTTATGGTTCAGATATATGTGTTACTGAACTTAAATGGGTGGTATTGCATTAAGGGTTTTCTCATCAGTACTTCCTGGCATATAGATATACGTACATCATTCTTTCACATTAACATTTCTGATGTCAAAGTTATTGGTGGCTTCACAGAATGAAATTGTGTGTGTTTGTGGCATTTTTTAATCTTTGGAAGAGTTTGGAAAGGATCACTATTAGGTTTGTTGTTGTTGTTGTTGTTTGTTTTCTGTTTTGTTTCTGTTTATGAAGATTATGCTATGTTTGTATTTTTCTGTGTGGATTTATGCATGTGAGTGCCACATCCATGGAAAAAAAAGAAGAGGAAGCAAATTTTCTGGAGCTGGAATTCCAGATGTGAGTCATATGACCTGGATCCTGAGAAAATGTATTCAGACATACGTTCTTAGCTGCTGACTATATAATAAAACTCAGAGTCAGCCCTTTGGCAATAATAGTTCATAGAGTATAATTGAGACAACCCACCCAAAATACTGCAAGAAGGGAGCTCCAGTGGAAACAGGAAAACAAGAACTAATGTGAGAGTTAATATTTATGAAAAACTAGGGAAACTGTTTAAGCAGATTCTATACATACAGCACAACTTGGAGTAAATCACAGAGAATGGCCTTATAAATATTAAGCCATTATTGGCATTTCATGATGTTTGGCATTTCATGAAGCGTTTACTCACATTCAAATTAAGCTTTTAATACATACAGACAAGTATACAAAGAGTCAAAATACAGAATATATATATATATATTTTTTTTTAATTTTTATTTTTATCAGTTACATTTTATTAATTCTGTATCCCAGCCGTGCCCCGAACTCTCGTTCCCTCCCAGTCCCTCCCTCTCTCCCTCATCACCACTGTGCCCCTTTCTAAGTCCACTGATAGGGGGGACCTCCCCCCATTCATCTGATCCTGTTTTATCAGGTATCTTCATTGAGTTCCTGTTAGAAATAGTCCTTGTTCCCCTCACTTTGGGAAACCAATTGGTTACTGAGCTACCACAGGCTACATCTGAGCGGAAGTTCTAGGTTATATCCATACATGGTCCTTGGTTGAATGTCAGTTTCAGAAAAGACCCTGTGCCCAGATATATTTGGTCTTTGTGGAGCTCCTATCCTTTCCCCATCAGACTAACTCCCCTTCTTTCTTATGATTCCCTGTACTCTGCCAAAGGTTTGGTCATGAGTCTTTGCTTTGAAAACACTGCTAGTTAGAGGTTTTCTGATGCGCTCAGTAGACCCCTGTCATGCGTTCAATGCACGTCCCATCTGTCTTTCTAAATGAGGATTGATCCTCTTACCCCATGTCTGCTCTCTTGATTATCTTTTTTAGGTGTATAGATTTCATTATGTTTATCATGGTATTTCTACACAATGGAATACTACTCAGCAATCAAAAAGGAGGAAATCATGAAATTTGCAGGCAAATGGTGGGATTTAGAAAACATCATTCTGAGCGAAATATCCCAGAAGGAGAAAGACAAACACGGTATATACTCACTTATATAGACCTATAAGATATGATAAACATAATGAAATCTATACACCTAAAAAAGATAATCAACAGAATATATTTTTAACCTTACAAACTTTCAAGGGACAAAGAGAAAATTTAGAGAAGAAATTATTTTCACTGAGAAAAATTCTCTGCACAGTTGTGGTCTAGCATGCGTGAGCAAGTTAGAGTAGAAAAGTCTGTAGGAAACCAGAAGAAAATTTTAAACTTTCTTTTTGACCCCTCATTGCGCAGCTCAACACTGATTCATTTGTAGTGTTTGTCTAGAGAATCTCCTGCTCATTTAAACTTTTACTGGATACAGGTAAATAAGATCTGATCAAGGATCAGCTCTGAGGGCACCAGGGTGAACCTAATTGGTACACTTTGTCTCTAAGCAACACCTACTCTCACCACCTGCAATCAACAGACAGGCTCTTAGAAATGGCCAGCCCCTCTGGTATACAACAGAAAATTACAGTAATATTGCAAAAAAAAAACCTGACAATATAATGATGTAATATTAAAGAAGTGTCATTGCAGACATGGTAAGATATTTTCTACATCAAGTATGAACACAAAACAATTAGAAACAATCATTTGTCAGACTGACTGGACTCATCAACTATCATCTAATGATGCTGTTAGAGCAACCACCTCATTTTATTGCCATCAGTAAGTTATTTTTGTTTCTTGCATGTGTATGTGTCCTGGCTGGAGTCATCTTCCTGGGTGTCTTCCATTTGCTTTACCTATTTACTATTCTATTCAAAACTCCAGTTTCTCTGAAAGCTCCAAGAAGAAATCAAGCCTGATGATCTATGTTACATGCAGTAGGGTGAGAAAACTGACTCCCATAACTCGTCTTTCTCACCTACTTAAGTGTCCACCTTTACTCACAAAGGCTTTTATATACACACAAAGAGATAGATTAAAAAATAACTAAGATGTAAAATAAAAATTTCAAGATAGACTTTCATTGGTTTTGTGGTAAAAAAAAAATTCTCCTTTAAATATATGAAATGGCTATTGTGAAGGGTGTTTGTTTCCCTAATTCTTTATCAGCCCTATTGTCTTTTCTATACAGGAAGGGCTACTGATTTTTTTTTATTTAATTTTGTATACAGCCAAGGTGGTTGCTGAAGGTGTTTATCAGCTTTAGGAGTTCTCTGGTAGAATTTTTGGGGTCACTCAGATATACTATCATGTCATCTGCAAATAGTGATACTTTGTCTTCTTCATTTCCAATTTGCATCCTCTTAATCTCCCTTAATTCTCTTATTGCTCTAGCAAGGACTTCGAGAACTATGTGGAAGAGATATGGAGACAGTGGGCAGCCTTGCCTTTTCCTGAATTTCAGTGGGATTGATTTAAGTTTCTCTTTGCAAGGACATTTGCTCAACCATGTTTGTAGCAGCTTTATTTGTAATAGTCAGAAGCTGGAAACAACCCAGATGCCCCTCAACTGAGGAATGGATACAGAAATTGTGGCATATCTACACAATGGAATATTACTCAACAATAAAAAAAGAAGGAAATCATGAAATTTGCAGGTAAATGGCGGGAACTGGAAAATATCATCCTGAGTGAGCTATCCCAGAAGCAGAAAGACACACATGGTATATATTCACCCATATAGACATATAATATAGGATAAACCTACTAAAATCCATACACCTAAAGAAACTAATCAAGAGGAGGATTCTTATTAAAATGCTCAATCCCTATCCAGAAAGGCAAAGAGGATGGACAACAGAAGAAGGAGAAAAGAGGGAACAAGTCAGGAGCCTGACACAGAGGACCTCTGAAAGGCTCTGTCCTGCAGACTATCAATGCAGATGATGAGGCTTATGGGCAACCTTTGGGTAGAGTGCAGGAAATCTTAGGAAAGAAGTAGGAAACAGTAAGATCTGGAGAGGACAGGAGGTCCACAAGGAGAGCAACAGAACCAAAAAATCTGAGCACAGGGATCTTTCCTGAGAGTGATACTCCAACCAAGGACCATGCATGCAGATAACCTAAGACCCCTGCACAGATGTAGCCCATAGGAGTTCAGGATCCAAGTGGGTTCTATTGTAATAGGAACAGGGATTGTCTCTGACATGAACTGATTGGCCTGCTCTTTAATTATCTTCCCCTAAAGGGAAAGCAGGCCACAGCAGAAGACAATGCAGCCACTCCTGATGAGACCTAATTGACTAGGATCAGAAGGAAGGAGAAGACCTCCCCTATCAGTGGACTTGGGGAGAGGCATGCATGCAGAGGGTGGAAGAAAGGAGGGGTTGGGATGAGAGGAGAGAGAACCACAGGGGGGATAAAAAGTGAATAAAGTGTAATTAATAAAGAATTAAAAAATAAATCTTTCTTGTATTGTCTTCACTACTGGGTTTCTAATTGGCCTTTTGAGAACAGGTGGCCTAGCCTTGCTTGCTGGAGCTGCCAGGACTAATCAATTCTAGTGAAATGTGTAATACTTCAGAATCCCACAAACAAAATACACCAAAGTAAAATAGTGGGACTTGGAAGGACCATGCCTCGCTGAAGGTCTGGAAGGTAAGGGAAAGAAGATAAGCTTGCCTGAAGGGATTTGGGTCTGTGAATGTTGCCTCTGACTGACCTTCTCAGCTTTCCAGCAGCACAGCTTCAGGGATCATAGTTTGCCTCTTCTTTCATGTCATTAGCTCCTGGTTGTTTAGTGTAATTTGGGTTGTGCATAGATGAAAGGGTACAGGGTCATTCACTCCATGAGAGACCTACCAGGGGATACCCCTCAAAGAAAGGTGATCTGTCCTCCCCCAGCAGCCATCAACTGTCTACAGTTCCTCAGTGAAGTTAGGGCTTCCGTAGCTTGCCCCCCATCCATGTTGGAACTTTTCACTGGCTCAGTCTTGTAAAGGTGACCGCAGCTATTATTAGGTGATGTGTGTGATAGCTATGCCATGTCTGGAAGACATCATTTCATGAGTCCTCCCATCTTCTGACTCACATTCTTTCTGATCTCACTTCAGCATGTTCTCTGAGACTTGGGGAGGTGAATTTGGGTTGATGTAGGCATCCATCTATGGCTGGGCTCTCACCATCACTTGTTCTTAGCACTTTGAATATTTGAGTTTCTGTACATTTTACCAACTTCTCTTCTTCCTACAGGTATCTCACTCAGTTTGTCTTTCTCTTTGACCCAGCTTACCTTCTGTACAGAATTCCTTAAAATAATTTTCATGGGGTAGCAAATGCTTTTGGTCTAGTGGATGAAGCTTTTTTATGTGTGCTCAATAAAAGAGAGACTATCTGTTTGCTAGGATTCTCTCCTGCTGAGGGCAATTAACAAATGCCATGTCTCTTGTTTCTGTCCTGTTTTAATATTTAGAATAAGTTTTTATGATATCTTCTTAATGTAAAGCACCACAATTTTATAATCTGTTGCCTTCTGCTGAACACTAGGCCCATGCTAGTCCAGACTTCCTAGTTTGGATAAGACTCCAGGCCGACTCTGCCTGTAATGTAGTGAGACTCACTGCTGAATAAACTCACCATTTCTAGCCTTTCCTGAACTATCATTGGCTGGCTCAACTCAGCTATTCTGGCCCGAACTCCTCTGCAAACTGGATTCTCTCTTGGCTTCTGACTGAATTGCTATTCTTAGCTTCAAACTAACTCTGGCAATATGTTCTAATATTCTGGCTCTTTCTCATTCTCTGGTTCCTATCACTCTCTGGGTAAAACTGACACACACTACTACTATTTTTCTCTTCTCATACTGTTCTTCAGTCGACCCTCTTTTCCTATGCTGTTCCCTAAGAGTTGGGTGTATCCTATCTTGGACTCATTCTGTCAAGTCTTTCTCCAATTTGTCACTTTGTCTCCTCAAGTAGACATGGCCTCCAAATATAATTGCTTCCCTTTATAAACAACTCATACGTTGGAATTAAGCATGAGTACTAAGTGCATGTTTGTACTCCAGGCAGATCATATTAAAATCCAAGGTGTGTCTGCATTCCAGCAGGATCACATAGACCTAGAAGATCTCTTGCCAATATAGTTATTTTGCTGGATTAAAATTTCTCTACACAATACAGATATAGTTTCATGATCTTTGTTTCCTGTTAAATATACTCCTATAGCCCTCCTTCTATTTCATTCCATTTGTTCCTTTATGAATCAAACATGCTGGATAATCTGTGATAGACTTAGAAGAAGGGTAAATGACACAAGTCTTAGCATGAATGGCTCTTGTTCAGATTTAACAATGAGTGGAATTAAAAGAAGAAGTAACTATTATATTAAAAAAAAAGGATCTGTCTCTGTCCTTGTGGAGCTCCTGTCCTCTCCAGGTTTTACTATCTCCCACTTCTTTCAGAAGATTCCCTGTTCTCTGCGCAAAGTTTGGCTATGACTCTCAACATCTGCCTCAATACCCTGTAGGGTAGAGTTTTTCAGAGGTCATTCTATGGTAGGCTCCTGTCCTGTTCCCTGTTTTCTCCCTCTTCCAATGTCCATCCTCCTTGCTTTTCTGAATGGTGATTGAGCATCTTAGCCAGAGTCCTTCTTCCTGATTAGCTTCCTTAGGTGAACATATTTTAGTATGTTTATCCTATATTATATGTCTAGTATCCACAGGGGTCTTTTCTGAGACTGATACTCTAGCCAAGAACCACTCATGGAGATGGCCTGGAACCCCTGCACAGAGTTATCCTAAATGGCAGCTCAGTATCCAAGTGGCCTCCATAGTAATGTGATCGGGGACTGTCTCTGACATGAACTGATTGGCCTGTTCTTTGATCACCTCCCCCTGAGAGGAGAGCAGCCTTCCCAGGCTACAGAAGAAGACAATGCAGCCACTCCTAATGAGACCTAATATACTAAGATCAGAGGGAAGGGGAGGAAGACCTCCCTTTTCAGTGGACTGGGAGAGGAACACAGGTAAGGAAGAGAGGGGGTGGGGTTGGGAGGGGAAGAGGGAGGGAGTTAGAGGGGGGGATAAAAAGTGAATAAACTGTAATTAATAAAAAGAAAAAAGAAAAAAAACAGTGATTAAAGTGGATAATAATTTAAATTCATGCAGTTAAGTCTAAAGAGTTTCTAGATTGTCAATGATGAATTCATTTATCCTCAAGAGCAAGAAGATAACTGATGTGTTTGTTCCAGGTGTCAGAGTTATTGTGTGTCCATGATTTCAATGATCATTTGTTTGTTGAGACTGTTTTACTATGTAGACAATGCTGGCTTTGAACTTATAATCCCTTGGGTCAGCTAGCTTGAATTTGAGTCTTACTGGCCTGAAGATATGTGGAATGATGCCCTCTCAGGATACTTTGAAAATGAGGAAAACAACTGATAACCTATAGGGCACTTGGTTGCTAAGCAATAACGCATTGACTTGGATGTGTTACTTTTTTTTTAACTTGTGATGGATTTATCAGTACGTAAGTTCACTGAAATTAGAGAAGCACTTGTAATTTGGATGTAGAGTGTGAAGAGGAAATACTTGCAAATAGTTCATTATTTCATTCTTTTTAGTGTTATTTCTCATGTAAATATGTGTGTGAAGTTGCACCTGTAAGAACACTTGTAAAGGCCAGAAGTTGACATCAGGTGTTTCCTCATCACTCTTCACTTTCTTTTTTGAGACATGCTTTCTTTCTTTTTTTTCACTGTTTTTTATTCTTTATTAATTACACTTTATTCACGTCGTATCCCCCTGTGGTTCCCTCCCTCCTCCCCTCCAAATACCTCCTATCCTCCACCTACTGCATGCATGCCCCTCCCCAAGTCCACTGTTAGGGGAGGTCTTCTTTTCCTTCCTTCTGATCCTAGTGAATTCAGTCTCATCAGGAGTGGGCTGCATTGTCCTCTTCTGTTGCCTGGTAATGCTGCTTCCCCTCTCAGGGGGAGGTAATTAAAGAGCAGGTCAATTAGTTCATGTCAGAGACAGTCCCTGTTCCTATTACAGTGGAACCCACTTGGATTCTGAACTGCCATGTGCTACATCTGTGCAGAGGTCTTAGGTTATCTCCATGCATAGTCCTTAGTTGGAATATCAGTCTCAGGAAAGACCCCTGTGCTCAGATTTTTTTGGTTCTGTTGCTCTCCTTGTGGAGCTCCCATTCTCTCCAGATCTTACTGTTTTCCACTTCTTTCCAAAGATTCCCTGTACTCTGCCGAAAGGGTGCCCATAAGTCTCAGCATCTGCATTGATAATCTGCAAGGCAGAGCCTTTCAGAGGTCCTCTGTGTCAGGCTCCTGACTGGTTCCCTCTTTTCTCCTTCTTCTGATGTCCATCCTCTTTGCATTTCTGGATAGGGATTGAGTATTTTAGCAAGAGTCCTCCCTCTTGATTAGTTTCTTTAGGTGTACAGATTTTAGTAGGTTAATCCTATAATATATGTTATGAGTGAATATATACCATGTGCGTCTTTCTGCTTCTGGGATAGGTCACTCAAGATGATCTTTTCCAGATCCCACCATTTACCTGTAAATTTCATAATTTCCTTTTTTTTCTGAGTAATATTCCATTATGTAGATGTACCACAGTTTCTGTATCCATTCCTCCACTGAGGGGCATCTGGGCTGTTTCCAGCTTCTGGCTGTTACAAATAAGGCTGCTACAAACATGGGTGAGCAAATGTCCTTATTGTGTACTTGAGCCTCTTTTGGGTATATGCCTAGGAGTGGTACAGCTATATCTTGAGGAAGCGCTATTATTAGTTGTCTGAGGAAGCACCAGATTGCTTTCCAGAGTGGTTGTACAAGTTTACATTCCCACCAGCAGTGGAGAATATCCAGTATATATAAAGAAGTCAAGGTCCCCCCCTATCAGTGGACTTGGAAAGGGGCACAGTGGTGATGAGGGAGGGAGGGAGGGACTGGGAGGGAACGAGGGTTCGGGGCACGGCTGGGATACAGAATTAATAAAATGTAACTGATAAAAAAAATCTCCTTCTATAAAAAAAAAAGAAGTCAAGAAGCTAAACATCAACAAATGAAGTAATCCAATTAAAAAATGGGGAACAGAGCTAAACAGAAAATTCTCAATAGAGGAATATCGAATGTCAGAGAAACACTTAAAGAAATGTTCAACATCCTTATTCATAAGGGAAATGCAAAGAAAATGACCCTAAGATTCTACCTTACACCCATCAGAATGGCTAAGATAAAAAACTCAAGTTGACAACACATGCTGGAGAGGTTGTGGAGACATGCTTTTTTACTGAACCTGGAGCACACTGATATGGCTAGGCTACCTAGCTAGAGGATCTGACCATCTATCTCTGCTTCCCCAGCACTAAGGTTATGTAAGAACACTGAGCCCACCTTTTTTAAAATTTTAATTCAATTTTATTTTAATTACACTTTATTTACTTGGTATCCCCCCTCTAGTTCCCTCCCTCCTCCCCTCCCAACCTCTCCCTTCCTCTCTCTTCTCCATGCATGCCCCTCCCCAAGTCCACTGGTAGGGGAGAGTTTCTTTTTCTTCCTTCTGATCCTAGTCTGTTAGGTCTCATCAGGAGTGGCTGCATTGTCTTCCTCTGTGGCATGGTGAGGCTGCTCCCCACTCAGGGGGAGGTGATCAAAGAGCAGGCCAATCAGTTCATGTTAGAAGCAGTCCTTGTTCCCATTACTATGGAGCCCACTTGGACACTGAACTGCCATGGACTACATCTGTGCAGGGGTTCTGGGTTATTTCCATGCATGGTACTTGGCTAGAGTATGAGTCTCAGAAAAAAAACCCTGTGTTCAAATTTTTTGGTTCTGTTGCTTCCCTTGTGGATTTCCTGTCCTCTCTAGATCTTACTATTTCCCACTTCTTTCATAAGATTCCCAGCATTCTGCCCAAAGTTTGGCCATAAGTCTCAACATTTGCTTTGATAATCTGCAGGGCAGAGCCTTTCAGACACCCTCTGTGGGAGGCTCCTAACTTGTTTGTTTTCTTTTTCTTCTGATGTCCATCCTCTTTGCCTTTCACAATGGAGATTGAGAGCCCACTTTTTTTTTAAGGCATGCAAAAGTAGATCCTGGGTCTTCATCCTCTCAAAGCAAGCACTTTGTCAACTGCACCATCTCCTCAGCCCTCCCTTCATTAAGTTTTTATGGCTTTGCATTCAGCTGACTGGTGCTGTGGTGAAGATGAAGCAGACCTTTTCTTTTCATAAACATCAGCCCGTTCTAGGTTTTAAATGTTTGACAATTTCTATGAATCTTCTTAAAATATTTTTGTCTAAATTTTTGTATCATGCCTCCTAGATATTTATAAATTATGTCATGCCCCTCAGCTATTTAAGATAAAATATTTCATAGTCCAGCATACCTGGCTAAAGCTGTCACATCAGCCTGATGACATAGAGTCAACCATTAGCAGATCTTATGTAATGGAATACACTTGGATACTGCCAGGTTTGAATATGAGTCACAATCCCCAAAGACATGCTAAAGATGCTTCCCCTCAGGAAAGTGTTGTTGAGAGTTCTCTGCATTCTTACAATGTGAGATTTTTTGGGAACGTCATAATTCAGTGAAGATGCACCCTCTAAAAGATTGTGGGTTCCATATTATAGTTCAGGTGAGGGTGTACCATCTGAAGGTTAGTGGGTTCCATTTGTGTAATTTGCTTTGATGTCATTAGAAGCCATAAGTGCCATTTATTTCTTCACCACAGGATGGACACAAGCAATGGAGTCATCTAATTTTGACCTGGAATCTCTAGAACAGTAAGCTAAATAAAGCTTTTTTTGCCTTCATAAATTATCTAAGGTATTTCATTATATTGTCCTGAAATGTAGTGATGCAACCAACTAGGGGAAATAAAGATTGTGGGGAAACTAGAGATAAATTCTTAGGTATAAGATATGTGGCTATTCTGCAAAAGATGAGGGTGAGTGGGTGGAGAGATGGTGAGATCGGCACCAATGTGCACATATGTGACTATGATCTGTGGGAGTATACATTAGTGGTGCTAAATTAGACCACTATTTCAACTATTAGTTGAACATGTGCAACTGTGATAAGCAGAAGAATGACTCTTGGGCCCTTACACTCTTGGGAACTATATGGGCTAGAATATTTCTACTCTATTTTCCAGGCTTACATTTAAGCTATCATTCCTGTATTGCTCCAAGGGTCCATATTTGCAGATGAAATTCTGAGCACAGAGATTCTGTTACACTGAGAACCCTCGTGTTCTAGATCAGTGATTCTCAACCTTTCTATAGCTGCAACCCTTTAACTCAGTTTCTCATGCTGTGGTGACCCACCCATAAATTGTTTAGTTACTACTTCATAACTGTAATGCTACTATTATGAGTCATAATGCAAATATCCATTATGAAGAATATCTGATTATGTGACCCATATGGAGATCACAACTCACAGGTTGAGAACGACTGCTCTACATAGTTGAAAAGAGAGCTAATTTAATAGTTGCCATTACAGAAACATTGTAATAATTAAGGCTATGAAAATTTAATATATCAATTGTTACTCAAATGAAGAAAATTGCCCATATGAAAATAATGAGACATGTATATTAATTGATAGAGGTCTCTTCATCTGTATAATCCGAAGGGTTTCTGTTGTCCTTTGCCAACAGTGGAACAGGATGTGCCCTTTGTCTTACACACAGAGGAGCTCAGGGGTGTAAAGTGATAGCACCATCATTTTCACATGGATTTGATTCTTTCTAGAACAGCAAAAAATCATTAGCAAAGACTATATTGGCTGTAAACCAAAAGAATTTGGTCCTCTAGATTTTGAGGTTAGGAGTATAAAATCATGGAGTCAGCAGGGCCACACCAGAGACATCTTATTAATTCTGAAAATATTTTTACCATTAAAGTTGGAATACAATGTAGTGCTCAATCTAAGCATAAGCAAAATACATTTTGTTACCACTTTCAATCAAATACTACACAGCCATCATAATTTATACTTTAATGTCATGAAGTAGAAATAAATTATTTTATTCACAAATAATGTTGGTCATAGGTTGGCTTTTCCCAAAAGTAGACTCTGATAAAAGATCTGAATGATTTATATAAGAAATGATCATAAGGCTGGGGAGAGGTCTCAGTGGATAAGGGTACTCACTATATAGGTATGAAGACTCGAGTTTGAATATAGCTCTTTGAACACAGTGAGACCCTATGTAAAAGGGATAGATGGAGAGTGATAGAGAAGGACATTGTATGGTCTCTTCTGTCCTCTGATCACACACACACTCACTCAAACACACACATACACACACACACATAATAAAAAGATAAATAAATATGTAAATAAAAGAATACTGGGGACTGGTCAGCTCATTTTACAGAACATGAGGAGAAAGCATTGGGATTAGAGTGTGATAAACATTTTTTTTATTTTTATTTTTGTTAAGGCTTTAACTGGAGCATGATTTTCCTTGTCTTTGAACATTTAAATATTACAGCATTTATAGGAGCATATTTTGCAAACAACTGTCATAATAGTGGTTGATGCTGTGAGCAAGATAATTCATGTAGCCTACATTTTTGTGAAGCCTCCATTTGCCCAGGGTGGTGCTGGTCAGATTTGGTGGGTCCACAAGCACAGTCAAGCAAGACGGTTTTAGAAGAGGAACTTATAACCACTGAGTTGTGCTATATAATCCTGTTACAGAGTGGGAAATGAGAAACTCTCAAGTTACAAAAAATAAAAATAAGCCCTGAACGGTTTATAAAGGCCAATGAATAGTGTACATACAATGAAACAGCAAAGGGGGCAGAGTGAACCACAAAACACATGCTGGTGTTATTAGATTACAGTGATCATTCTCTTCTTTTTCCATTTTACAGACAAATTTAAATATTGTATGTTTATAGGAAAATATTTTTGAATACTTGTGTCAGAATATATATTACTGAATGTGAATGCGTATATGTAGGTATATATATATATATATATATATATATATATATATATTTGTGTATGTGTGTATGTTTGTATGTATGTGTATGGAACTGAAGAAATGGCTCAGAGGTTAAGAGAACCTGCTTTTCTTTTTGAGAAGCAGAATTGAGTTTCTAACACCCAAGTCAAATAGCTGACATTTCCTTCAACTACAACTCCAGAGAGTCAAATAGCTTTTCTAGACTTCATGGGTACCTAAACATATATGTATATACACACAGCTATACACATTTACACATAAATAGAAACAAATATATTTAAAAGAATATGTACAGGAAGTAATGTTATGAGGCATTGTCAAATTATATTCATGAGATAAACAAATATGCTGTGATACAGAAATATAAGTGTATTTATTACATACATGTACAGAGAATATACTACACATATGATTAGTGTCAATCAAAGTACTTAGCATCACTACTACATCAAGTATTAAATAGATGAAGGACAGGCATGAAAATTACTCCCCAAACCCTGAAAACCAGGGATTTTTAAGGAAGATGCCTCATTAAAAACAAACAAACAAACAAACAAACACTGGATTTGTTTACATGACCGGAACAACGGAAATAAGCAGATTCCTAAAAAGTCACTGGCAAACCAACGTGCCTGCTTGGCAAGTTGGAGGTAAATGAGAGAACCTATCACAAAAAACAAGGTAGATATTATTCAAAAAATGACGGCAAAGATTGACCCCTGGCCTCTACATGCATGTATACCTGCACACTTATGTGTATTGGCACACACATGGGCACACACACATTCTTGCTCACAGGCACACAAACTTGGAACTGCATTTTCAGCTGGGAAACTTTTCTGTTGATGAGACTTGTCAGTTGCTGGGAGAGAAGAAGAGAACAGACAACATACCTCTACACATGCTGTGTGCTGAGGGAAACTGGGATTTCAGGGGAGATTGATTGTGGCTCCCAGGCAGTCCTTAACACCCTGTCTAATATCAGAAAGCACTCCCTGCCACTCTGCCTGTAGCATCCATTGATTCTGAACATCCCTGGGTGGTCTTGAACTTCTCCAAGCTCCTCTCAATCAGCCTCAGAGGCCCACAAAACCACACTTTGTCTCCATTTTCCACATTAGGCCAAAATGAAAGAATTCCTCTAGACAGAACTTTTTTAGAGTTCTGAAGCCAGGATCAAAGTTCTGGAACCAGCAAGGGCAAGAGGCCTCCAGGTTCATGCTTTTTCTTTTTCTTCTCCGAGCTCATGCTGCTTTTATTTTCTTGATTTTCCTTTTATGAAACTCTCTGTTCCACCAAAGCTTCCAATATTAATTTTGACCTTCTGGCAAGGCTTTAATTTCACACGCCCCAGCGGATTCTTTTTGTTCAACAACTTATTCTATACATTCATTATTCCTTTTAGAAAATAGTATCTTGCCCAGTGTAAGTATTCACTCCACGCCTAATTACACTGATATTGGTCACTGAGGAAAGAACCTGGGCAGAGGACATCACACCAGTCTCTGCAGGGAAATGGCTTTCGAACGACCCTGTGGTTATTTCTGGGTCACTGCAGCCTGGAGCTTGAGCAGTGAGCAGTTTTGCCTTCTCTGTATGCTTGCTGTGTCATCTACTCCATCTGAGTCTCAGTTTCATGTTTGCATACAATGAGATGACAGCAACACTTAGGGTTTTGCGAAAATTTAGAGCAATTTTGCTGGGGTCAATGCAAGGTTCTGAGTACAATAAACATAGTAGATGATTACTATTACTGATCTTGAGGTTCTCTTCTTAAATTCTGTAGAAATATATCGTTAATACATAATCACTAAGAAAATTCCAGATAGCAGCATGGTATTGTTAGATTTTTTTTTTTAAATGATGCCATTCCTATACAACAGATATGATATGAAAGAGTTTATTGGATGGAGATGAAGAGAGAAAGGAAAGGAGAGAGAGAGAAAAAAAGAGAGACAGATATGTTGAGGGAGAGGGTACCCCGACAGAGAGAGGGGAGAGAACAAGAAAGGAGCAAGCAAGAAGGAGAGAGAGAGAGAGAGGGAATAGCAGACCCGCCACTAAGTACCTGGCCCAGATGATATCACAGGATGCAGGTATTGACATAGGACATTGTCAGGGCTCTAAAGGCAGGTCAGTTGAATCGCCTGCCCAACATAACAGATACAATATCATATATCTTTGATTCCATCACTGAGGAGGTTTGGGCTGGAAGACTGCTTTGAGGTTGAGGCCAAATTAAGGTACATAGCAAAATACAGGGAGAGTTGGCTGGGGAGATGACTCTTCCAAAAGGACCAAATTTGGTTCCTTGAGCCCATGTCAGTTAGCTCACAACAACTTGTCTAGATGATCTGATAACCTCTTCTGGCCTCCCCAGATAAGTACAACCATAAGCATGCACACACACACACACACACACACACACACACACACACACACACACCCTTACCAGTGCCTGCATGCACATATAAATAAATAAAATAATTTTTTGATTAATTACACTTTATTCACGGTGTATCCCCATAAGTCCCTCCCTCCTCCCCTCCTGATCCCACCCTCCCTCCTCCTTCTTCACGTATGCCCCTCCCCAAGTCCACTTAAAGGGGATGTCCTCCTCTCCTTCATTCTGATCTTAGTCTATCACATCACATCAGGAGTGGCTGCATTGTCATCTTCTGTGGCCTGGTAATGTTGCTACCCCCTCAGGGGGAGGTGATCAAAAAGCAGGTCAATCAGATTATGCCAGAGGCAGTCCCTCTTCCCATTTCTATGTAACCCACTTGGACACTAAACTGCCATGGGCTACATCTGTGCAGGGTTTCTAGGTTATCTCCATGCATGGTACTTGGTTGGAGTATGAGTCTCTGGGAAGACTCCTGTGTTCAAATTTCTGGTTCTGTTGTTCTCCTTAGGGAGTTCCTGTCCTCTCCAGATCTTACTATTTCTCACTTTTTACAGAAGATTCCATGCACACTGTCCAACAGTTATTTTTTTTATTTTTTATTTAACATTTATTAATTACACTTTATTCATTTTGTATCCCCCCATAACCCTCTCCCTCCTCGCCTCCCGGTCCCATCCTCCCCCCCCCCCTTTCTGCATGCATACCCCTCCCAAAGTCCACTGATAGGGGAGATCCTCCTCTCCTTCTTTCTGATCTTAGTCTATCAGTTCTCATCAGAAGTGGCTGCATTGCAGGGTTCTAGGTTATCTCCATGAATAGTCCTTGGTTGGAGTATGAGTCTCTGGGAAGTTCCCTGTGTTCAAATTTTCTTGTTCCTAACAGTTAATTTTTAACTTAAAAAAAAAAGAAAAAGAAAGATAGTGTGTACGAGATCATAAAGGCCTAAATAAGACACTATCATCCTCCTGCCTTCCACCCTCAAAAAAGAAAAAGAACAAAGAAAAAAATTGAAGAAAGGAAAGAAGAGCAAGAGGAAAGGGTAGGAAAAAAGGAAAATGAGGGCAGAAAGACAGAAGGAAAAAAAAAGAAATTAGTTCACAAGTGAAAGAAGAGATGATGTGTCTCACCTGCAGAGGAAACCACAGATCCCTCCCTTGACTGCACTGTGCCCTGAAGGCACAAGCCAGCTCCACTATTGCTGACCTCTTCTTTCCATGCTTTCTGTGTTACACTATAGTCTTACTTTCCCGCAAGTTGCTCTAAGTCACATGCCAAACTCTTTCACACTCAATAATTCTGCACTCTCTTCCCACAGTTAACACATCTCCTAATATCTGGTTTCCATTCTCTGAACACCCAAAACCTTTCTATTCTTCCTGTTCCATGTGCACTATCACAGGCTCCTTGAGATTACTACTGACTCTATCACCATACCCATAATCCCTGGGCAGTCTTGATCATATTACTCTGCCACATTCACTTGCATCTGTATCTGAAAGTTTTCCTCATATATCTCTTAATGTTCTTCTCTTTATCCCATCTGTTATTAAATTTCTAACACAGCAGTTATGTTTTTAATACAGTCATAGACAGTGATGTTCCATTAGTATTTAATGTGTGATTATTTTATTGAATGAATAGTTGAAATCACTCTCTTTTAAGTAAATAAATATTTTTTTCTTATAGAAACCATGTAAAGGATGGTTTCCAAATGGAATTATTTTTTTTATCTGGAATTTAGAGAACAAATGATTAGGTGAGAAAAGATAGAAGATGAGAGCATTCAAATTGGACATCAGTATAGAAATTAACATATAGAACATGTGGTGCTAAGGATCAGGGTCATTGCACATGGCTGTCTAATACAGGAAGAGTCCAGATGAGACCAAAATCTTCATTTGGAACCTTCTCCCTTTCAACAGCCATATGGCCTAATAAATGCTCCCAGAGTCACCATTGCCTTTTCTTTTCTCTTTAATATGCCGGGTCCCTCAAGAAATCCACGGGTCTCTGCTTTAATGGTCTTTGAAACTCAACTTTCCTCACAAACTCTGAGGAGTATTGGTCACTCTGCCTTTCACTGGGTTTTCCAGTCTGGACCTAAATGTAACCTAATCTCACCTAGAAGTAGGACTGAGCCTCCATTTATTTCAGTCACCATATTTCTCTCCTGTTCCTCATAAAATGTGAGTTGAGACCAAGCCCATAAGCATGGTCAGAATTGTTTTGGCTGTCTCACAATTCTTTCCCATTCTCTGTCTGTCTCATTCTGCTCTTCCACACTGAAGGTACCCTACTCCAAACATGTGGGAGATACACAGTTATCTCTTTCCTCAACCTGGGATTTATTTTGTTTCCTGAAAGACATGCTTAATAACCTTGATCTCTGATATCTGATTTACTTGCAACTTGTCAGGGACACAATATTGAAATCTATGGCTTGTCTCCCTCTAGTTTTAATGGACCTTCCTCTGTTGAACATCTTTCCTTTGTTAAGCTTACAATGAGTCTTTAAGACAGTGTATGGTCACTTGAGTTTTTCATCTTGGCCATTCTGATGGGTGTAAGGTGATATCTCAGGGTTGTTTTGATTTGCATTTCCCTGATGGCTAATGAGGATGAGCATTTCTTTAAGTGTTTCTCTGCCATTCGATATTCCTCTGTCGAGAATTCTCTGTTTAGCTCTGTTCCCCATTTTTTTAATTGGATTACTTGGTTTGCTGCTTTTCAGCTTCTTTAGTTCTTTGTATATACTGGATATTAGTCCTCTGTCAGATAAAGGGTTAGTGAAGATTCTTTCCCAGTCTGTAGGAAGACGTTTTGTTTTGATGACGGTGTCCTTTGCTTTACAGAAGCTTTTCAGTTTCATGAGGTCCCATTTATTGATTGTTGCTCTTAGAGTCTGTGCTGTTGGTGATCTGTTCAGGAAGTTGTCTCCTGTGCCAATGAGTTCTAGGCTGTTCCCCACTTTTTGTTCTAACAGATTTAGAGTATCTGGTTTTATGTTGAGGTCTTTGATCCACTTGGACTTTAGTTTTGTGCAGGGTGATAAATATGGATCTATTTTCATTTTTCTGCATGTAGACATCCAGTTGGTCCAGCACCATTTGTTGAAGATGCTGTCTTTTTTCCATTGAATGGTTTTGGCTTCTTTGTCAAATATCGAGTATTCATAGGTGTGTGGGTTTATTTCTGGGTCTTCTATGCGGTTCCATTGATCCTCCTTTCTGTTTCTATGCCAATACCATGCAGTTTTTATTACTGTTGCCCTGTAGTACAGCTTGAGATCAGGGATGAAGATACCTCCAGATGATCTGTTGTTGTACAGGATTGTGGAGAAAGGGGAACCCTCCTCCACTGCTGGTGGGAATGTAAACTGGTACAACTACTCTGGAAAGCTATCTGGCGCTTTCTAAGACAATTAGGAATAGTGCTTCCTCAAGACCCAGCTATACCACTGCTAGGTATATACCCAAAGCTTGCTCAAGTACACAAAAGGGATACTTGTTCAACCATGTTTATAGCAGCTTTATTTGTAATAGCCAGAACCTGGAAACAACCCAGATGTCCATCAACAGAAGAATGGGTACAGAAATTATGGTATTTCTACACAATGGAATACTACTCAGCAATCAAAAAGGAGGAAATCATGAAATTTGCAGGCAAATGGTGGGATTTAGAAAACATCATTCTGAGTGAAATATCCCAGAAGGAGAAAGACAAACACGGTATATACTCACTTATATAGACCTATAAGATATGATAAACATAATGAAATCTATACACCTAAAAAAGATAATCAAGAGAGTGGACATGGGGTAAGAGGATCAATCCTCGTTTAGAAAGTCAGATGGGATGTGCATTGAACGCATGACAGGGGTCTACTGAGCGCATCTGAAAGCCTCTAACTAGCAGTGTTTTCAAAGCAAAGACTCATGACCAAACCTTTGGCAGAGTACAGGGAATCATAAGAAAGAAGGGGAGTTAGTCTGATGGGGAAAGGATTGGAGCTCCACGAAGACCAAATATATCTGGGCACAGGGTCTTTTCTGAAACTGACATTCAACCAAGGACCATGTATGGATATAACCTAGAACCTCTGCTCAGATGTAGCCTGTGGTAGCTCAGTAACCAATTGGTTTCCCCAAGTGAGGGGAACAAGGACTATTTCTAACAGGAACTCAATGATGATACCTGATAAAACAGGATCAGATGAATGGGGGGAGGTCCCCCCCTATCAGTGGACTTGGAAAGGGGCACAGTAGTGATGAGTGAGGGAGGGAGGGACTGGGAGGGAATGAGGGTTCGGGGCACGGCTGGGATACAGAATAAATAAAATGTAACTGAAAAAAAAAAAGACAGTGTATTGAAGTTATCCATCAACTTTATTATTGATTACTAGCTTTCTGTGCCTAGAATGTCACTTGATGAGACAGAGGCCACTGCTCTCTTTACTGGCTGACGTAGGATAATTATCTCTAAAGTTCCTTGAGACATATTCTCTAAAATAATATTTTTGAATAGATAAGTGAATGAGAGAAGTGTGATGCGTCAACTTTATCCCATGACTTAGAGGGACAAATAGAAAAGTAAGAGACTCTGCCAGCAAGGTATCCTGACAAACTGGGAAGAAACTCAGTTGAGGTAAAGTGTTTGATGTGCAAACATGAGGACCAGAGTTTGATTCCCAGAACTTGCATACAAAAGCTGGATGTACCTCCATAATCTCAGTAACAGGAAAGTAGAGACAAGCAGAAGCCTGAAGCTTGATCGACTGTCAGTGTAGTTGAATCAGCAACCTCTAGATAAAAGTGAGAGACCCTATCTCAGGAGAATAACATGAATGGTACCCTGCTGAAGGGAAGGAATCTTAGAATTATTGATGCCTTCAATCTCTCGCTGCCCAGTCTCTCCTTTCCCATATTATTTATATGGCTGGTGATGCTTACAAACAGATTCACCTTGTTTACATTAGTTGCTTGATTCTTGTCTTCTTTAAAGAAAAAACCATCAATCTAAATATATAGAAAATTTAAGCAAATTATTGAGAAAAGCTACACAATGCAAACATTTCAAGAAGAGATTGGCCTGGCTTGTCCCAACGCAAGCAACCAACTGGGGTTTTAAAATAAGTGTTTGTAGGTTTTAAAGAATATTTATGAATATTTACAAAAAGGGTGGCATATTCACTGGGTAAGTGACCCCTTTTTCCCATCCCAGTTAATGGTAAAACAGACTTGCTTTTAGAGCATTACATTTCATCATGCTATAGTGAAGTTCAGAACAAGATGGAATTGTTGAACCACAATGTAGATTATATAATTATGCCAGGTATGAGGTGGTGAAAGCCTTTGGTCCATGTGTGGGAGAATATTCTGGTGTTTTGCCTTTCATATCCAATACAGCAGGGACAACCCAACAGCAGCTTTAAGGATGCTTAAAGGTAAAAGAGAAAACACCTTTAAATACATCATCATGTTTAGATGAGGTGTTTAATTTTAATTGGATATGTTAATTAGATGAAGCAAAGGGGCCTTTGATTGCTGGACTTCAATAATTTAATATCTGGATCTTGGTAGTCAGCCTCAGAATGAGGAAGTAACCAAATAAGGGAATAGTCTTTAGTGGCTAGCTTTGGGAATGTAATCTAATGTTTTAAGGCCAGGCAGAGGGAATCAAGGAGGACAAGGTTTGACAAGGTCATATTTTTGAGCGGGCTAGAGTCCGTTCCCTGTAGAGAGTAGCATGAGTACCCTGTCTTTTGGCTCTTTAGTTCCCCTGGTCTGTTTAGACATTTCCCATTTTATTAATTTCTCATTAAGGAAGTGTGCTTTCCTGCCTATCTGAAACATGTGGGTCTCCCATGAAAGCATTCTTTCCATTGTAACAGCTATTACCTTACCTGTTACAGTATTAAGTTTTCAATTAGGTATTTGTTTTGTAAATGTAGATTTTTTTAATTTGATAGCTCCAGGTTTTTGAGTTTTTTCTTAGAGAGACACAACATATACATATCTACTTAGCCAAGTAGGCTAAGGGGCTCTGCAGGAGATCAAATAACAAAAATACCAATGTCCAACTTGGTGAACCAATGAGTTATTGGTGTTATGGCAGTATGGGGTTCTTCATGGATCATGTTATTACTCAAACGCAGTGGCATTACTGAAGCTCTCTGTAGGAGTGAGGGATAGCTTCACAGGTCTGAGACTCTCCTCTCAGTTGCTCTGTTCAGTCTCCTCACAAGCAGGTGTTTGCTGCTGGCAGAGCCTTGGGTTGGTGTGGGTGCATCTAGTGAATCTTGTTTCAGCTCTGTGAGACAGTGAAGGTTGTTTACTTCCCGAGTCCTATCAGCCTCCCTTCCTTCCTGGAGGGCATGTTTCAACTCGGAGACAACCACCATCTTGTCATCTCCATGCGAAAAAATATATAAAAAAAAAAAAGTTCCATACTCCATTGCGACAGGCTACCTCAAGAGCCAGGTATACCACTCCTGGGCATATAGCCAAAAGATGCTCAAGTATACAATGAGGGCATTTGCTCAACCATGTTCATTGAAGTTTTATCCATAATCAGAAAACAACCCAGATGTCCCTCAATGGAGGAATGGATATAGAAATTGTGGAATACTACTCAGGAACTAAAAACATGGAAATCATGAAATTTGCAGGCAAATTGTGGGAACTAGAGCAGGTCATCCTGAATGAGGTATCTCAGAAGCAGAAAGACACACGTGGTATATATTCACTTAGAAGTGGATATTAGACATATAATATAGGATAATCATACTAAAATCTGTACACCCAAGGAAGCTAAGCAAAAAGGAGGACCCGGGGTAAGATGTTCCATCTTCCTTCAGAAAGGCAAAGGGGATGGACATTAGAAGAGGCTTAAAAAACATAGAAAGGGATGGGATCCTACCACAGAGGGCCTCTGAAAGACTACCTAGCAGTGTATCAAAGCAGACTCTGAGACAAACTTTGAGCAGAGTGTAGGGTATCTTATGAAAAGACAAGGTAGAAAGACCTGGAGGGGACAGGAGCTCCAGAAGGAGAGCAACAGACCCAACAATCTGGGCACAGGTCTCTTTTCTTAGACTGATACTCCAAAGAAGGCCCAAGCATGGAGATAACCTAGAACCCTTGCACAGATGTAACCCCTGGCAGCTCAGTGTCTAATATGTTCACTAGTAATGGGAACAGGGACTGTCTCTGACTGACTCTTTGATTACCTCCCCTTCAGGGTGGAAAACCTTTAACAGGCCACTGAGGAAGACAATGCACCCAGTGTTGATGAGACCTGATAGCCTAGGGTCAGATGAAGAGGAGGAGAACCTCCCCAATCAGTGGAATTGGGGATAGGCATAGGTGAAGGAGATGGAGTTAGGATGGAATTGAGAGGGAATGATGGAAGGTGATACAGCTGGGATGCAAAGTGAATAAACTGTAATTAATAAAAATATAAATTAATTGAAAAAAGAAAATAACTAGAAAAAGAGGTAGGTATATAGGCCTTTTTCAGTGAAGGAAAAACTATAATATTTGTGTATCATATAAATATTTACCAAATGTTGACCACATAAGAGGAGCAATTCAATTAGAAGTGGATATTATTAGATGATGGATACTACTGTATTATTACCCAGGCTGCCTACTCTGACCTTGTTGTTGTTGTCTTCTTCTATATCTTACAAGAGGTGACCCCTTCTACCCAGGAGTCAGCCTGACCAGAAACATGTATCATAGGTTACTTACTAAATTTTCCACTCTACTTTCTAATGTAGGACCTCCTCTCTCTCTCTCTTGGAAACCTTTAAGAATGAATGCTTTGCTTTGTCTGATGGCACGGAAGGATGGCCCCACAGAAACATGGTATTTGGATTTCAGAGTTAATGCTTCTCAGGAATCTCCTGCGTAGGATGGTTATCTCAGCACCTTTATCAACTTTCTTCTCCTTTACTTCCTAATTGCTAACATATAGTCAGTCCATTTCCTCAGCCATTGCTACCATCACCTATTAGGATCATTAGTGATGTGGCCATGCAGTCAGAAGTAATATTTATTCCATTCTTTTCAGTATCCTAGTATCTCTTGTTAATATGCTTCTATACACATAATAATATTTCTACTGAAGGTTTAAGTTATGTTTAGAATAATCTATGGTTCTTCTCTCATCCTTATTTCAAACCATTACTACAGAGATTCTATAAGCATGCTATAAGGATTTTGGAAATAAACTACTTCAAAAATAATTGGCAATTTTTATAGCAGGAGCGTAAAATCTGTAGACTAACAGAGATAATCAAAATTGTTTTCTTTTATGCTATACAGCTGGGCTTATGGGTCTTCCTCAGTTGGGAGAGTGCTTACTTACTATGCACAAAGCCTTGGGTTAAATTCTCCACACCAAATACAGTGGGCATAGTAGTACACTCCTATGATAGCAGCACTTGGGAGGTAAGCTCAGAATGATCAGAAATTCAAGGTCAGGTCACCTCTACATATGTAAGCAGTTTCCTGGCCACCCTGAGGTACATGAGACACTGTGTCAAAAGCTGCTGTAAAGCTGTACATATTGTGAAAGTGTGTTTGGTGTGTTGATGAACTTCAGCCCCATTTCCAACAGAGATGCTGTCTCAGGAGGCAACTCATCTCCATAGAACTTGTACATAGCTTGCATCTAGTTCTTCAGCACATCTTTCTCTCTCTAATTCATTCACTAAGGACTCTGATAGTTTTGAGTCTGTGATTGAAACTCTGGAAGGAAGTCTCAATATACTGAGACTTCTGTTTCATATGTACTGTCTCCATATACTTGGCATGTGAAGATGTGCATGAGGATTTTCTTACTATATGATATGGGAAGACCTATCCTGAATATGGACCACAACATTTCATGAACAGGCCTTGGAATGACTGAAAAAGAGAAAGGAAGCTAAGCGCAAGCATGCAGCATCAATCCATTGCTCTCCATTCTTGACTGTGACTGTGAAGTGACCAGTTGTTCTGAGCTGTTCCAGCTTGACTTCCCTACAGTGATGGATGCTGACCTGCAAGCCAGGTGAGCCCTATCTCCACATTGTTGCTTTTGTCAGAGTGTTTTAGACCCTAAGCAGGAGCGGACCTAAGACAAGAATGGATGCTCTTCATTTCTACACCCTAAGTATGCAACAAAGTTCTGGAATGTTTTTATTGTTTTCACACTAACTATATAACAAAGGTCATTTCCACATATTAAATACCTAACAAAGGTTTGGGGCATTTTAATTTTAACATTGGAATGAGTTTTCTCATTGAATTTCTCTGGTATTTAGGGTATGAAGTCATTTCTAAAAATGTCTTTACCTCCCATTGCTTATCTAATTTTTATATTTCTCACCTGTGTGGAGTATTTGCCTGTTACTGTGCCATCAGGGCAAATAACAGTGGTGATAATGGAAGCTCATGTCTGCTTCCTATTTCCTAATGGGGAGATATGAATGCCTTTTCATTAAAGCACAAGGAAAGCTTTTACATTTGGCATATTAAGTGTATTTATACAACTCCTATGCATGTGGGCAAGGAGAGGGACAGAAATGCTGCCTCGTGTGGTACTGTGAGGATTAAAAGACATAAAAGACTAGGTGCCCTGCTCCTAGTAAATTCTTTGCAATGATGGATTTATAGGTATCAGCACAGGAGGTATCCAGCTGTTCATTCTTCTTCAAAATTGCAGCCATAAATGGTTGATTTATAAGCGTAGAACACTTGGAATGAAGCTTGGAATATTGTGAGCTCAATATATGTAGGTTGTTAATATGCAGCAATATTGCAGAATTTCTTTAAAGAATAGATGCTAATATTTTCACAAAGCTTTTGCTGAGCTTTCAAAAATGGCATGTAAACATTGTATGAAATCATAGAGCAATGATAGGTTCCTATGCATTGTGTAGTGTGCAGTCTTTAAATATTTATTGTTTTAATTTATATGCATATTGATGTGCTATTGCTGTGCATGTGTGTGTGCGTGTGTGTGTGTGTGTGTGTGTGTGTGTGTGTTTGTGTGTTACTTATATTCAGGTACATGTGGAGGCTGGAAGAGATGCCCCTGTAGTGGCTGTTGGGAGCCACCCAATGTGGATAACAGGCACTGAACATGGCTTATCTGGAACAGTAGCAAGTGCCTGTTAACCACTGAGCTATTTCTGCAGCCCCATTGCTTATTCTTTAATTGGAGCATATAAACCAGTGTCCCCAAGCTTTTGTCGTTTCTAAATAATGAAAGCATTTATAATTAGTTTTCTAGTTTTGTGGAAATATACAGGGCATTGTCACTCTCTACCACTATCCTACTGAGCAATGGAACATTGGAGAAAACTTCTTTTGTCTAACCATGCGAATTGATTCCATCAGCTGTCAACTCTGGTGATTTTCAATTCTTTGTTACTGTAAATGTTGCTTAAAATGTTTTTGCTGTGCAGTGGTTCTGCACAGATGTAGCCCATGGCAGTTTAGTGTCCAAGTGGGTTACATAGTAATGGAAGAGGGACTGCCTCTGACATAATCTGATTGGCCTGCTCTTTGATCACCTCCCCCTGAGGGGGGAGCAGCCTTACCAGGCCACAGAAGATGACAATGCAGCCACTCCTGATGAGATCTGATAGACTAACATCATAAGGAAGGAGAGGAGGAACTCCCCTTTAAGTGGACTTGGGGAGGGCCATGCGTTAAGAAGGGCATAAGAAAGTGGGATCAGGAGGGGAGGAGGGAGGGGCTTATGGGGGGATACAAAGTGAATAAAGTGTAATTAATAAAAATAAAAAGAATGTTTTTGCTGAGTTTTTGAAGATGGTTTTCATGTCTAATCTACCATCCTACACTGAGCTCGTATATTTTTTAGTATTAATTCACTTACTTGCATGGAGTCAATCTTGTATGGAAATTAAATAAAATACCAGTTTTCAACTATTTTTAAGCATTTGAATAGTCAGTATTTCAATAAAAATAGATATTAACTTTTCTTATGATGAGTTACCTGAATTTGGGTAAAATATTTTGCCAGCTTTACAAAAATTAATAGAATCTTTTCTTAAAGGGGCACCACAAAATAAAATAATGCATTCATGGGCTTCTTCAGAATGTAATCAACCTAAATATTCATAAAGATTGATGAAAATGAGGATCTTTTTATGATTTTTGATTTGTTTTCTTAGTTCTTTCTTTAGGACCTCTTCACGACTTTCTGCATATCTTCATGGTTTTAACCACTTTAGTTGTTGTTACTGAAATACATTATTGTTCTGTCTTTTTAGGTCCTGACTCTTCCCAAAATCCCTTTAGTTGCCACACACTGCATTATGATTTGGTGCTCTTTCAGGGGGCCAGAGTTCATTGTGTAGCATCAACATCGAGTGGCTCACAATGCAGCGCTAGTTCCAGGGGTCTGGTGTATTTTTAGAACTTCTGAAGGTACCTACATGAATGTGCATATTTACATATACCATTTATATATATATATATATATATACACATATACACACAAACATACATACACTCAGCAGCAAATGATTAAATAAATTAACTTAAAAAATAAAATAAAATTCTACATGAGTCTGGTGCGGTGGTGCACCACTGTAATCCCAGCACTCATGGAGACAGACACAAATGAATCTCTGTGAGTTTTAGGCCAGTCTAGTCTACAAAGCCAGTCCAGGACATCCAAGGCTACACAGCAAGGCCCTGTCTCAACAAAACAAAATAAACATACAAACAAAAACAAAAAAACAAGAACAAAATCCTACATGAGTTTGTATTGCCTGTATCGTATTCTCTAACTTTTCCTCCTCCATTGAGTTTGATAATGATGCTTAATTATGCATACCACTGCCCCAGTCCTTTCTCTATTTATACTTAGAGCCCATGTCAGTACACAGGGGATTGGCTTCTAGGGGTCATTAAGACTTATTTTTTTCCTCTACACAAAGTGGCCACATTAAATACATCACCTTCCTCTGCTTTTCTTTGTGCTTGTTTCTTTAATTAGAATTGGGGTGTAGGTGCCTGTTGGGGCTGATAGCGGACAACCATGACCCCTAATACCTCTCCATATAATTGCCTTTGAATTCACCATTGCTTTAGTCACATTGTTTTGCTCGGCAAAACACTATGACCAAAAGAAACTTATAGAAAGAAGAGGGTTTTTAAAATAGGGATTGTCTGTTTACTGGTTTAATCATCCAGAAAGAGAACCCATAATGCCAGCAGGCAGTCAGAGGAAGAAGGTGATAGCTCACATCTTAACTGCACACAGGATGCAAGGAGAGCAAGCAAGATGTGTGCAAGGAGAGCAAGCAAGAACTTGGGGAAGACTAAATGCTCCATATATTTCCTGTAGCTAGCCTCTTTCTCTATAATCCCCTTTTCATAATTTTTTCAGTCTCAGCCACACTAAGTGATGGGTTTGCATTCACGTACTTCATGCCGGGCCTTCACTTCTTTATCATCTGTAAACTTTCACATGTTTATATTTTCTCTTTTTTTGATATTTACATCTTTAAAATAATGTATATTATTTTTATCTCCATCAAATACTTTTTTTTTTTTTTTAGTCTGGACATAAAACTTGAGGAAGCCATCAACTGTATCACACTTCTACTTCTTCATTAGCTCCTGAGTCTTACATATTTTCCTTTTGATTCTACACCAGTGTTGAGGGTGGGGGGGTTAAAAATTTAGACACTCATTGTTTATCAACTGATATCAATGAGATCGCATGACTTCTTATTTTATATTTAGGTCTGTGTGTGTATGAGAAAGTGAGAGATTGAGAGAGGATGCACTTGTGTGTACTTGCATATGGTGGCTGGTGACCAAAGTTCAGTCTTGTTCTTTCTTTTCTGTTATTATTTTAAATTTTTTTTTTATTTGTACACACTGAGAACAAACAAATAAGAATCAACATGAAAATAGACACCAATCCCAATGGAAAACCATGTAGATAGGTGTGAAAGCAACAGCACAGAGAGCTGCTGTGTGGCTCAGCAGTTAAAGGCAGAGGAAGAACAGCAAATGATAATTGAGTGTGTTGCAGATGAAGGAGATTTAAGAAGAGTCAGACCTAAAGAAGACAAAACCAATGCATTTCAGTTAAGATGACTAAAATAATTAAAACCATAAGACATGCATAAGATGAAGGTACTAAAGAAAGAAATAAGAAAACAAGTTAATGGAGATAACCTAGAACTCTGACAATGCAGCCACTTCTGATGAGAACTGATAGACTAATATCAGAAAGAAGGAGAGGAGGACCTCCCTTATCAGTGGACTTGGGGAGGGGCATGCATGCAGAAAGGGGGGAGGGTGGGACCGGGAGGGGAGGACGGAGGGGCTTAAGGGGGGATACAAAATGAATAAAGTGTAATTAATAAAAGTTAAATAAAAAATTAAAAAAACCCAAACAGCAAAAGAAAATCACCAGCAGCCTCAGCTTCTGGAGATCGGTAGCTTCTTCTGGCTTCTATCAGCTCTGAATTTTCATATTGAACATTCATGAAGGCAAATCATCCTTTAAAGAAAGAAAAAAAAAACTTTAAAATGTTCTTCAAAATATGACTATAATTGATTGGCATTACTAAGCTGAAGATGAAGATTATGGAAATAAATTCAATAGTAGTTCATAACAGAAAAAAATCATCAGAAATTTAATATATATCATAAATGGTCAGATGCAATAATAAAATTATGAAAAAGAAAATCAGGTGATTAATGTTCAAAATAAAAATATTGTAAGTTAACTTAGGTCTCACTACATATGAATAGGAAAAACTGGTGCTCTAGGGGCTGGCTGGTGCTCTAGGGGATGGGTTCCTGCTTATTTTCTCCCATCATACATCTACTAGTGTATCTACCTCTCAATGCATGCATAACCAACTGAAACATTGAGAGTAGAAAATCACTAACAGGTAAAATTTCCTAGAATCCTTCTGATGTGAAAAAAGTCATGCACTCAATAAGCTTTAGAATACTCAGAATATAAAATGAGCTCATAAATAGTTTGTGTTAAACAATGTAATGGAGCAAACGTAAGACCTACGATGTGCAGGGTTTTACCTCCTGGCTACTCAGCACAAGCATAAGAGGAAGGACTGTGTATTTCTGTTATAGAGATTGTTTTCTGCCTCAGTTGACAACTCTTTCATTCTGAGATGATGCTTAATTTTGCAAAGTAATATAATAATGATAAATATCTTCACTTTTACTCCTTTGAGTCACATGTGCTCTTATTTTGAAGTGGAGGTCTCTGTTTTTTCACAGTAACAGCTTTTTTCAAGTCTTAAATGCAGCATAAGAAATTACTAATTATATATTATATGTATATAATTTAGTATGATGATATACATATATATATATATAGATCAATAGATAGCAGATAGATAGAGAGATGTATTATTGAAAATACTTTGCCCCTCCTATAGACCCTTCATACAATTTCTTCTTCTTGATTTCATCTACATATTTGCATTGTAAAGTCATTGTCATGACAGTTTTAGTTCATGCCCAGGACTAGCCATTCACACCCATTTCACAGTCTGCAGTTCATTGGTTTTGGAATGGAGCGGGTATACAATTACCTTTGAGGAATGACTTTTATTGGTCAAAAGGACCTCAACCCCCATCAAGCCTTGAAGTGGAAGAGCATGAAAAAGAATACTACAATAAATCAGTGTTGTGAAGGGAAGGAGGGGAGTGTGAAGAAGACTATTACTGGATAGGATGATTCTTAGAGGCTTCAGCACCCAGTAGTTTCTTCATTCTTTGTCTTGGTGAGTGAGATTCAGGGTTGTATGACTGAGGATTCTAACCTTCTGGAGTGATGGAGCAGGTCATGATCAGACATGTTCATCAGAAGGCCCCATCACAAGTGATATACCTGTTCTTGAATAATCCAACTGAACTTTATCTGTCCACTTCATTTTTATGCCCTTTTTTCTTTGACATAAAATTCTGGGAAACTGGTATATTTAGGAATTCAGGCCTTGCTAGCCCCTTTTCCAGAGTGTTCCAACTGCTGACTTAAGAGATGATTTAGTTGGGTGTTTGCTAACTTCATTCAGCTGTATTTCAGGGATAGCAACAATCACATGTTAGGCTTTCCCAGGATTCACTGTGCTCTTCAATATCTAAAATCCAGTTTGCTTTTTATGTGAGAAAAATTTTGAATTGCACCCTTATTCCCATGATGCTCCTACCTCTTTAGAAGCAGTAAATTTTTGTTCAGAAACAACTATGAGAATCTGTCTTCTGCAGCTATTTTTAACATTTCAGTTCCATATAATAATCACATTTTAGTGCTTTGTAACTTGTTTTTCCCTTTTGCTTAATCCAGTTACAAATAACATTCTCTGTAATATTTATTAAAGTTTACATTGTTTGAAAAGATGCTGGACTTTGTGTCACTAGCATACAATATGAAAATGTTTCCCGTGCTGCAAATCTGTCTAAACAATTGTCTAGCTATATTTTAGGTAATTGGACTGAAGAATTCAATACTATGATGGAGCAGCTGAGAGTGGCCATTGTTACG
>REGO01000430.1:524457-536827 GCA_010120015.1 Rhombomys opimus | reverse complement strand
CAATGCAGCCACTTCTTATGAGAACTGATAGACTAAGATCAGAAAGAAGGAGAGGAGGATGTCCCCTATCAGTGGACTTGGGGAGGGGCATGCATGCAGAAAGGGCTGGGGGGAGGGTGGGACTGGGAGGGGAGGAGGGAGGGGCTTATGGGGGGGATACAAAATGAATAAAGTGTAATGAATAAAAAATAAAATAAAAAAATGAAAAAAAGAGTTTAAAAAAAGGAAATTTTAAACATCTCATCTTATGACCATTATTAACAACATAATAAACTTCTCTCCATACCTCTAAAAAAAAAAATATTCCATTCTGAATGTGGAACAATAGTGTTTCTGTTTGTTTGTTTCTTTACCATAATGCTGTTGCTGCAATAGACATGGAAGAATGTATGTCTCTTCAACATACTGGCTTCATTTTTCTAATTTTTTGAATATTGGGTTTTTTTGTGTATGTGTGCACATATATGTGTATACAGGTGTGTGTGTAGATTAGAAGGCAATTTTCAGGAGCCAATTTAACCCTTCTACTATGTGGATCACAAAGACTGAACTCAGGCTTGGTGTCAAATGCCTCTGTCTACTGAGCTGTCTCACCAGCCTGATTTTATTTCTTTAATGTATGTTATTGGGATTTATTACTTACACATAACAATACGTTTCATTATAACTTTTCTGTGTGTATGTAAAATAAATGGATTTTGACCCCATTTACTCCATGGTGTCTGTTTTGTCTATATGTGTGATATAAGTTGGACCTTAGACAAAGAAGAAAACCCTCTTTGGAAAACAGAGAAAGGTTGGTAGGGGAGTATCCTAGAGAGACCTCTTTGTTCTTGTGTTTAACTCTAAGGTAACTTTCATGTTAACTGAAGTTAAGAGGCCATATATGTAACACAAACTAAATGCCAGCTAGACCTGAAATATATAACAGGAGTATGGCCAAGTTCGAGAGCCTTCACCAAAAATTTTGCATAAGGCTGAGCAAAGAGGGTAGAATAGTAATAGAGAGTAAAGAGAAGCAGTGGGATTTGTCTTATTTTTTTCTTTTGGAAAGACAGGAGAGTAATGAGCCACAATAAAGAGACAGTCTTGAGTCAACTTAAGTACGTTGTGTGCTGGGGGTGCATCTCAGTTTGATTCCTAGCACTGCATATGATATGTGGGGCAAACACATTCTGCCTCCATCTTCCTAGTGCCAGGATTGCAGGCATGTACCAGCACTCTTGAATCATGCTATACAAGCACTCTATCACATGGGCTTTTTTTCCAGCCCCCTATGCAGCTCTTAATACAGCTCATGGTTTTGTCATTAGAGGCCTCACTCAGCATCAACCACAGCCTTTTCAGTCTCTGTGATGTGCTTTAACACTCTAACACATGGTCATTTTAACAGTTATTTAACCAAGTTATCAGTGAGCAGGCAATAGCCCTTGGGTAAATTAAAACAGTCAGATTGGTTGTATGTGGATTCAGCTTTCCTCTATTAAGATTTATGACATAAAGAGGAGAAGAATGAGAAAACAGAATAATAGCTTCTTGTGTGTGGCAGATGTAGCATCTCTCTAAAGCAAAAACAGTGCTTAGTGAATAGAAATTGCCACTAAACCTTGGCAAATTGCCACTAATAGCTTTAAAAGACTACTCAGTCTCCTGATTCGATCCCAGAGATTGAATCACATAATTCTGGAAGTGTGTATGGAAGAGAAAAAAGTATGAATGGAGAAGTTGAAGCCTCAAATTAGGTATTTTGTGAGGCAACCCTTGTGCAAACACTATTATAACTTGCATGAGTTGCTGTGTTTTGTTTGACCTGTAAAAATATCTTGGATGGCATTTCATAGGAAAAGTGTGTTTTCGTTCATTTGTTTGTTTGTCTCAAATTATATAGCAAAGAGCCATCTGGCCTAAATAGGACTGTAATTACATTTCCCATGCAACCCAAATATATATATATATTAGACTCTACCATATAAGCTTGTGGTGATGACTCAGTATTTTAAGTGCTTGCTTTGTAAATATGATGACCTCAGTTTCATCCTCAGAACCTCTGGGGAAAACTGAAGTATGGTGTGGCATGCCTAGCAAGGCAGAGACAGGATGATGCCTGGGCCAGATAAGCAAATCAGTAAGTTTCAGCTAAGAGAGACTTGTCTCAAGACAAGATGTCTATGATCCTGAGTAACAACTGCGATTGCCCTCTATCTACAG
Source organism: Rhombomys opimus (assembly GCA_010120015.1). Lineage (NCBI taxonomy): Eukaryota > Metazoa > Chordata > Mammalia > Rodentia > Muridae > Rhombomys > Rhombomys opimus. The sequence continues at coordinate 534,619 of REGO01000430.1, read as the reverse complement.
GCACATATCCACAAACATGAACATACATAAACACACACGAAAAAGCTACCACATATATGTAACCTAGAGTCGCTACCTCAGAATGTAATATCCTTTCTTTCTGTTAGTCAAAACTAACAATATATACTAGGAATGCCTACTTATTCAGCAAAACTGCCCAAAATCTTTTCTATTTTGCTGTTGGCCCCTTGGAAAAAATGTTTGTGATTTATGGTGCATGTTAATATGTGAGAGGTTGTTATATTTTGTTTAATAAGAGTGCTAATGATTTATGGTTATTTTTATCTTTCCTTTCTGTGTGTGGTGCATGTGTTGTGTATATTTGTGTGAGTTTCTGTGTGTATGTGTGTGTGTGTGGGGGGGTGTTTGCTTTCCCCTGTAAGCACCTGTGAAAGTCAGAGATTGACATCAGAATGTCTTTCCTCAGCCACACACCTGCCATATGTTTTCAGATAGCCTTTCAGAGCCTGAATTTCACTGATTTGGCTAGGCTGGCTGTCCAGCAAGTACCAGAACTACTGCCATCTCTATGCTTCCAGAACTGAGGTTACAGGTACAACTTGCTTGATTTTCAGTGGGTTCCATTGATTGAAATCAAGTATCCATGCTTATACAACAAGTATTTTCCACACTGATCCATCTTCATAGATAGTGTGGGATTTATCTTGCCTTTCCTCAGAATGTTCTTATGCTCTTATTGTACATAAACACTCAATTACCTCTAAGTCAGTTTATGAATGAAACTAAGTGCCTGCCTATATCACAAGAGCCTGCTTAGTTTTCTGCCCCCTTTTCTTTCTTCCCACTACTCTGATTGCTTCATTCTTTGCTCTAAACAAATGCTTTGCAAGATCATAGCTCCCTCCACATCAGCAGGTTCTGCTGATATTAGCCTTTGAGCACCTTGGCTTTGGGTCTTTCCCTCTCTATTGAGTGGAACTAACACTTAATAGTAAAATTAAGTAAAATTCAGATTGTGTTTATTCGTTTCCTAAAACAGGGTAATCAATCTAAATGTACAGTTGCATTTTAATTGCCAATATTCAGTAATTTTTTGTAAGAAGTACTTAAAACATTCTGAACATGTTTATTGTAATGAGAAAACACTGTTTGGCTAATTACAGTGGTATGGCATCACACACTGAGTGACTCTCTGGAACGTGCCCATGCAGATGTTTCTGCTCCTTAAGAACCTGAGAAAGCTTTTCTCTAGGCACTCCCAGGGCAACTCCTGGTAGCTCCTATTGCACAAGGGACCCAGTTCTGCTGTAGAGAATTTCAATGCAGCTTCCCTCTTCATGGCGGTCCCACTCAAGTCTTTCCCCTACCACTGAAGAGGGTAGGGTGTTATCAAAAACACTTGGAATGTTTTTCTAAAAACAATTTGGGTTGTTTTAAACAAGATAGGTTTATTGATTGTAATTTGCATTATGAATAGTATAATTTTTTTTCTTTCTTTTTTTTTTTTTTTTTTTTTTTTTTTTTTTCAAAAAAAGACGTTGGGCTAGTGTCAATAGAGTGTTGACTTATAGTAGGAAGACCTGAGTTTGATTCACAAAATCCATATATAAAAACACTAACTGTGATGTCATATGCTTCTAGATCCAGCACTGAGAAAGATCCTGTCTAGTTTCTCTGAATCAACCAGTTCTAGGTTCAAATAGACCGCATCGTAAAAACAAACAAAGAAACAAAAAAACAAGAGCAACTATAAATGGTGTTAGGAAGACACTTAAGCTGTCCTAGAGCATTTACACTTGCACATGCATGCACACTCATGAACCTTCAAACCAAATCAATTAGTCATAGGTTTAGTGAGAGATTATGTCTAAAGAAAATAGTAAGATAGAGATAACTGAAACTGAGAGGTGATATTCACCTCTGGCCTCCACATGCAAGTGCATACACATATGTAACACAACAACACACACACATACACACACAATAATTTTAAAAATTGCATTCAGTATGCCCTGAAGGCAGGGACACAATTAGGTAAGAACAAGATACTCCCTCCCTCAGCAAGGAGAGTGTTACTATAAATTCCAGACTAATTTTGAATTCATGGTCCAGTTATAGATACACAAAAATATGCCTAGCTTTCGAAGGAACTTTCTTTATGCTAGTTAGTGTTTTCACCTATATTTAGATGGCCTGTTAGTTGTGAAATATAATGATTATGTCCTCTAAGTTCTCCTTAGACAAATAATCTAATGTAACTAAGACTTGAAAATCATGCTTATCAAAAGTAAATATGAAAACAAAAATATCCTAAGAAATCCTTTTTCTACATGACAGCAACTGCTGCCAAAATCTATCTCTTGGTTGATGAAGTAATAAGAAAGCAACTGGACAAATGTTCCAGTAAATGAAAGAACAACAGTTCCACACATGGAGTTTTTGAAGCAGAGAAATCTGATAAGATCTTCTCATTAGTGTGTTCTAGTCAGATGCAAGAAAAAAAAAAAAGGTTGTTGTAATAATATTTAACAGTATTACACACAGCTCAATAAAACTCTGGTGTCAGGCTTGGGTGATGCCTCTGTCTGTAAAGTTCTTGCCTTGCAAGCTTTACATCCTGAGTTCAGTTCTCAGAACTTACATTTAAAAAGCTATTGGACGGTCTGAGCAGGTTGTATTTATACAGTCAGCAATTAAGACTATATATTTGTGCACCACCATCAACAACAACAAATAAAAAAAGATTATGAGTTTGAATGAAAGCAAGGTGGGAGTGCATGAGAAGTTTTGGAGGAAGGACAGTGAAAGGAGAAAATGACATAATTATACCATAGCTTTCAAGAAAAAAAAATAAACATTTTAAAAACTGCAGTAGCTACTCTCCTCTTCTTCTCCCTCCTTCCATATTAATAAGATATTATGACCAACATATTAAAAGAATGCCAATTGCACACATTCATGTGTATCCCCAGTACATACCAATAATCTCAGCAAGATGGAGGTAGAGACAGGCAGATCACCAAGGCTCACTTGGCAGTCAGAAAAATCAAATTGATGAGTAAAAGTCAGTGAGAGAACTTTTTTGGAAAAAGAATGATACAGGAAAGGAAGGAAAGAATGAAGAAAAGAAGGGAGGAAGGAAGGAAGAAAGAAAGAAAAGAAGAAAGGGAAGAAAGGAGAGTGATCAGTACCTGAAGAATGACTCCTGAGGGTGTTCATTGGCCTCCAAATGCACTATTTCACACACACACACAAACACACACACGAGGAGAAATGAATGGATGGGGAGAGAGAGAGCTCAAAACTCTAATGTCCTGATATCAATGTAGCATGTGCCGAAAAACAGGACAGTGAAGCTCCTCTCAGCAGCCTCAGCTGCTTTCAATGCTATACTAAGGTCTTCCTGAATATAAGGTCTTCCAATCTCTACTGCATTTTTTTTCATTCTACACTGGGATTTTAAATGAGACTTCCTTTAGTAAGGGTACTACTAAGTGCTATATTTTAGTTGTTTTAGATACTGCTTTTTTTCATTTAATATAAAGAGTATGTGAAGAGTATGTTTTCCTATGTGTTAAAAAAAAAAAAAGAATAGAAAGTTATGGGCACCTTCCTCCAGCTCTGGGCCTGCTAGACTGCAGTTGCAGGAGTGCACTATGCACTGGTTCACTGGTACCTCCTTCCTCCAGTGTGATCTCTGGCCCTTCTTCAGTGCAAGCTCCATTTGCCAAGCCACTAGTCCAGCCTCATCCCTAGTAACCAGCAACTACCTAGGAAGATCAGCAATGCCCACCTGGAAACAGTGGCTTGCCCCAGGCTCCATCTTCTGGGGGAGCTCCATTTCTGGCTCTCATTTCCACAAGCAAACAGTGAGGAACAACAGCCATCAGGGAGCAACAGGACCATCAGGCAACAGCAGAAACCAACACCCTTCAGAGACCAACAACCTCCAGTTTGCCCCATTTTCTGGCCCACCAATCTACCTGTAACTCCTGAGACCAGCAGCTGTTAAAGACTACCAGTTCACCTCCAGAGGTCTGTTACCACTGAGAAAATCCAGAGGACTGATACCTTCTGGGACTACCAGGTATACATACAGTCCTAGAAACCAACTATCATCAGACACCACCAGGTTTGATAACACCAGGGACAAACAAATAGTTAGAGGTTAACATAAGTATGCAAGCAACAAAGTGCAGGGCCATATAGCACCAGAACCAAACAATTCTACTTCAGCAAGACTAATTACTAATACACTAATGCATACACTAATGCACCTGAAGTGCAAGAAAACAGTCTTAACGCTGATGTTCTGAAAATGATAGAGGCCTTGAAAGAGGAAAATAAATCCCTCAAAGAAATCCAGGAAAATAGAATCAAACTGGAAGAGGAATTGAATAAATCCCTTTTTAAAATACAGGAAAATACAGTGAAATGGGAAAAGGAAATTAATAAAACTGATCAGGATCTGAAAACGGAAATAGAAGCAATAAAGAAAACACAGTCTGAGGCAATCCTAGGGATGGAAGAGAACAGAAACCATAAACACAAGCATAAGTAATAAAATACAAGAGACAGAAGAGAGAATGTCAAGTGTAGAAGGTACGATTGAAAAAATAGATGCATCGGTCAAAGAAAATATGAAATCTAATGAGTTTCCGACCAAAAAAATCCAAGAATTGTGGGACACTATAACAAGACCAAATCTAAGAATAATAAGAATAGAAGAAGGAGAAGACGCCCACTTCGAAGCCCCAGAAGATATTTTCAATAAAGTCCTGGAAGAAAACTTCCCCAACCTAAAGAAAGAACATATAAACATACAAGAGGCTTACAGAACACCAAATATATTCGACCAAAAAGGAAAATTCTCCTGCCACATAATAATCAAATGTACAGAACAAAGAGAGAATATTAAAAGCTTCAAGGGTAACAGACCAAGTCACGTATAAAATTAACCCTATCAGAATTGCACCTACCTTCTCAACAGAGACAGTAAAGGCAAGAAAGGCCTGGAAAGATGTCTTATAAACACCAAGAGACCACATATATCGGCCCCTACTACTATTCACAGGAAAACCTTTAATCACCATTAATGAAGAAAACAAGAAATCCTAAGACAAAAACTAACATAAACAATAACTTTTCACAAATCCAGTCCTACAGAAGATACTAGAAGGAAAACTCCAACCCAGGGAAACCAACTATGTCCAGAAAAACATAAGAAATGAATAATCACAAACCATCAAAACCAAAAAAAAAGGAAGAACACACACACACCACACACATACACTCTATCACCACCTATGTCAAAATAACAGGAAGCAATAATCATTTGTCATTGATATCACTTAACATCAATGGACATAATTCCCCAATAAAAAGACACAGGCTAACAGAATGATTGTGAAAAAAGGACCCATTATTCTTCTGCATGCAAGAAACATACCTCAGGAATAAATATAGACATTATCACAGAATAAAGGTCTTGAAAAAGATTTTCCAATCAAATGGACCCAAGAAGCAAGCTGAAGTAGCCATTCTAGTATCTAATAAAATAGACTTTCAACCAAAATTCATGATGAGAGATGGAGAAGGAGACTTCATACTCATCAGGTGAAAGATCCACCAAGATGAATTCTCAATTCTGAACATATGTGCCCCAAATGCAAGGGCACCCACATTTGTAAAATAAATACTACTAAAATGTAAACCTCACATCAAACCACATGCATTAATCATGGGAGATTTTATTTTATTATAATTTGTTCACTTTGTATCCCAGCTGTAGCTGCTTCCCTCATCTCCTAATCCCAACCTCCCTCTTTCTTCTCCTTCCATGCCCCTCCCCCAGTCCACTGATAAGAGAGGTTCTCATCCCCTTCCATCTGATTCTACCCTATTAGGTCTCATCAAGACTGACAGCATTATCTTCCTCTGTGGCCTGGGAAGGTTGCATCTCTAAGAGGGAGGTGATCAAAGGATCAGCCACTGAGTTCCTGTCAAAGAGAGTCATTGCTTCCCTTACTGGAGAACCCACTTGAACACTGAGCTGCCATGGGCTACATCTGAGCATGGGGTCTAGATTATCCTATTCATGGTCCTTGGTTGGAGTGTCAGTCTCTGTAAAGACCCCTGGACCCAGAATTTTTGGTTCTGTTGGTCTCCTTGTGGCCACCAAAGGCCGTATGAGATGTTCTTGGTCTGGGCCACCACCTGAAGTCCTTCTGATGTACATGGGCTGTGCTTCCCCTGGAGGCCATATTGATGTGAGTGGTCTGAGCTGCCACCTAAGAACATGTTTATGTTGATTGTGTGTTATGCCACCAAGGCCCATGTCTGAGCACATGGTCTGTATTGATGTTTGTGATCTATTTTTACCACCAGAGAGAGAGTTTAAATATGGTTTGTACTATAGCCTGAAGCCTTTTTGGTATCTCTGGGTGGTGCTGCCACTGGAGGCCATACTGCTGTGTGTGTCCTTAGCTGCCACTTGAGACTATGTTGATGTCCTTGGTCTGTATTACCACTGAGGTCTATGATGGTGTCCATGGCCCATGCAGTAGCAGAGTCATGCTGATATCTATGGTCTGTACTGACAGTGAAGACCATCCTGAGGTCTATGGCATGAGATGACACTGGAGACCATTTGTATGTCCATGGTCTGCACAGTAGTGAGAAACCACGTGTAAGTCTATGATCCCTGCTCCTGCTGACTGTAAATGGCAAGGAAGCCATGATGTGCATGACTGCAGGTTCACAGTTGAGAAAGGGGTATGTGGCAAGCTTTTGTGACAAGCCTATCCACCTCCCCTGCCCCAAAGTAGCAGCCTAGATAGACAGCCATAGAAGAGAACTCTTAAAAATTATAATGAGGATACTGAAGTGTAGCTCTCTACAACTGACAGCTTCTGGCAGGACTCTCAGTGGGGAAGGACTCAGTTTTCTTCAAAGGGGTGGCCAACAGGAGTTTGACCATGATTCCGTGAGTATATAGGCAACACAAATTGGGCTAAAAACCTAGAACCCTGTAACCCTATGTATTCCCCCTTTAAACAATGGAAATAACTTACTCTTCCTAGGAACTTTTTGATAATGCCTAGTTCCTATTCAAACATATCCTGGAACACAATCCAGGAAATACACGCAATGGGATGATCTGACCTAGACTGATTTGGGGTGAATATAGAGTAAGTCAAATTGTATGATCAAAATATCTTTTGGAGAGAATCATCTATTTACTGTTCTAGGAGTATAACTTTGCTTTCAAATGATTAAAATCAGACACATTATGAAAAAGTAGGTATAAGGTTAACAGATACCATAATTCGAGCCTGTCAATCAAAATACAACAACATTCAAAGTACTCCCCTAGTAATTAAACTTCTCTCTCTTGAACCCTGTAAACAATAAAGGAAAACACAGACAATATTTGGAATCCATAATTTTCCTCATTCATGTGATGTCCATTGGTCTTGACAGTGACTCATTTTAATCTGTGTTGTCTTTTGTTTGGAACACATTTTCTCTGATACTTTATGTAGTTTGGGTTTTTGTTTCAGTCTTAAATTAGGGGCCAGGAACCTGTAAACACCAGGCCCATAACCCAAACATTGGCTTTCTGTGAGAGCTGTGTTTCTCACAATGTTGGAATTCTGAGCAATTCCTCAATCAAAACACTAAGTTCCTGATAGTTGATTAATACCTAAGCATCAGTGGATACAATCAACAAAAGCTGCCCTGGTCTCTAACCCTCTGATTATATAATATAGATAATTTGTGAGTATAGCTGAGGTTTTATAACTCCTGAATCATAGAGCTTGGTGAAGAATAATTCCTGTTTAACAAGTACTGGTTTTAGAGCACGGAAAAGCAAGCAAGGTGAGTTGCTAATAACTCTCCTGCTAAATCCCACTGGCTAAAACAAGTCAGGTACCATTAAGCCATCTCTCCAGGCTTGTATTCTGTGCACTGAAGAAATATCAAGGAATGAAATCTGTTACATTGTAGATTTTTGATACTAAGTCTTAAATTTACATAGCTGCTAACATAAGTCCTTGAAAATTTTAACTTTAAAATATAAAAAACAAACTGTGACAAGGGACAGGGAAGAATAATTGCCACACAGACAGAGATATCTAATATTTAGTATTAGCAATCTTCTACAAACTACCAGGTTTCTAAAAGGTTGTAATTGCTTCCTTGTCAGAAATTGATTACGAATATCAGTTTCTCACTTACTCATTTCTTATTTATCTATCACCAAACAGATGCTTGTGAGGTACATGCAGCTAAAAGATGTATGATAGCAAAAAATACTGTCATAAGGGAATGTCTCTACCTTTTATTCCAGCCTGCACACATCCAGTGTGTGTGTGTGTGTGTGTGTGTGTGTGTGTGTGTGTGTGTGCATGTGCATGTGCATTTGGAAAGTGGAAGTGGAATCAATCTATACATGAAAAAACTTTCGGGGACTCCAAGATGTCGGTGAGCAGAACGCACCGTTTTGGAGAGGCAGAAGACATGAATCTCCGGAATTGGTGAATGGAGAGTCAATCGAAGCTAGAATTTGGACTTTTGGGCTTTCTAAAGGAGAGGGGCCACCACAGAATCGTGGAGTGCTCGTAGATTTAGATTGGGCACAGACTTCTCCAGGAAGGAAATAGGGCGCTTCCCTTGTACAGGCCTCCCTCAGGGAAACCCCTGAAGACAGCACCAGGCAGCTGAGTGCAAAGCTCACATCCAGGAGATCAAGGCAGCAGAGACAGTGCTCCGGGCTCCTTACAGTAGCGGTCTGCTGTAACCACCTGTTGAACACCCGTCCCCTCCTTGGACACAGGTCCCACTCAGGGCCCTCAGAACCCGCGGAGCGTCCCTCCCCCATCCAGCTGACCCAATCCCGAGCTAGACCACAGCAGGAAGTGCAGTGGAGCTCATTTCTCAAGCGGGCAGAGCACAATAACCCCAGAAACTGCCTCACAGGAGGAGCGCAGGCCTAATCACAGAGCTCCAACCACTGAGCCCAACCACAGAGACTGAGATCCACAATACAATTCTTCCTGGATACCAAAGCCACAAAGCTCAGTGTCTGGGACCCAAGACCGGTGGAGGCAGGGAGGCAGGGCTCCAGACCCTGCTGCCACAGCAGAGAGCAGTAAGGACCTGCTGAATGTCACCACTCAGAGGAGAACACACCCGACCTAGGCCCCTCTCGCCCAGCTCTTGACCCGCGGAACACACTCCCCACTACCACCACCACCCGGCTCTGCAGGAGTGCACGCACCATGGAAACTACACCCCGCCAGAGACTACGCCCAATACAGTGCTAGCCACAGAGACTCAGACCGACAGTAAAACCCTTCCCAGACCCCAAGTCCACAAGTGGCAGCATGGAATACACAGGGCTGCCCAGCCAGTGGTTGTATGGGCCATCCAACCCCTCAGTGGCAGAAAACCACCTGAAGACCAGCAGACGTGTAAAATGAATACGCGTGTACATTCTTCAACAGCACTTGTGATCCCTTAGTGCCTGCAACAACTTCAGTGCCAGCAGGGCACCCCTCTCACACACTGAAGGCCTCTTCATTCACCAACACCCTGTCCCTTAGGACACACCCACAAGCACACGCTCAAACACACGCGACCCCACATTTGTCCTTCTGCACCTGCAAACTTGCCTTCTACAGGTATAGGTGAATAACCAATGCACACACTGAAACCACTAGTCCTCACCCATTTTCTTGAAGAATTCTCCAGATACCAGAGAAAAACCAGTCTGACCTGCAGAGTCCAGGAACAGACAGTGAACACTACGGATAACCAAATGGCCAGAGGTTGGCGAAAGAACACAACCAACGCAAATCAAGATATCATGGCTTCACCGGCAACCTCCAAAATTATTGGACACTCCAACTCAGCAGAAACACAAGAAAATGATTTTAAAGCTATGATTATCCAGTTATTTGAGGCACAAAAAGAGGAAACCAACAAATCTCTCAGAGAAATAGTCATAGAGATTCAAACAGTTAAAGAGGATACAAAAAAAATCCCTTAAAGATTTGGATCAAAGACCTCAGCATAAAACCAGATACTCTAAAGCTGTTAGAAGAAAAAGTGGGGAACAGCCTAGAACTCATTGGCACAGGAGACAACTTCCTGAACAGAACACCAACAGCACAGGCTCTAAGAGCAACAATCAATA
>REGO01000430.1:473002-516648 GCA_010120015.1 Rhombomys opimus | reverse complement strand
AAAAAAAAAAAAAAAAAAAACTTTCATATACCATGAAGATAATGTATAGTCATGCTTTAGATTTCTAAAGAACCAAGGCACAGTGCAAGCTCATGGTGCTTGTCCAGGGATTATAAACTTCATAAGTTGAGGTCTAGTTTCCTCATTTCTCTATCTGATCCATATGGCTGTACTTTGAAGAGAACAGGAGGGGATATAGTACATGGACACACTGTGAGGGGAGAGTGGTGAGTATACTGTTGTGGAACTAAAGCCTTTTGTAGAAAAACTGCTCTAAAAGGGGACAGTGATGTTCTTAGAGTCACAGGCTGCTGTATAATGCTGTCCTCCAAATTTAACAGCCTTTGCAATTTTCATCAAAATGACTGTTATTTACTAACGAAAGACCCTTGACATCATTCCTGTTGACATTGCCTCAGACAAAGGATAGCGAAGGTCATTAGACTCATCTGAGATATTATGCAGGTCCTCTTGTACTACCTTTCAAGGTGTGTATAGCTCTATCCCATCTGCATGTGGTCTGAACTCAGCTGCTCTGCAAAAGCACCATGCTCTCTTAAACACTGAGCCATCTTTCCAGTCTTGTATTCTGTGTCCTCAAGAGATATCAAGGAATGACTTTTGTTACCTTGTGGATGTTTGATGCTAAGTCTTAAATTTACATAGCTGCTGATATAAGTCCTTCCAAATTATAACTTTAAAATATAAAAACAAAACACCATCAATTGTTGTGGTATTGATTCACACTGTAATTGTAATGCATACTCTATAAATTTCCTATTCATTTTTCTTACTATATTATTTCTCAAGCAATTACATTTTTACTGCAAATTTTGAGGATTTATGTTATGATTATTGAGTACAAGTGAGGTGCTAAGTATTTAAATGAGGATGTTATCAAGTGAAGCTGATTTTTCTTGTCCTGTTGCAACCAGGTTACTTTTAATATGTAATACATATTAAAACATATTTCAATTATACTGGAAAATTTAAATCAAGCAAGCTTTCACACATAATATTAACTCCCAATATGGTTGACATTTACCAGATGGTAAGTAACATTCTGTGTGCTTATTACTTAAGTACTTTTGATTTTGTCAATACAAGATAAATTAGCCAAGATCAGCCAAACTATGTTTAGGTATTTGGATTAATCAGGTGCTCTGTCTCTTCTGTAATATTGATAGGAATGTTTAGCAACTGTACCAAGTATGCTGAGTGGCAAAATGAATACAGATTTTTATATAAATTGCAAATAAGTACACAATTAATCTAGTTGGTTTAATCAGAAATACAGAATACCATTAACATTTCAAATCATTTCATTCTGATTTTCGGAGTTCATTGGTGATGTAAAATAGCAATGTTATACATTATGTTGTAAAATATCAAGAACTTAAAAATTATGTGTGTGTGCGTGTATGTGTATTTGTGTCTGTGTGTACATTCATGTCAAGGCATTTGTGTGGAGATCAGAGGACAACTTTCTGGAACTGGTTCTATCCTTTCACAATGTAGGTGATAGGGGTTGAACTCAGGTGATCAGGCTGGATAGTGTGCGCCTTTCCCTGGCCCAGGCTTTTATTTGGAGACTTATTTAAAATACTAATCGTCAGATGCCTTTTTTTTTTTTTTTTTTTTAGTAAAGGACTGAGCATTCTAGTTAAAAATAACAATTCTCCCATTACAAGAATTGCTGAGAAGGAATTAATGGCATCACCTCACTTTTTGTGCACTTTATTTATTTGCTTTTAGACAGAAGCTTTAACGTGCTATATAGGCCTAGAACTCACTATGTAGCAGAGGAAAAGCCTGAATTTCTGATGTTCCTGCTTCTACCCCCTTTAGTACTAGTATTACGGATGTGTACTACCATGTTGCTTTATGTGTCACTGGAAGCAGAGCCCAGGGCTTTCAGCATGCTTGAAAACTCCTCTGTTAACTGAGCTACATTCTCAGCCCAACTTAATATCTTTTGATAGACCTTGCCAAATTTTCACTTCCTCCCAAGCTCTGGTTCTATTATCTATTATCTATATTGTACTGTAATCTTCTGTGATGTTATTTTTTATGTTCTGCATGTAAGTGAGTTCACACAATTAGCTCAAATATTTTCAAAGAGTAGTTAGCTGAATTTCTGGATGGCATTTGCCATGAAGGCCAAGTGTGTTTGGAATTAGGAATCTCACTAATCGGCATCAGTAGCTACAGAAAAGGACTTCTGCAAAACCACACCAAGCCCCAGAACCCAGCATTTGTGCTCCATTTTTCATTTCCCTAATGAGTTTCCTTTCTCATTTCTTTCTGTAAACATATTAGTTCACATATGTATATGCATATAAAGTATTTTTTGATCATACTGTTCTCTCCTGTCCCCTTTTTCCTCCTACTGAACTGAGCTTCTCTTTGTCATTGCCGCAAGGCCTCCTCCAAATGTCATGTCTTTTTTTTGCTTACTTATGGCAAATTTCATTTAGTTAGTGTTTCTCATAAGCTTGAGGAGAGGGTCATTTCCCTAAGCAAAACCAACTTGCCTATAGCTATACAACTGAAGACACCCCCTGTCTCAGCAATCATTTTTAATTACTTGTTGTTCTGTGGGGAGTAGTGGGACTCATTCGCAAGTCCCTCCTTCTTTGAGGTTATGCTGATGGCACTAGTCTTCCAGTCTGATATGGGTCTTCTGCACATAAGGACAGTTTTGAGTTTATCCCTTGTCCTGTTTTTAAAAAGCTTTGTAAATATGCATGTTTTGTATAAATATTCAATTGTAATTACTCCAATATCCTCAATTATTACTTTAATTTGGCCATGGTTATTATTCAGCTAATTTACATTTAATTGTACTTTTTCTTATATGTATGTTGGAAGGGTTATCTTTAATCAGTATATATATATATATATATATATATATATATATATATTTTTTTTTTTGTTTTGATTTTTTTTTTTTGTTATTTTTAGCCAGCATTTACTTACGGATTTGAGTAGCTAAGTTAATTAAATAACAGTTTTTTTTTTCAATCCAGTTAAACTGTACACAGACAGAGATATAGAAGCTATTCTCTTCCCAGACCTGTGGAAAAAATCTGAGAGAGCTTAGAAAAGACCAGTTTTTAATTTCTGCATATTTCTGACCACACTGAACAGCTTAAGTGATGTATCCCTGATATAGTCATAGACGAAGGTTTGCTCTTATATAAAAAGTTTTGTTCTTAGCAATAGGAAGATACTGTGAAACAATGCCTGCTTCAGTCTTGGAATTACTCTGATGGAGAGAAACTTCAAGATTCTCAGAGAAAGGCTGGAAACATGGCTCAGAGATAAAGAACATTCACTGTTCTTCCAAAGGTCCCAAGTTCAATTCCCAGCAACCGCATGGTGGCTCATAACCATCTATAGTAAGATCTGGTGTGCAGGCAGAATATTGTATAAATAATAAGTAAATCTTTAAAAAAATTTTTGAACACTGGGGTCTTCCCAGAGACATACACTCCAACCAAGTACCATGCATGAAGATAACCTAGAACCCCTGCACAGATGTAGCCCATGGCAGTTTAGTGTCCAAGTGGGTTACATAGTAATGGGAAGACGGTCTGCCTCGGACATAATCTGATTGGCCTGCTCTTTGATCACCTTCCCCTGAAGGGGGAGCAGCCTTACCAGGCCACAGAAGATGCCAATGCAGCCATTCCTGATGAGATCTGATAGACTAAGATCAGAAGAAAGGAGAGGAGGACCTCCCCTATCAGTGGACTTGGGGAGGAGCATGCGTAAAGAAAGGGGAGGGAGGGTGGAACCAGGAGTGGAGGATGGAGGGGCTTATGGGGGGATAGAAAGTGAATAAAGTGTAATTAATAAAATAAAATTTAAAAAACAGATACTCAGAGAAGTACAAATGTACTGGCTAGAGAAATTGTTTAGCTGTTAGGAGCACGTTCTCTTCTTACACCGGAAATGAGTTTGGTTCCCAGTGCAAATTCCAGGGAATTGAACACATTCCTCTGGCCTCCAGGAGCACCAGACATGCATGAGGTAGCGCTATACACATAAAATAAAAAATAAATATTTGTGAATTAAAAAAGAAACACAAATGTGTCATTCTTGTTGGAAGTATTATGAGAATAATAAAAAATGTACAGGTGAGCCTTTACTTCAGAGAATCAGAGCGTCAGAGAATAAATGTTCTTAGATTTTAAGTTATGCGCCATTATTTTTTGGATGGATGGAGAGGCGTATCTGGGCTGTACTGAATTTCAATGACAACTTCCAGGGGTCATTTTCTCTCTGGTCTTAGGGAACAAACCTAGTCATGAGGCATTGTAGCAGGTTCCTGGGCCTGGTAAACCATCATTCTGGCACCAGAACTTAATTTCTAAATGAGATTTGGCAAGAGGTCAGTAAAGCTTTGTGAGGAGAAAATAGTCAATGCAGAGCGTATAGCAATTGCCAATCTCTTTGCTGGGCAGTGTTCAAGAAGAAACAGATAAACAAAAAAAGAGAAGTGAACAGAGCCAAAGCACAGAAGACCTCACTGGTTACAGGGAGGTGGAATGTTGAGTTTGCCTGTTAGGGGCTTGAGACATTGTTAAGCTGATCCGTACAAGCCCCAAAATGATCCTAATGCTGTTTCTTACAGAAATAGAAGGAAGCAGTCTTAAAGTCCTTATAAAACACTCAAAGCTCAGAGTCTAGTGACATCAGCCAGTGACAGCAAATCCCATGAAATCTGTGAATTTCCTAACCTTATCCAGCTTTCTGGCATCCCATTCAAGCAAACATGACTAGAAGAAGGATAACATTGTAGAAAAATTCCTAAGAGTTATTTATTCAAGTTGTTTCTGCAAATGAAATATTATCATTTCTTTACATGTATCTGATATTTCCCACCCTCAGCAACATAATATCAAACCATATGTGTGGCTGAAAGACAATGGCTAACAACTAAGAGCACTTGATGCTTTTCCAAAGGACCAGATTCTGGTTTCCCTGCATCTATACCAGATGGCTCAAAATCTCCGGTAATTCCAGCTCCTGGAGATTCAATGTCCTCTTCTGTTCTCCAGGGGTAGCTACATGTATGTGTGATAACACATGAACATAGTTTGAAATAAAACAAATCTCACTGGTGAGGTGCTTATACTTCACAGTGATACCAGATAGAATGGTGGCTCAAACTATACTACCAAAGCAGTTTTCAAGTGACTAATCTTTTTGTAATTGTCAGGACAGAACAGAGAGTTTTAATGTAGCCATTTCTGCATCTTAGCTGTTGAGGGTTGGACTATGATATTTTAAGGAAAGAGGCAGAAAGGTGTGCAACTGTGATGACATTACAATCTAGAGACATAAGGAATTAACTCTGTAAGAAGCTAATGGTGCTGGATTAACGTGGTCACTAAATCGATGAGAGCTGCAAGGGCAACTTTTCATATTCTTCAAGAAATGCAGTAGGGGGCTGGAGAGATAGCTCAGAGGTTAAGAGCACTGCCTGCTCTTCCAGAGTTCCTGAGTTCAATTTCCAGCAACCACATGGTGGCTCACAACCATCTATAATGAAATCTGGTGCCCTCTTCTGGCCTGTAGGTGTACATACAGGAAGAAAACTGTATAAATAATAAATAAATCTAAAAAAAAAAGAAAAAAAGCAAGAAATGCAGTATGGCCTTTTCCTTGTTAATGGATATGATATAATATTGGCAGATACTCAATTAAATTAAACAAGTTTGTATGGTACCATTATGACATTTCCAGCAGATTTTATAATTCTCCATAACATCACTCATGTATCTTTTCCAACTAAAATGGCTTCAACTTTATCTACTTTATCCAATAGCAGATTGAATCTTTTGGTAAAAATGACCAATTCTGTCTGTCAAAATTCATAGCAAATTCCCCTGCCCAGTTTTGTGAAAAAAAAAAAAAAATGACACCAGCCTTTATTCATTCTGAAGTAGAAGCAAAAGGTTATAAATTTCATACCTTTATCTTTCCCCTCTCTATTTCTCTTATCATCTATATCTATATCCATACCTATGTTTTCCCAGCAGAACCTTTGCAACTACGGGTATAGCTATAGTGGAGTGGTGGGCCAATGTCCAAGCATATGATACTTCCTACCTGAATTAACAACTGTGACACTATTGCAGTTGAGATCCTGTACTAAATTGATCAAAAGTCATCCCGGAGGAGGGGTGATGCCTCATTTGGTAACATGTGCTTATTTATTTATTTATTTATTTATTTATTTATTTATTTTTTACTTTTGGAAAACATTTATTAATTGTATATAGTACCAGAGTTGATCAGGTCATGCTGAAATCCATTACTTACTTTTTTTTTGAGCTGTAATTTTTTTTATTAATTACACGTTATTCATTTTGTATCCCCACATAATCCCCTCCCTCCTCCTCTCCCAGTCCCACCCTCCCCCCGGCCCTTTCTGCATGCATGCCCCTCCCCAAGTCCACTGATAGGGGACCTCCTCCTCTCCTTCTTTCTGATCTTAGTCTATGAGAGGAGTTGTATTTTCCCCAGAGCCAGTGGGGGGAAAAAAAAAACAGTCATGATGAGGCATACTGATAATCCTACCAATGGTGAGACAGGAGGCAGAAATAGTGCCTGGATACTGATGTGGCAGGTAGCCTCGTCTATACACTGATGAAGTTCTAAGCTATTAAGAAATTCTATCATAGAAAAATAATGAAAGATGCAGGAGAACTGACATCCTGATATCTACCACTTACTGTACTGTACTGTACACACACACACACACACACACACACAGCACCTCTCCTTTTCATTTTCACCCTTTTGGCAAGCCCAACAGTGCATTAGTCTATAAAGCATTACTTCAAGGATAAACTTTTATCTTAACTTCCTACATGTAGAAAGTGAAGTGATTTTTAAAAATAAAAGCCAGTTCATTTTACTCCTTTGCTTTCATCCCTGAAGTTGCATTCTATGTTGTGTGTATGTGGGGGAGGGGAGGGGGGAGGGTAAACTAGCTCCTTTGCTGTCTAGTGTACCATATTCCTTGCCACTGGCCTCACCTTGTCCTTTTTCCTTCTGTTTCTCATCCATTCATTGTATCTTGGTGGTTTCCAAGCCGCTCATACAATCCCTTCCCAGCAGGCAACATTTATATTTCTTTTCCTCTGACTGAACTACTTTTTCTTCTATTGTCCAAAGAGAATGCTTTTTATTTTCTTCCATGTTTATTGCAGTAATGCTTTCTCATTGAGATGGCTCTGCTCATCAGTCTCACAGGTGCAGGGGTTCATCCCATCAATTTCAGGACAGTCAACTTAGAAAGATATAGCCACTTAACCTTTAGTTGTTAATTCGTCAGACAGTTTGTATATTATTTTTCTAGATAATAGCAACACTAACATTTTAGTCTGCACAGAACAGCACCACACACTCATGGTTCTGTTGTCCAGGCACCATGTTCTTCCTTTCCTGCCCATTGTGAACTAGAATTATGAAAAAGAATCTATGGCTGCAAAGACTGACTGTATATAACTGTACTGAGGTGGGGAGGTAGGAATGTTGCAGGTCCAGAGACTAATTACTCTAGTTTCAGCTATCTTTAAACCCTTGGATACCCTTGCCCACCTCTATGTCATAACCATCATCTTGTGATTAATAGACAGAAACCATTAGAAATTTGTTAACTTAGTATACCACAAGCTTCCACCAACTCAGAAACTAAGAATCTAATCTCTTATCATCTTGGGCCTATAGAACACCTCCCCACATCTTGCCATAAGTATCTCTCTAATCTACCAATTAATATGTTTTAAACATACCTTGATTTGATATTATTTGTTCTGTAAAACAATAGAATTTTATGAAACAGTTTTCATGTTGGAACATGGTATTTGTGGAAAGCTAAATCCATGATCTTGGGCTATGGTCACTTAAATTTACTCCAGAATAAACTGTCACATCCCTTTAGTGATATTGTTATGTTGTGAGGTTGTTTTGTTTTGTTGTGTTTTGTTTTGCATTGACAGCATCAAGTGTGTTCTCCAAATTCACATGATGAGAGGACTGACTCCTTCAAATTGTAATCTGACTGTATACATCTGCTCTCTCTCTCTCTCTCTCTCTCTCTCTCTCTCTCTCTCTCTCTCACACAGAGACAAAATAAAATATAAAAACCAACCATGGAATGAGAAGCCTTTCCCTACCTGTAAGTCATGCACATCATATAGCATACTGAGTATACTCAGGGCATTTTCCAGAAAATAATTTGATGCTTTTCCTTAAGTGGGCTTCTTATAGTAAGTAGAGGCTGTTAAAGAATGAACAGGAATGTACAGATGTGGGAGAGCCATGCAGGTGTTTTGTAAATGCCCATAAAGGATCACATGTTTCCTGGACACATACCTTGGTCCTTTCTTCTCAGCTCACTAGCCTACTTTTCTTTTTGGAAGTGCTGGTCTTTTCTAGGTAACCTACGTTTTCACTGATTTGACTTCATTCAGACCATCATAACTGCTGTGAGTTCCTGAGTACAATGTCCATTTCACATCTAGAAGACAGCATTTCACATCATGCCTTCCAATTCTCTAGCTTTTAAATCCTTTTTACCACTTCTTCATTGATGTTCCCTTGTTCATTAAAAAAGAAAGAGGAAGATTATGATGATGATGAAGAAGAAGAAGAAGAAGAAGAAGAAGAAGAAGAAGAAGAAGAAAAAGAAGACAAACTTGAGGAGTAGGGTGATGTGGTAGGAAAATATGGAGAAAGTGTAAGCAGGAATGGATGGTATAAGAACAAATTTTTATTTTAATAACAACAACAACAATAATTATAATAAATTGTCTTTTCTCCTGACTTGTCTGAACATTGTCACAGTTTCTCTGAAGTCTCTCTTTTGCTGTCATGCAGCTTCTTTGGTGAACATGTTAGCTTTCTTGGACCTTAACTAAAAAGGTATGGTTTTCTTACTCTTTTCCAGCTCTTTTGTTCAGGTAACTGCCAAGATTTTACCTGTTCTGTAGCTTTACTCCAAAACTCTAATAAAATGATCATTGACTCAGTCTTTAATTTTGTTTATTACCAAGATTAAGAACAAAGGAAAGGAATCCACAGATTCCCTGGTGATACTATCAAGGACTTTGCTAATAGTCTTTGTTTTACATAACTCAGGGTAACACAGGCTTCACTTGGTGAGGAGAGCAACACAGAGGGCTGAGAGAGCCTGAACCATCTGCAATGGTCACACTGTGAGTACAGAATAAAACTGGACTTGATGTTCCCATCTGCCTCAGCCCAGAGCCAGAGTTCCAAACACAATGCTGCTCCAGTGAAAGAAAGGAACAGAGTGAAATGTGCTAGGCAGCTGACATGTGGTTTATGTGTCTTCATCACTTCAGTGATGCCATTTGTTAAAATCAGACTGCCAACTTTCCAAAGAGCTACATTTTCTGTTTGTGAGACAATCCTTTGAAATATGAACTGATTTTTCAGTCCTTTAAGTGCAGCCATTTTGTAGAGCAAAATACTAAATGAGACAAGGTAGAAAGGAAGGGGGATTAAGGATCATGAAGAGAGAGAGGAGACCAAAACCCCAGAGTGTTACTGAAACCCTTCTCCAGCTGAGAACTTTAGCAGTTGAAATCTTGTGAGGTGTCTCATTCAAATTCCTTAGCAACTTTTTTGGAGACAATGACTTAAAAAAAATCATAGTCCTATTTGTATCTAATGACAACTGGGGTCCCTTTCTTTGAAAAGCCTTTACTTACTCATGCGCTCAGGACGCTTCCTTTCCAAATACCTGCTTCTCATAAACCTGGTACTTTAACTCTATATAAAAATTTATTTTGCTAAATCCTTATCTCAGATTAATTCTCACTTTTCTAAATATTTTTTGTATGTAAGCCAAAAACCTGGTTCCATCTGAGCTAAGTTTCCTCAAAGATAAGGAGACTCATCAGGTAAGTGACAGTTGACGAGAGGGAGCCCTGTCTCTGTTCTGTGGCCACTGAAACTGAATAGCTTGAACTGAAATGTAAGGTTGTTCTCCTCACTGCTGTTCATCCACTGTGGCCTCATGAAATTGCCTGCTGTACTCAGTCCAAATCAAAGTCGGACTTTCGAAATGCCCCAATCCAGTATCCTCTTTATGATCATAAATTTAGCAGTTGTTCATGCTGTAGGAAACTTTAAATATGAGCACTTTCTATCAAATGCTGCGAAATTTATGATTATGACAAGGAACTTAAATCTTATCTTCCCAACGTTGTTAAGTTTTTTATGTAAATGTTTTAATTCCACCATCCAGAAAACCCTTAGTTTTCACAAAGGCACTACTGCATTCTCAGATTACAGTGCTGACCACTTCCTCCTCCATTTCCTCTGTGCCTTTTCTTTTAAGCTAAGCTATTAAAATGCGATGTTGGACCTCAGACAATGAGGAAAAGACACAGACACCACCTGCCTTAGAATAAAAACTTTGTGTCAACTGCTTTTTCTGCTCCAGTGAGCAAAGCTGCCTCTTGTCCACCAAAAGTAAGTTTGCCTTGTCCATAATCTTCAGTCAGAGTGGTGGTCTCTTGTTACCTCAAACATTTCTAAGAACCCCTTTCCTTTTGCCCATGAGGTCCATACGGGTTTCTATTGCAGTTTGAATCTTCATGTTTAATTTTAGCTAATCTCTAGCTCACATGCCTTTATTCTGGAAATGTCCATACATGAGTAGGTGTAAGAAAGGGTACAAGAAGGGTAAGAGCTGAATTCTCCTCACAGCATTGAGGTTAGGGCTGTTGCCGCTACACTCATTCTTTGGTGTTTTTTTTTTTTTTTTTTCTAATTAGCATTTCAGTTGGGCCATTAAGTTGTTTGTATGTGCTGTTACGAATTTCTTCTTGCAGGCACTTAGTGCTATACATTTTCCTCTGAGCATTAGAGCATTCTTGTTTGTTGCTAGTGACTTGATGAAATCAACTCCTGTGTCCTTCTTCAATTCTTCTCTTTCATAATCACAAAAAACCAAACTCCTGCTGAGTCCAACCAGAGGAAAGTGGAGACTTCCACATAACACACCCGAGGTGAATAAGGAACCATGAAAACTTTAACTTTTTCATTCATTAAGAAGGTAAAGTTTTCCAATCTATATTTATCCCATAAACTTTTGGATTCACTGACTTTTCCAACTTGAGTCTCTTAGAAGAATGCTGTAAACCTAGTAGCAGGAAAGTAGCAGAGAGGGAACAGGCTACCTTTGCCTCACAGGAGGTAAGAAATCCAAAGGCTGTGGCCACCTGGATATGCACATCTTCTCATGTCTCCAACAGTTTGCAGAAAAGATGTCGTTCTTTCTATTAGCATGCTTCTACCTTCGGATATACAGGCTGAAGTTCATCCAACCCATATGGCAACAAACTGATTTTTGACTCTGCTACTTGAACAGCTGCCAGCATAACTGTGAGTCTCTGGTTGAAATTCCAACACAGCATCCAAGCCATCAAGTGAAAGGCAAAACACTCAGTATCCATCTTATTGCTGTAAATCAGAAGAAATGATATACAAAATTTCAAAATTGTATGTATCAGTTAGTATATCGAATTGTTGTCTGTTATGGAATCTATTTTTAAGAATTTTAATCACAGAAGTAATTATTACAAAATTTTAGTACAACCTCCATATATGTATTTCATTTTGTATTAGTCAAAGTTCTCTAGAGTAGAGAACTTACAGAATGGATGTGTTTTCCTCTCTAATTCTCTCTCTCTTTCCATATATATGTATGTACGTGTGTGTGCATGTGTGTGAGAGAGAGAGAGTTAGTGGAATGACTTAAAAGCTGAAGACCAGCTAATCCAACAATGTCTGACTGTGAATTGAAAGTCCAAAAAACCAGTAGTTGCTCAGTCCACACGGGTGGATATCTCAGGTGGTTTTATGTATATGCTGGAATCCTGAAGAAGTAGGCTAAAATTCCAGTGAAGAAATGAACATGTTGGGAGGGTGAGGGCAAGCAGACAAAGAACAAAAGCTTCTTTCTTCCATGCCTTTTTATAGGCTTCCAGCAGAAGGTATTCCAGATGACAGGTATGCTCTCCTGCCTCAAGATCCAGATCACGGATGTGTCTTTCTACCACAAATACCTGGACTAGAAGTGGATCTACCCATTTTAAACTAAGCAAAGCAAAACAAAACAGAACAAAAAACTCTCACACAAATGTGCCCTCTCTTTCTGGACTGTAATCCATTCCAGATGTAGTCAAGTTGAGAACCAAAAACAGACATCAGAGTGCTTGTGCAACTGGTAGAACCATCAGTTGTAATGATGAGAAAAAGCTTTTTCTTTCCAAAATTAGAACAGAGGATAGCATATTTTCCTTTACATACAACTTTCTGTCATAGATTCAATGGTGAGAACAAGCTTGATTTAAGAGAAGCATGAGGATATTTGCTATCATGGCTGAATCATATGATCCTGACAGAGTTAGTGCCTTGCTTAGGAGTCATGCCAACAGACAGGTCTCCACTGAAAAGGATGGGAGTGTTTGCTAGTGGAAAGCAACCTTCAGCATCAAATGCTCAGTCTAGCAAGAAGCAACTGTGTAAATACATCTGTAGCTTATTACAAAAGACAGTCCCACTGAATGAAAGCTTATGGTTGCTTTGAGTAGCAAATAGAGCCATAAAGAAGAAGGAACTGTGGGACCATCCAACTTTCAGAACCATCTCCAAGGCAGGTGTAGTGAAAGTATTTCAGGTAAGAGTTCAGGTTCAACTAGCTGTGTGATGTTTGTATATAACCTTCTGTCATTGTAACCCACACGCTAGTCTTCTGTATAAAACTGGCTTTCTCTACCTGTAGATTCCACATCAAAGAATGTGAGAAGTCATGGGGGAAAAGAAAACATTTAGGAAAAAGCTGTTCCTGAACATGAACAGGCATTTTGTTCTTGTTCTTGTTCCCTAACAATTGAAAGAATGATCTCCTTTCCAAGAAATAACCAGGCTCCATTACTGTAGAGCTGAGATCAGACAAAATCCAGCTCATTCAGCAATGTATGGCCTATACCTAGCATTTCATTCCATCAAGAATTACAAGTAATTTGGGGAGCTTTGCAATGAAGATGCATATATATGCATATTAAAAATTTATGTCACTTTATGTAAGAGTCTTTCTTATCCCAGGCCAGTGGGTTCCAAGGGAGAAATCAATGTCAGGCAAGGTAAGAAAGAAAGCTCAATTGTCTTTGAAAAGATAGCTGGTAAAAACAAAACAAAACAAAAAGCAAACAAACAAAAACACAAACAAAAAACAGAGCAAGGAAGCAGTGTGATGGTCAGCATTGTCAATCTGAAAGGATGTGGAAGCACCTCGGAAATGTTTGTCTGGCCATGTCTGTGAAGGAATTTCTAGATTATGTTGACTGAGGTAGGAAGATCTACCTTGATGTGGGTGATCCATTTATGGGTTGGGCATGACTACATAAAAAGGGAAGCAAAGCTGAGCAGGTGTGTTCATTTCTCTCTGCTTCCTGACTGCAGCTCCCATGTGGACAGCTGCTTCACTCTCCTGTTGTCCTGCCTTCCCTACCATGATGGACTGTGCTTTCAACTCTGACCCAAAATAAACTCTGGAGCCCTCCAAGAAGTGACCCCTGAGAGCAGAGGGGACAGACAATGGACACAAGGGCCTGGGTTTCCAAGGTGTCTTCTGCTTATTCCCCAAACCCAAACCCAGGGTTGTTCTGACCTATAAAGCTACTGCCACTGTGGCTGGGGGACTTGAGTGCCTGGGCTGGAGAGCATATAGGGATGGGGCCAGTCCTGCTGAGCTGGATACTGGTGATGTTCTGGGTGGCTCAAGCTGAGGTCTCACTGTTGCCTGAATTTGAAGACCAGAACATACTAGGCCACCTGCTGTGTTCAGCTTGGGAGAGACAAAGCTTCAGCTGAGACAAGTCAGGGAATGCTCTATACCTGGGCACAGGCCATCCTTGAGCCACCCCACAGTGAGAAACAGAGTCTCAAAGTGATCAGTGGAATAACTCTGTCAGTTACACTCACTGTGTGACCTCACACAGGCCCCAAATTCTCTGGTCTTTTGTTTGTCCTTGGGGTTTCTGGGCAAGCAATTCCATGTGCTTATTACTGGCCTGTAATCACAGAGACGCTCTGCACTTCTCAGGTCTCAGGTATGTCGTTGCCATGGTGTCTGACTGCAAAGCCTTTCTGGATAACAAGGGTGATGTGCTGATGTCCACCTGAGCTGTCAGCGCCTCTGTGGAGGATTACCTCAGTATCCACATGGAGTTCCCAAGGTGAGCAGCCTGGGAGCTGGCTGGCTGGGGAGGAGCCATGTGCTCTAGCAGGAAGTGATGGCCGTGTCCCTCCAGGGTAGATGGCTGTAACTGCACTGCTGCTGATACATGAGAGTATGATCTCAGGGGCATTTCTGAGTTCCAGATATATCTTGTTGGGGATCAGGACGCGTTCAGAGAACATCTGATGGGCTTACACAAGGGATCTCTGTGGAGAGCCCTACTTCTACACCCACAAACTCCAGGGTCTCACTTGTGTGGTACCCACACTGGATGTGTGGTACATTGTTCTTTAAGTTGTCTTTTCCAGGTGTTTTGTCACAGCAATGAGAGAATACACTACTTTATTGCCAGTGACTCTTGAAGCTGAAAATGTTCTATTTATCTCCTAACGATACAGACCAGGCTAAACAGGGTACTAACCAGAGAAAATATCATTGTTTCTAAATAATCCTCTTTAATTATTTTCTGCTTATGAAAGTGTTTTTTTAAATAAATCGATTAAATAATAAAACATTATTTATTCCAATTTATACTATTCTAATTACAATAGATAAATAATTATGAATTAATTAATTAATTAATATAAGCCAGAACTACTTGTCTTCTATGGCTGTGCAGGTGAACCTGGGGCCTTGGCAAACTAAACACACACATATAACCATACACACACATCACACACATGCCCAAATATTCACACACACACACACACACACACACACACACACTGTCTTCTCTGTGTGTCTGTACATGTGTGTATATGTGTGTGTGTCTGTGTCTGTGTATGATGTTTGAGTATATAAATGTATTGTGTATATACGTGAGCATGTGATGCTCAAGTGTCTTTTTTTCCCTTATATTTTGAGGGCAGGTTTCTCACTGAATTCAGAGGTCACTGTCTAAGATGACAAGCTTTGAGCTTGTTATCACCCATCCTACCAAGCACCAGGGTAACAGAAATGTGCCACAATTTTTGTTTGTTTGTTTCAATGTGAGTTTTGAATTAAGGTCCTCATGCACATGTAACAGAATTTTGTTTTTTTGGCTGAGCCATATCCTTAGATCATATCCTTAGAGATTAATTAAAAAAATATCCATTTCAATAGTATGTGCTTTGGTATCTATGACATGGACAAGCATGGTAGTGCTATGTGGCTTGACAGTGATGGCAGTTTATTGATCTTTTCTTTAATTTTTCTTTGTTCTGAGACTTTCAAAACTTGACAGAATTATTCTTTTGAAAACAGCTTCAGATACATTCTCAAAACATCTATTATGGAAAGGCTTAATACAAAAAACAAAGCAACAATGACAAAAATTAACAACACAAATCCTTGGTATTTATAGAAAATCATGTGTTTTCAGGATTTTGTAACAGCAAGCTATTGTTAGCATTTTCATCTTATTACTCGATATGACATTTCTAAGGTGATAGGAGACTGTCTCCTGGAAACATTCTTAGATATCTGTGCTGACTAGATTTATGTAAACTTGAAACAAACTGCAGTCATCTGAGATGAGGTACCCTTGATTGAGAAAGTGCCTCCACAAAACGGGGCTGTGAATCAGCAAGTAGAACATTTTCTTTTTCTTTCTTTCTTTTTTTCTTTCTTTCTTTCTTTCTTTCTTTCTTTCTTTCTTTCTTTCTTTCTTTCTTTCTTTCTTTCTTTCTTTCTTTCTTTCTTTTTTCTTTCTTTCTTTTTATTTCACCCTAAAAAATCTTTATTATCATCTATTCATCAATTGGAGACTATAAGTATTTTGAAATAACTCTTAGACCCTGGATCCAATCTGTGTGGGTTTGCACCCAGGGTTTCCTGAGGGAGGTCCTGGGGCTGGTGGTCCTGAGTTCCCTAAGAAAGCAGGCTGAACACAGCAGTGCACACCTGTAATCTAGTACTAATTGAGTCAGGGGCAGGTGAATCTCTGGGATTTTGAGACCATCCTGATTTACAAAGCAAGTCCAGGATAATCAAGACTACACAGAGAACCCCTGTCTTAAAAAACAAAACCAACCAACCAACCAACCAACCAACCAACCAACAATAGCAGCAACAACAACAACAACCCACAAAGAAAGCAGGCTAAACAAGCCATGAGCAAGCTAATAAGTAATATTTCTCCATGCCTTTTGCATCGGCTCCTGCCTCCAGGTCCATGCTCTGACTGAGCTTCCTGCAGTGATGGACTGCAATATAGAAGTGTAAGCCAGATAGGCCCTTTCCTCCCAAACATGACTTTTAGTCAATGTGTTTCATTGCAGCAGTAGAAATCTTTAACTATGACAATATTCAACTCAAACAAGCAATCAATATGAGAAATTTGAAGCACTTCCATGAGTTAGATTGTAGACAAAGGTGATTAAATGAACAATTAGGAGCTACAGGTATAACAACAATCATGAAAACTGCAGGTGCTAAAAGAGGTTGGAACAAAGTAAGTTGAAATTAAGAAAAGGATAAAGATAGAGCTGGTGAACTAGACCTCAGAGACACTCCAGATTTGGGTGCTATAGGGAAGACTAATCTATCCCACTTTTCTTGTTGATTGGAGAAAGGGTCTCATGTAGCTAAAGTTTTACTCTGACACCATGATTCCTAGTTGGCCCTGAACTTTTGATCATTGTGCCTCCCCTATCTAATTGCTCGGATTACTGTCATATATCATCAATCCCCGTTTATGCAATTCTGAAAGTTGAACCCAGAGCTTCGTATACACCAGAAAAGCACTCTACCAAGTGAACTACGTCCCAGCCCTTACCCCAGTCTTGACACAAATTGGAGCTTTTGAAAGACAAGGTGATGGATTGATGGGGTACTCCTGAATAAGGTTTTATTCTCATGCCCTTCTATGAATCTTCAAAGGACTACCAAAGATACATTTCTAGTTAAAATTTAGTAACCCATTGCTTGGCTCTGACTCTTCCCCCAATTCTTTTTCTTCTAAATCATTTTTTGAGAGCTAATTAGCCTGAGAGCCATTTTCAACCACTGCTTTGGAAGATGAGGTGCATGCCTACATAGTGTGCACTTACTGCTGTGCACATCTGTGCTCGAGATCAGTCTGCAGGGAGTTTGAAAATTAGCATCTTTTTAAAGGCAAACAGGGTTGTAAGCAAAGCCAAGTATTTAATTGGTCTTTGGTCTTGCTGATATTTCCAGAGATGCAGTGAAAATGTTGGATTAATGGGATAGAAAATGATCTTCATGGTTTTGCAAAGATACACCTTGTTATAAACAAATGCAGATAGAAAGACATAACAGGAAAATGTGTATCCTAAAAAAAAACCACAGTTTGCATTTCAAGTTTTAAATTCACATTTTTGAAGGATGTGTGATGTAAACATAAAATAAAAGTTTGTTTTGTGAAGGAAATGATAACTCTACTGATGTTGAGATACTTGTGTGATATACAATGAAGTAAAACAATAGTGGTTTTGCTTTTTCTTTTTGAGATTAGAACATGATTATATCATTTCTGCCTTCTCTCTTCTTCCTCCAAATCCTTCCATATACTTCTCCACACTCTACTTCTAATTAATAGTCTCTTTTTTTCATTGATTGTTATCGAAGCACATATGTATTTGACCATACACATATATTCCTAAAAACAACCTATTGAACCCACAAAATGTTACCTGTATGTATGGTTTCAGGACTGACCTTTTGGTACTGGACAACCTATTGGTGTGCTTTTCCCTAAAAAAGGCCACTTCTCCCATCCCCAGTTCTTTTATAATGTTGAGGCCTTAGGGGATTCTCTCTGTTCAGTTTGACATGTTCATTGGTGCTGACCTTGTTCAGTTCACATTTTGGTAGTCATTTTGGTGAGACTTTAGGGGTGCATTATTTGAGGAGGATCTACAACTACAATCTTACTAAACCAGCATGATCCCAGCAGCAATGTATAAACAAAATATTTTTAAATATATATACACATATATATGTTTGTTTGTTGGCCAGAGGGAAGCATCTGAGACACATTAAACATATGATGGTAGGAGTGAAGGTCAGATGACAACTCGCAGTGGCATTTCTCCCCTCCACCCTGTGGGTTCCAGGGACTAAAGTCAGGCTGTCAGGACTTTACCAGCTGAGCCACCTCACTGGCCTCAAAAGTATGATAGTTGGAGATGGAAGGCAGAAAAAATAGGCAACCGTTTCCTTTCCCTCTCAAAAGCACACCTTATTTTGCAACAGTTAGCACTTTACATTCTAGGCCTGGGTCTCCCTCTGGAGTGTGAGATCTGTTAGGAAGACAAAGCAATTTCCCTGAAGCACATGGAACTGTGCCTGAGACTTCCCTGAGTATAAATGCACAACTGTTTCCCCAGGAAGAAAATACAGATACCACAGACTAAATTGTAGCCACTAAGAGTGAAGCAACTGGTAGCTTTTTACTACTTGTTCAAATGGAACTTCAGTCCTTTTAAGGGAGGCAGGAAAGAAGGTCAAGGGGTCTGAGAACACTTAGAGGATGGGTCTGAAAGTAAATTTTGTGTTTCTTCCAAATCCTCTTCAATCTGAGCTCTGACAAGGACAAGAGAGGGAACAATGGGTCAGATCTAACCACAGAATTTACACATCTTGGTGTTTTTTGTTTGCCCCACATGTGGTATACTTAAATTAAGTGACTACCAAAGTGATTAATATAGTACAGAGTAAAATCAAGGTGCACAAGTATCTTCATGAGACCAAAACGTCGTAAGAATTCAGAGATGGCCAAACAGGAGGCAGAAGAAGCCAAATAGGAAGCAGTGGGATGACAAAGAGTAGAGGAAGAAGAAGTACATTGTCTTCGAGGAGTTATATGACCTGAGGGAAGCATGTGCCCAGCATTTTTTTCCCTTTTGGAGGACTGAGTAGTAAATACCATAGGCACAGCAAACCCTCAATTCTGCTTTTGTAACAGCAAGAAGGCTGCCATACACAATGTCTTAACTTGTGAACTAAGTTTTCTTTCAAAAGTACTTTATTTATAAAGAATAAAATTGCAATTATATTTGCTTTTTCAATGTCAGGAACATTGCTCTTTTTCCCCTCTTTTTAAAGAATGGAAACAGTTAACTTGCTGCTCCTGCAGAGGATTGGAGTTCAGTTCCACCACCCACACACTGGTCAACCCAAAAAAGCAAGGTGAAGGGCTCCATACAAATGGGTGCACACATGAGCACACAGGAGCACACAAATTAATTAAAAATCAAAACTATGTTTTCTCTGAATATGCTTTCTTTTCTAGAAAACCTTGACCTCAAGTTTAGAGATATATGAGGCAGTCCAGCAAATGAAAAAGAATTGTGGGTTATTTTTCCATTTGAAGTTTTTAAGAAATAAACAAAACCAATTTTGATTGGCATTGCAGAACATACCAAGACTTATTTCCAGTTGATTAAAAAGTCAAGTGCTATTTCCTATCAATTAGGATTGACATAAACTTCAAACTGATTTGGCGCTTCTGATGTGGAAAAAAGTCAGACTCAATAAGACTGATTACTTTACTTCTGTTTGTCTTCATTGTAGATCACCTAACTCATCCATCTTTATACAAGCAAAAGCACATCCGTTCCACTGCTCTGTGCTAGGATGGCATTAAGCTTTTGCAACTATTCTTTATTACACTGACATGAAAACAAAGCAAAATGAAGGTTAACTAAAAGTCTCTTGTCTTCATTCAGATTAGCAGTGTGGTTTACTTGCACTTCAGTCATCTTCAAAATAAAGAGCAGTTTGTATTTTATATTTTAAAATAAACTTATATAGAGGTTTTATTTAGCCTCAATTAAAAGTTGAATTGAAATATCTATGTAAAAAAATTGTAGGTCTTGTGATGTATGTTCTTCCAGGTAATAGTGAACAAGGAGAGACATTCCTTTTTATTATTTTATTTTTATTAATTACTGTTTATTTATCTTTGTATCCCAGCTGTAACCTCCTCCCCCATTCCCATCCTCTTCTTCTCTTATGCCCCTCTCCCATCCACTGATAAGAGAGGGCCTCCTCCCCTTCCATTGGACCTTAGCCTATTAGGTCTTATCAGGACTGGTTTCTTTGTCTTTCTCTGTAGAATGGTAAGGTGGCTTTCCTCTCAGGTGGAGGTGATCAAAGAGACCGACTATGAGTTCATGTCAGAGACGGTCCCTGTTCCTATTATTCGGGAACCCTTTTGGACATGGAGCTACCATGGGCTACTTCTGTGCAGGGGTTCTAAGTTATCTCCATGCCTGGTCCTTGTGTGGAGTATCAGTCTCAGAAAAGAACCCCGTGCCCATATATATATTTGTGTGTGTGTGTGTGTGTGTTGCTCTCCTTGTGGAGATCTTGATGCCTCCAGGTCTTTCTATTTCCCCTTTCTTTCAAAAGAGTCCCTCAACTCTGCAGAAAGATTGGCTATGAATCTCAGCATATGTTTTGATACCATGCTAGGTAGTGTCTTTCAGAGGCCTTCTGTGATAGGCTCCTGTCCTCTTCCATGTTTTCTTACTCTTCTAATGTCTATCTCAGAGCTAAACAGAGAATTATCAACAGAGGAACATCAAATGGCAAAGAAACACTTAAAGAAATGCTCAACATCAGAGAAATGCAAATCAAAACAACCCTGAGATTTCATTCTTACAACCATCAGAAAGGCTAAGATCAAAAACTCAAGTGACAACACATGCTGGAGAAGATGTGGAGAAAGAGGAATCCTCCTCCAATGCTGGTGGGAATGTAAACATGTACAACCACTTTGGAAATACATCTGGCGCTTTCTCAGACAACTAGGAATAGTGCTTCCTTAAGATCCAGTTATAGCACTCTTAGGCATATATCCAAAGGAGGCTCAAGTACAAAACAAGGACATTTGCTCAGCCATGTTCATAACAGCTTTATTTGTAATATCCAGAAGCTGGAAACAACCCAGATGCCCCTCAACTGAGGAATGAATACAGAAATTGTGGTCCATTTACACAATGGTATATTACTCAGCAATTAGAAACAAAGACATCATGAAATTTGCAGGCAAATGTTGGGATCTAGAAATGATCGCCCTGAGTGAGGTATCCAGAAGCAGAAAGACACACGGCATATACTCACTTATAAGTGGATATTAGACATATAATATAGGATAATCATACTAAAATCTATTCACCTAAGGAAGCTAATCAAGAAGGAGGACCCTGGGTAAGATGATCAGTCTTTATTCAGAAAGGCAAATGAGAGACATTCTTATGAGCCACATACTATGAGCACACTTAATGGTCACTTTCACCTTGAGAGTGTATTGCATCACAAAGAGCACTAATCCACACTCTTCCTATGATGTAGGTTGGTTATGACTCGCCTCTGAAAAGCTTGTGGGTTATGGATTTCTTTACCAGAATGTTCCTATTAGAAAATGATGGACTTTTCAGTGATGAGGACTAAACTGTAGTCTTTGGTTCTTAGAGGGGATGCCTTTGAATGGGATGGTAGTATTGCCTCTGCTCTTTTAGGTGGCGCTCTACTGAGATGTTTTGACCTTCTTGGTATGCTTATACTACCATTTGGAAACTCCATCAGTGGCCTAACAGAATGTGACCCCCTCTAAAATTGTAAGTCAAAGTAAACCTCTTCTCTTAATAGGTGATAATTTTTGCCACTTGTTATACTAACAACACTCTGATGAACACAATTTCTCATAATAGGATCAGGCTAGGGACTTTCCATAGATGTCCAAAGACATACACACAAAAATATCTTATATGAAGCATTCATTTTAATAAGACATTTCAGAAATCTTTAAACTTTGCTATTTTTTCTCTCTAGCAATCTAGCCACAGCTATTCAAATATCATGGGTTAGCTTCCACAACATGATGATATGAATTAGAGTGTGATGTACATGTAGACAGATACACAGCTTGGAATTATTAACCTACTGTGTGTGGTTTGTCATTATATGTTTTGAGTCACACCAGAAGTGTGCAAAATATAGTGCAGAGGTTTCATAATGAAATGAAAGCAAGGAATGCACTACGTATTCTAAGGACTCACTTTACTTTTTAATTATGTGTGCATCTGTATCTATATGTGAGTATGAACATCTGAGTACAGGTGCGCATAGAGCCTCAAAGCATTAGACATCCTGGAGGTAGAGTTAGAGGTGATTGTGAGCTGTTCAACATGGGTTTCAGGAGCTGAACTTGGATCCTCTGCAAGAAAAGCACCCCAGTGCTATCACTCTGGCCACTAATTGGCATCTTTTTGATCAAAGAAGCTACGTAAGATTTATTATTTTTTAAATAGTACTGTTGACTACTATAATTATTTTTCTTTGATTCAGCTAACCAAGAGATTAGTTATATTAGTATAATATTACTAATATTTTATAATTATATTATATAGTTATATTATATTATAACCTCCTTGAGTAGTCTAATTTTGTTGCATGGTGGCCAGTGCCTGTAATCTCAGGATTTGGAAGGCAGATGTAGGAAGATTAAGAATTCAAAGCTAGGTTATCAACAAAGCAAGTTTGGGGAAAGACAAACCACAGTTTGCTGTGAAGAACTCAGGACCGTACAGATGGATCAGCAGTCAGAGCACTACCTGCTCTTTTCCAGGGGATCAGAATTCAGTTCCTAGCACCCATGTAAGTGGCTCACAACACTTGTAACTTCAGCTCCAGAGACCTTATGTCTTTCTTTGGCTTCCATAGGCACCTTCACTCAGGTGTACATAAATACACAGACATAAACATAAATGTAAAAAAATACATTAAAAAATTGATGTAAAATGTGATTAGCAAAACAAAAAAAATAAAAGCATAATGCAAAAATGGAGATAATCTTTTAATTTATGTACATTGAAATAAATGTTGCAGAGAATCAGGATGCCATGTGGAACACTGGATTAGCCAAGGAAAACACAAGTTAGAAAGCACTAAAAGGAGATTATTATAGGGAACTGAAATGCTAACAATAGCTTCAGAAATCAGATTCTCATTCTCGTAGTTGTTTCTGAACAAAAACTCATTGCTTGTAAAGAGGAGGAAGAAACATAGGAATCTAAGTCCAATTCACTATTTTTTCATAAAGAGTTGAAAAGTAGATTTTAGATATTGAAAAGCACTGTGAATCCTGGGAAAAGACTGAAATGTGATTGCTGCTAACCCTGAAATATGTACTAAAGAAGTTAAGAAATATCCAGACAAGTCATCTCCTAACCCAGCAGTTAGAACACTCTGGGAAAAAAAGATGGCAAAGCCCAAACTCCTAAATTAAAAAGTATCCCAAGAATTTTATGTCAGAGAAAATGGGACCTAAGAATGAAGGTAACAGATACATTTCAGATTATCCAAGAATAGGCCTTTTGATGTATGTGTTAGAACATGGCCTCCCCTGTCACTCAAGAGGCCTTGTCTCAGACCTTGAAGAAATCAAGTCACATCTCATTGAAGTTCTATTCTTGGGACAGAGTTAAGAAAAACTCTACCTAGCAGTCTAGCAAAGCAGATGCTGAGACTCATAACCAAATTTTGGGCAGAGTACAGGGAATCATATGAAAGAAGGAGGAGTTATTATGACCTAAAGAGGACAGGAGCTCCAAATGAATAAATCTGGGCACAGGGGTCTTTTCTGAGACTGTTTCTCCAACCTAGGACCATGCATGGATATAACCTAGAACCCTTGCTCGGATGTAACACATGGCAGCTCAGTATCCAAGTGGATTTCCTAATAAGAGGAACAGGGACTTTTTCTGACATGAACTCAATGGCTAGCTCTTTGACCTCCCCCCAATCGCGAGGGAAGAACAGCCATGCTAGGCCACAGAGGAGGACATTGCAACCAGTCCTGTTGAGACCTGATAAGCTAGGGTCAGATGAAGGGGAGGAGGACCTTCCCTATCAGTGAACAGGCAGGGAGGAGATGAGGGAGGGAGAGTAGGATTGGGAGGGAATGAAGGAGGGGACTACAGCTGAGATACAAAGTAAATAAACTGTAACTAATATAAAAAATGTAATTAAAAAAGAAACTCTTAGTGTGTGTGTGTATATATATATATATATATATATATGTCATTTAGTTTTTCATTTTTTTTAAAAAAATTCTACTTTTCATATATGTAAATATCTGTGTGTAAACATATGCAACATGCAGACATGTGGCCAAAGCAGCAAGAAGAGGACATCAGGCTATTGTGAATGACTAGATGCATGTGCTGGAAACTAAATATGGCTCTTTTGCAAAAGCAGCAAATGCCCTTAATTGATCAGCCAACTCTTTCTCTCTAGTGTTTTTACAGCATCTAATTCAGAGTGCTACCAAGTACTTGTCACCGCTATGCAGCTTGTAATATAGACTACTATTAAAGTCATTTTTGCAAACTTGTGTTTGTTTTCTTTTAATTTCTTGCTTAACCTAGCTATCATACAAATAATTGAGACCTTTTTATATCATTAATAAGCTCCCAAGCACAAGAACTGAGCAGCTTTAACTTTATTCTTAATCCTCTAAGCTAATTTGGGTTCCGCACAGCATACACCCCAGTGATAGCTGTGCTTTGTAGCTTTCCCTGTTCCAGTTCTCTCTCTCCCTGGACATCTGCCCATATCTGAATTCCCTATTTCCTTTTCCTTTCATAGCTGTCAGGTAGTCCAGCCCTATTTTTTCTCCTTCTCAGTGATTGTCTGTAAACTGCCTTATTGGCATATCAGGGAACAATTGCAGAGGAGAGTTTACATAACACTGAGATAGGAGATTCTCAGAACAAGGACTGCCACCAGATATGGGGGATACAGAAATCAGCATTTGGCTTACATGATAACCTTTTGCTTACAGACTATCCCAGATGAAATCACATGGTTTAAGTCTTCCCACCAGCTCCTTAAAGGGAACAGTAGGCAGATATTTTCCTACATTCAGATTTTCCTGAAGGTTCCTCTAGGCCTCCCTTTGTTATACCACCCATGGCATCTTTCTTCTTAACTTTGTTTGCCTTTTCGATACAGGGTTTCCCTAAGGAGCTGTGGCTACATAGCCATGGCTGCCCTAAACATCACTCTGTAGACCAGGCTGACTTGGAACTCACTGAGATCCACCTGCCTCTGCCTCCCAAGTGCTGGGACTAAAGGAGTATGCCACCACTGCCTGTTCTCTTGACTGTTAAACTATCCTCCTTCATCATATCCCTTCTATGATTTTCAGGGAAGCTCCTGTTCCCTTTAAAACTCTCTTAGGCTGTTTCTGATATAATATTACTATATTATATATTCCCCTTTTAATGTTCTGTACCTCAAGTTCTGATCATAATCCTGAGGCCCTTCATGCCTCATTCCTCAAGGGTGTCAGCTACCTTCAAATCCAAATAAAATTCTATTCCATTCTTCACTCCTTTTAACCAGACACTCTGATATGATGAATTTCAGACAAAGACAAAAGACCAAAAAAAAAAAATGACTGAATAGCTAGTCCTGATTGTGGACTCTGTTTTG
The DNA here is from genome assembly GCA_010120015.1 of Rhombomys opimus. Classification (NCBI taxonomy): domain Eukaryota; kingdom Metazoa; phylum Chordata; class Mammalia; order Rodentia; family Muridae; genus Rhombomys; species Rhombomys opimus. Next base: position 490,904 of record REGO01000430.1, on the reverse strand, counting down.
TCAGGCTTAAACAAGTGAGACTCTAACTTAAAACACAATGTGATATATGCTTAGGAGTGGAAGAGCTGTATCTTGAGGAAGCACTATTTCTAATTGTCTGAGAAAGCTCCAGACTGATTTCCAAAGTGGTTGTATAACTTTAAATTGGCACCAGCAGTGGAGGAGAGTTCCCATTTCTCCACATCCTCCCCAGCATGTGTTGTCACTTGAGTTATTTTTCTTAGCCATTCTGATGGGTACAAGGTGAAATCTCAGTGTCATTTTGATTTGATTTCCCTGATGACTAAGGACATTGAACATTTAAATGTTTCTCTGCCATTCGATACTCCTCTTTTGAGAATTCTCTGTTTAGCTCTGTACCCCATTTTTAAACTGGATTACTTGATTTGTTTCTGTTTAACTTCTTGAGTTCTTTATATATACTGGATATTAGCCCTCTGTCAGATATAGGGTTGGTGAATATCCTTTCCCAATCTGTAAGCAGTCGTTTTGTCTTGAATACAGTGTCTTTTGCTTTAGAGGAGCTTTTCAGTTTCATGAGGTCCCATTTATTTTTGTTGCTCTTAGAGCCTGTGCTGTTGGTGTTCTCTTCAGGAAGTTGTCTCCTGTGCCAATGAGTTCCATGATCTTACCCTCTTTTTCTTCTAACCGTTTTAATGTGTCTGATTTTATATTGAGGTCTTTGATCCACTTGGACTTTAGTTTTATGCAGGGTGATAAGTATGGATCAATTTGCATTTTTTCTACATGTAGACATCCAGTTAGACCAGCAACAATTGCTGAAGATGCTATCTTTTTTTTCATTAAATGGTTTTGGCATCTTTGTCAAAAATCACGTGTTCATAATTGTGTGAGTTTATTTCAGGGTCTTCTATTCGATTCCATTGATTCACCAGTTGGTTTCTATGCCAGTACCATGCAGTTTTTAGTATTCTTGCTCTACAGTACAGCTTGAGATCAGCGATGGAGCCACTCAAGTATACAAAGACATCTGCTCAATCATGTTTGCAGCAGCTTTATTTGTAATAGCCAGAAGCTGGAAACAGCCCAGATGCCCCTCAGTTGGGGAATGGATACAGAAATTGTGGTACATCTACACAAAGGAATATTACTCAGTGATAAAAAAAAAAAAAAAAAAAACAGGGAAATCATGACATTTGCAGGTAAATGGTGGGAACTGGAAAAGATCATCCTGAGTCAAGTATCCTAGAAGCAGAAAGACACATAGGGTGTATACTCACTTATAAGTGGATAACATACATATAATATATGATAAACATAGTAAAATCTGTACACCTAAGAAAGCTAATCAGTTTGAATGTGGAGTCCTGCTTTTCAATGACAGCTTCTATTTTTTTGTCCATTTCCTCTCTATGTATCACTAATTGTGCCTCCACTTCTTTGGCTATAATTGCCTGTATTTCTATGAGAGCTTTGTTTATTTCTTCTTTTTTTGCCTTCATTTGTATGGACATTTCTTTGAGAGCTTTGTTCATTTCTTCTTTGTTTGCCTGCAAACAACACATCCTCTGGCCATTGATCAGAATTTACTTTTCAATTAGTATCTGCTTCAATCAAGGCTGTGCACTGCTCTTCAGAGGACCTGAGGTTGGCTTTAAGTGCCTGTGTCAGGAGGCTCACAACCACCTGTTACTCCAGAGGGTATGACTGCCTAAGTGTAATGCCTTAGCTCCCCATTCTTGCTTTGGGTATCAAACATGTTCTCTGGAAGTCTTCATTTTTATCTTCCTTGTCAGAACATTAATTTTTAGACATTTAAAAAATTTTTAATTATATGAATACATGTATGGAACCCATATCTCTGAGTGGGTATATGCACATTAGTGCTGTGCTCTCCCTCTCCCTCTCTCTCTTTATGTGTGTGTGTGTGTGTGTGTGTGTGTGTGTGTGTGTGTGTATGGGTGAGTGTACATGCATTGGGTATGTGTACATATAAAAGAAATTAGTCACACTTCTAGGAGCCAGTCACCTTACTTTTTAAGATAGGTTTTACTGGATGTCAAGCAAGGCTGTGGGAACTGAGAATCCATCTGTCTTTGCATCCCTAACATTGGCATCAAAAGGACACACCAGCTAAAGACAGTATTTTTCCCATGGGTCCTGAGTTTCAACTCAGGTCCTCATGCTTCCAAGGCAAATACTTTACCACTGGGCTATCTCACTATCCCCAGAACCTTTGTTTTTAAAGGGAATTTAGATAGTTTAGGAGATTTGCAGTCTGTATTTAAGAAAAGTAATGTTTTCAGAAGATAAAGTGAAGTCAAGGATTGCAGTGACATAAGAGGCTAAGCTACATTTTCTGTTTTGTTTGTGTGTGGAGGAAGTTGGGTGGAAGTATGTGTTGTAGTATTTACTGTTTGTGCTTGTTAGCATAAATGTGTACACATGGTGCATATAGGTGTGTGCATGTGTGTGTGTGTATGTACACGTGAAGGCCAGAAGTAGACAGTATTCGTCTATCCTTAATCACTCTTCACATTTATGTTTTGAGTCACAGTATCCCACTGAGCATGGAGCTCATGAATTTTGATGGGATATAGCTAGTCAATGAGCTTCAGGGTCCTACCTGTCTTAGCTTTCTGATTCATTGCAGCTTTGGAATTACCTGGCTCTTTACATGGTTGCTGGGCTCCAAACTCAGGTTCTTGAATTTTTGAAGCATGCACTTTTTTCACCCTCTTCTTTTTATTTGAGACGGGGCTTTCCTCAAACTTGCTAGGGAGCTGTGGTTCACCTTGAACTTCTGGTTTTTCTGCTTCCACCTCAAGTGCAAAACTGTAGGCTTCTGTCACCTGAGCTGGCTTCCAGATCTATTTTTAATATTCCAAGAAATGTAAGTCAAGTCACACATTGGGGGAAATGTATACAAATAACAGATGACTTGCTAGTCACCTGGACACCAGCTTCCTTTTGCTTCTTCTGACTGGTCTAGAATGATCACTCAGTAATGACATAGAAAATGAACCGTATAAGCTCAAGAAATATTATAATCTCAAAAAAAGCAGAGAAATGGACAGATTCTTTTATTTCCTCATTTTGAGCTAAAATTTGTTTTAAAGTTAATGACTTGAGAAGATTTTTTAATACCATGGATGGAATATTTCAGATAAATCAGTGTTATGTCAAAATAAAATGAAGATTGATTAAATACTCTGGGATTTGTGGTAGTGCTCACACATCTCACAAATGCTTAGTACATTTAGAAATATATTATTTGTTGGATAAATGAGTGAACTAAAAGGTTGAGGGTCATATTAAATAGTCTGTAAAAATCATTGATACTAACTTGTGGAGCCCCTGAGCCTGGCTTTAACAAAATGATTTCATAAATTTCAATCATACTCTTTGTTACAAACCAGGAATATAAAATGTGTTTTTTTTTTCTTTAAATCAATGCTACATACTTGCCCGTGTAAAATTTTAAGCAATAGAAATTGCTGAAAATCATCTCAAAGCTATAGGCATTTTCCTTGGAATTAATAGTTTAAATGTCTCTGGGGCTTAGGTGATAGCTCAGTGGGTACAAGCATAAGGACCAGAGAGCAGATGCCCAGAACCAGTGTGAAAACTAGTCAACCCCAGAGCTGGAGGGAGAGTGCCAGGCTAAAATGGCTGGCTTTAATTTTAGTGAGAGATCCTTTTTCAAAAAAGCTAGAAAATTGCATCCAATGTCCATCTCTGGACTCCACAGCAAAACACACATAGAAGTGTAAACTGGCAAACACATGTACTCACATGTCTATGTATCATGCCCAAAACAACACACACACACACACACACACACACACACACACACACACGCACGCACACACACAGAGTGGTCCAAAGTTGTAGAAGATTCCCCTATTCTTTTCATATCCTATAAGTCCCTAATAGATGACCAGCAAGATGGCTTGGTGGATAATTTGATTTCACCAAGTTTGATCTATATTTGAATTTGATTCCTCTAATCCCTATGATAGAAGAAAAGAATGGACTTCTTCAACTTGGCCTCTGACCTCCCAACGCAGTCAAAAGTATGCAGCCCCTACCACAATAAGCAAACAAATATACGAGTTAATAAATATAATTATTTCCACCAAAGCAAGAAAAAAAATACACAGGCAGTATGATAAATGAGTTAAATCCAGGTGCCCAAATGAAAAGTTTAGTTCATTTTAAGGCAGCTGTATTTTCTTGTAATTCTTCTGCTTACATATTTGATGTATACTTTTTTCTTTTCATAATATGACTTACAATGCCATCCAAAAGGCAGGATTTGTTACTAATTTCAATTTTCGAGTTTTTTATATTTTCCCCCTCATTATATACTTACTTTCCCCACAACACACAAGGCATCACAGGTATCAGCTTGGCTGTTTCGGGATTAAGGAAACTCTAGGGAGTATCACCTGATAATGAAAATAATACACATTCACAAAAATAATGAATTGTAATTTTATTAGGCTAAAAAGTAGACAAAACATTATAAGAGTGGAGATACGTGTGTCTTCTCAAGTGCATGCTAGGAAATCAACCTCTTTTCCCATTCTGCTGAGCAGTACTCACTTTAAGAAGCTGCTACATGATTTTCCAAACTGTTGCATTTGAAATGCTGGAGTTAATATTAAGGATCTTCAGGGATTCCTACAAGAAGAGCAGGAATAGACAGAAAAGCCAAGTTCAAATATAACTCATATGGAACTGATAAGTAAAATCAGTAATGACTGCAGGTCAGGAGAACCCAAAACCCCAACTTCTCAATAGCCTCAAAAACATGAAAGCATGGAAGAAAATCTGCCTTTTGGGGCTCCAGAAGTTTACCAGAGGATTAAAAATCCAAGGAAATAGCTAGGCATCAGTAAGAATAAGAAGGTGCACTCTCTTTCTTGCTTCCCTCGTGTGTTCACACAGGAATGTGTGCACATATATAGGTGTGCAAGTGCACACATGTAGAGGCAGATGTCAGCCTAGGATGTTGCTCCTGATTGTTATCCACCTTGATCAACCTGGTGTGGAGCTAACCACATGACTATCCTTGGTGTGGAGCTAACCACAGAGCTTAGGTCGACCACCAAGCCCTCCTCTGCTCCATCTGCCTGTACCTGCCTTCACAGTACTAGAATTACAAACATAGCATAATTCCAGGCTTTAAAGTGGTCTGTGCCATTCAATATTCCTCTGTCGAGAATTCTCTGTTTAGCTCTGTTCCCCATTTTTTAATTGGATTACTTGGTTTGCTGCTTTTCAGCTTCTTTAGTTCTTTGTATATACTGGATATTAGTCCTCTGTCCGATAAAGGGTTAGTGAAGATTCTTTCCCAATCTGTAGGCAGTCTTTTTGTTTTGATGATGGTGTCCTTTGCTTTACAGAAGCTTTTCAGTTTCATGAGGTCCCATTTATTAATTGTTGCTCTCAGAGCCTGTGCTGTTGGTGTTCTGTTCAGGAAGTTGTCTCCTGTGCCAATGAGTTCTAGGCTGTTCCCCACTTTTTTTTCCAATTGATTTAGAGTATCTGGTTTTATGTTGAGGTCTTTGATCCACTTTGACTTTAGTTTTGTGCAGGGTGATAAATATGGATCTATAAATGCTCATCCTCATTAGCCATCAGGGAAATGCAAATCAAAACGACCCTGAGATATCACCTTACACCCATCAGAATGGCCAAGATGAAAAACTCAAGTGACAACACATGCTGGAGAGGTTGTGGAGAAAAGGGAACCCTTCTCCACTGCTGGTGGGAATGTAAACTGGTACAACCTCTCTGGAAAGCTATCTGGTGCTTTCTAAGACAATTAGGAATAGTGCTTCCTCAAGACCCAGCTATACCACTGCTAGGTATATACCCAGTTTGCTCAAGTACACAAAAGGGATACTTGCTCAACCATGTTTATAGCAGCTTTATTTGTAATAGCCAGAACCTGGAAACAACCCAGATGTCCATCAACAGAAGAATGGGTACAGAAATTGTGGTATTTCTACACAATGGAATACTACTCAGCAATCAAAAAGGAGGAAATCATGAAATTTGCAGGCAAATGGTGGGATCTAGAAAAGATCATTCTGAGTGAAATATCCCAGAAGGAGAAAGACACACATGGTATATACTCACTTATATAGACCTATAAGATAGCATAAACATAATGAAATCTATACACCTAAAAAAGATAATCAAGAGAGTGGACATGGGGTAAGATGATCAAACCTCGTTTAGAAAGACAGATGGGATGTGCATTGAACGTATGACAGGAGTCTACTGAGCGCATCTGAAAGACTCTAACTAGCAGTGTTTTCAAAGCAAAGACTCATGACCAAACCTTTGGCAGAGTACAGGGAATCATAAGAAAGAAAGGGAGCTAGTCTGATACCGAAAGGATAGGAGCTCCACAAGGACCAAATATATCTGGGCACAGGGTCTTTTCTGAGACTGACATTCAACCAAGGACCATGTATGGATATAACCTAGAACCTCTGCTCAGATGTAGCCTGTGGTAGCTCAGTAACCAATTGTTTTCCCAAAGTGAGGGGAACAAGGACTATTTCTAACAGGAACTCAATGACTGGCTCTTTGGCCTCCCCACCCCCCAAGGGAAGTGCAGTCCTTTTAGGCCACAGAGGGGGGCTTTGCAGCCAGATACCTGATAAAACAGGATCAGATGAATGGGGAGGAGGTTCCCCCCTATCAGTGGACTTGGAAAGGGGCACGGTAGAGATGAAGGGAGGGAGGGAGGGACTGGGAGGGAATGAGGGATCGGGACACGCCTGGGATACAGAGTTAATAAAATGTAACTGATAAGAAAAAATAAAATTAAAAAAATGAAAAATAAATAAAGTGGTCTGTGGGCATCCACCTAAGTTCCTAGCGATTATGTGGCAGAAATTTAATGACTGAGAACTATCCCAGTCCAGACGTTTTCTTCATTGCCTAAAGCCCATATTCCATAGGACACAGACAGATTTAGAGCTCTTCAAATGCATCATTTGTAAAGAATTGTCACTTTCTTGAGGATGAGATTACATTTTATCCTACCATACCTAGTTCTTACTTTTTTTTAACTATAGAAAATTAAATATTAAATTGTTGAAAGGTGAAGGAAGAGGATGATGAGCTTGAGGTCATCTTAGGCTGCATAGTGTCAAAAATTGAAAGAAAGAGACAAAGTTAATAATCAAAATTTAAATTAAGAAACTAGAAAAAGAAAAGTGAAGAAATCTCAAAGAAAGCACAAAAATAATACATATTACAGTCAAAATAACCAAAACAAACAACATAAATCCAAAAGAGAGAAATCAAGTCATATTTAGTTCACTGAAACAGGAGCAAAATTTACAAATCTATTAGCTATACTTGCAAACACACATGAAGAGCCATTTAGCAAAATCAAGGATAAAAAAGAAAATAATGCTATTGATATTATAGAAAAATCAAAGCACCTAAAAAGTATTATAGACAACCCCATGCCAAGAAATCCATGCCACAAATTAACTAAACATTTCCCTACACAGGTACAAATTAATGAAACAGAGTCAAGAAATATTAAGATCTGAATATATTTATCAGAAATAAAGGGATTCAATTAATAAATAGGAACCCCCACAGAAGGTTATAAGGTCAGAGGTTTCAGTAGCCTTCATTTACCAAATATACAAAATGGAATTAATATACGTGCAGCATTAAACCTTAAAACTAATAAGTAAGGGATGTTGCCCAACTGAGTCTACAGGGCTACAATTGTCCTGTCTTTGAAGCCAAAAGACTTTACAAGACATCTGTTTATGACAGTGAGTTATATAATAGTGTTGTGATAAACTTAGGGCTAATAATCATGAATATTATATAGGCCAACACCCATTTTTTATTTACTACAACAATGAGTTAATTTTTAGTTAGTTTTATTCACTTTATTTTATGTGTCTAAGTCTCTTGCTTACATTCAAGAATATGTACTTGTGTGCCTGCTGCCCAAAGCCATTAGAAGCTGTGGGTTTCCCTGATAGAAACAACAACAGATGGTAGTGAGCCTCCATGTGGATACTGGGAACTGAATTAGGGAACCCCACAAGAACAAGCCATCTCTCGAACCCCTGCACCTAGCTTCTATGTGGAATTGAGACCAGAAATTAGGTCCTAATCCGTGCAAGAAAACATGTTAAGGAGTGAAATCATCTCCCAAATGAAAGCAATTGATAATTTTTAAAGTAATATTTGTAATAGTCAAAAAGGAGGTAAACAAGTGACTAAGATTGATAAGTGCATAGATGTGGAAGTAATTCTAAAGTGTCAGATGTTACTTTGCTGTATCATGCACTGTATCACATCATTACATGAAAGGTTCAGAACAGGAAAATGCATAGAGACCGGCGAGATGATGGCTGCCACCAGGGGCTCAGAAGACAAAAAAGTAGAAAAGGATCATTAATGGCATGCAAATTACTTTGAGGTTATAAAAATGTAACATTGGTGACAGTTGAATTATTTCATGACTATGCTTAATACCCACTAAACTTAGGTATTAAAAGTGACTTTTACGGTGTATTAATTGTATCTCATATGGTTTTCTGAAGTAGTAACAGTATTAATAGGTGTGAACAGAATTCTAATCGCATCATATCTATTAGGTGATTTAACCATAAAAACCTATAAAGTGGGTGCTATTTTTGGTGTTTTTGCAAGCACACAGTCAGGGAATTGAGTAATTTAGTTCCTCTAAGGTCATTTTTTTTTTCTGGGAGCTGATGGTACTTATATGTAACAACTGAATTACAATGCAGATTGTCTTCTTTACTTTCTCACCCACAATGGGACAGGAACATAGTGGGTAGAGCTAGGTGACCCATGAAACCCTTCCTACTATGTAATGTTCATAGCTCTAATTAATTGCAAGTATAGGCTTGTAAGGGAAGCAGAGGATAATTAAAGTAAAAAAAAAAAAAAGTACATAGTGTGTGGATGTGATGCTCAGGTACTTTGTTCTGTGAACTTTTTCTGAGTATACATGAACAAATGTCTGTTCATGTATAAGTCACCAATTAAGTCACCAAGGACAGAAAAAAGGAAATATTTCTGGCCATAGGCAGCTCAGAAAGACAATGAATTAAAGTGAAGTTACTTCCAAAGCATGGACAACTTATGGGTGGATACACTATGAAGGAAATGAGAATTCTGTCTCCTGGCAACTATCTATCTATCTATCTATCTATCTATCTATCTATCTATCTATCTATCTATCTATCTATCTAAACACATTCCCAGGGAGATGAGTAGCCCCAAGAGCACTATCTCACTCCATAGAGGAAAGTCAATAACTCCAATCTTGAGCTGGTCTCCAACTGGGTAGTTATAATGACATTTCAAGATGGGCATTGGCATGTCCAGAGGACAACATTTCACAGCACACTTGAATCACAACTCCCTGGTTTCAAATTAGAACCTCTAGCAAGGTGAGATGAACACATGCCTTTATGTTCAGACCTCAGTTTTGCCATATGGAAAACCCACCAAATGGGTTTTCATAAATAGTAATAATAATAAATACCTTGTGGAGTTTAGGGTTAAATATTGTTACAGGGAGACCTCTATGTTCAGCCAGTGTGTATAATTTCTGAAATTTTCTCTGACACACTTGCCTCTAATTTTTCAATCCTTAGATTGTTTTGCCTTACAATTTCTCTTCTCTGGTGTTGCCTTCATTGTGAAGAATACCTCTTACCCAGTCCTCTCCTCTTGCTCATTCCTCGATACCCAACAGCACAATGCTTGTGTGGTTAATGTTTGTGTGGTTAATAATTTCTACTTGTGTGTTTAATAAACCAAATTCTGGAGAAATGATTTGGCTCAGTGTATAAAGGCTTTCCACAGTCTAGCAAGCTTTCAGTCTCTGGGACCAACATGGTGGAAGGACAGCTTGGATTTCTACAAAATGCTCTCTTGCTTCCATAAAAATGTCATGGCATGCGCATGTCTACACAGACACACACACACACACACACACACACACACACACACACACAATTAGTGTAATTAAAAATAAAATATGTGTATTTTGTCTATTTTTACATTCTCAGTTACTGATGAGTTTGAGAGAGTTGCTTTGGCAAAAACCACAAAGTCATTCTTACCATCAATATTTCTTTCAAATATAATATTAGATGCACATCACTTTTTACTGATACTTCCTAAAACTGCTCACAAATCAGCCATCAATTAAAATACTTTTCAAGTTCCATTTCTGGAAAAGCATGTTCTAAAATAATTTGTTTTGCAGAAAAAAAAAACTTAGTCTAAGCTAAAATTAATTAAAAAATATTTCACTTTGATATAAAAAAATTCCAGAAGTTAATACTTTGGTAAGAGTCTACTTAACACTTTACATCTATATACATCTACATCAGGAATGTATCCAGGACAATCAGCAATCCCTTCACAATTCATATGCACATAGACTGTATCCACCTTTAATAGACAAATCTGACATGCAGATGCCATCTGACTTCCAGCTTGTTGCATTAGACAGGGCAGTTAACTCACAGTTTTAATTCACTGAGTTTTAAGGGCAACTTCTGATCTCTTGAAAAGGTACCAATTATTATTCCTGATTGGGCCTAAAATGAATAAGAAAAGTTCCCATTATTTTAATGAACTGAATATTTTATGGAATTATTCAGAGATGGCTGGAACAAATTTTTTTTTCACTGATGTATACAAACACCTTCAATAAAACAGTCTACTATATAAGTATTGATAGCAACATTATCGCAAAAAAAAATCCCATCACACACTAGATTTCATTGTTAATATTAGAAGTTTTATAGCTGCCTCCATTCAAATAACAAATTCTGTTTAATCTAAAGGCTCTCACTTTTAGATTAAAATGTAGTTCTTAGTCTGTCTAAAGGATAGTACCTGTAGACATAAAATGCATATTTATACTCAACCCAGTCTTTGCACTCACCTGAAGTCACCCAGGCCTTGACCAATTGTTGTGGATATAAACATGATTTTGGTTTTAATCCCAGGTGTGGGATATGAGACTGAATCAGAGAGTTCTCAGCAGAAAACTATTTGCCTCTTGCAGGCCCCGAGAGCAGCACCTTTCTTGTCTTTAGGTATTTGCCTTTTATCCCCTATTTCTTCAAGAATTTTAACATGAATTGGTATTGGATTTTGTCAAAGGCTTTTCAGCATCTAATGAGTTGATCAGGTGTGTTTATTTTTCGGTTTGTTTATTTGGTGGACTATATTTATGAATTTTCATATATTGAACCACTCCTGCCTCCCTAGGGTGAAGCCTACTTGATCATGGTGGATGATCTTTTTCATGTGTTCTTTGGTTTGGTTTGCAAGTATTTTATTGAGTATTTTTGCATCACTGTCCATAAGGGAAACTGGTCGGTGAGCCCTGGATAAAGGACAGATAGGTGCTGCTTATCCTGGCTCATGTTATCTAGGATGTAAAAGCGAACATAAGTAGTGAAACAAAAGTGTGGTTTCTACTACTGGGAGGGAGGCAGAGATTTCACAAACAAAAACAAAGAAAATCTTCAAGCAAGAAAGGGACAGTTCATTCAGATGACACAGGGTATGTGTGAATTAAAGGACTTAAAGAATGTAGTGTGTAGAAAAACAGATTCTGTGATTATGAGCAAAAGAACTATAATTACATTTGCAATGTCACCTGAAATATTTGCCTTCCTACAGGATCTCTAAAGACACTTCTGATGCCAAGGCACTCTATCTTCACACCGACCAATGCTTCTTAAAAACATACAAACAAACAAAAAAAATCTTTTATTTTTCATGTGTGCGTGCACGCAAGTTCATGAATGTGTCTTTGGAGAAGAGGGTGTTGGATCTCTGGAGATGGAAGTAAAGCAGTCATGTACTCTCCAATGTGGCTCTAGGAACCAAATTCAGGTTGTCTGGAGGAGTAATAACACTTAAAAAACTTTTTATAGATTCTTTGTGAGTTTCACATCATGTGTCCCAGTTCTGCTCTGTTCTCCATCCCCTCATATCTACTCCTGGCCAGTGGAACTTTCCCCACAAAATAACACACACACACACACACACACACACACACACACACACACATGTGCGTGCACACACAACATAGAAAACATCTCATTGTGGAAGCTGTAGTATGTCACGGTATGTCCCATCCCCACGTTATATCCTCTGTCCACACACCTCAGGCAAATGTTCATTGTAATGAGTAAAAGGTCTGGTTTGAAATCCTGCAGCTTTGGATCTGCATCACTGGCCCTTTCACGTGCTTCAGCAGTTTATTGCTAGAATAGCTTTTGGGGTAGGCCAACTCAAAGCCTTGATCAGCTCATGGTTGGTAGTTGAGTGGGTCAGCCTGCCAGATTTCCCACACCTGTACCATCAGCGTGAACATTGCAGCACTGCTCAGGTGAGGCCATCCAATGCTGCCAAGAGCAGGCAGCAGGGTCACCTTTCCTGTTCTCCTGCCTTTGCACCCATGCCTCCAGAGTTAGCTCTACTGTGTTGCCCAGGGGAGGTGCAAGGCTGAGTCTCCCAAGAACTCAGCAAGCAAGGGACAGGGACAACTCACCTGCTTTCATGACCCTGGGAGGTTAGTTCTCCAAACTCCAACTGCCTTAGATGGAGAGAGGTTTAGAAGTTCAGGATGTCATCTGGAGTTCCAAATCTTTCTTCTGCCTTCATACATGAAGGATATCTGATTTTTAGCATGTTAAAATCTGCCTCTTTCAGCTTTTCTGCAGGCTATGCCAGTGTTTTATCTTTCAAGTGAAATTCCATGTATTATATGATAATAACTCAAATAAGAGTATATCCCCTGGGAACGTATCTTAAATGCATGAAAGAATAAATTACACACATTACCTTTGTCTAAGATGATAATCAAGTTCACATTTACATCTGGCTACATCAGACTTTCTGATGAAGGTTTTCACTTTTATTTCTTATGTGGGAGACACTCATTAAAATTTCCACTCATCGAAAAATTTGGGAGTATTAAAGACTGAGCTTAATCTCTAATATTTCAACTACTCCAGCCAGGTTCATTTAATATCAAGTGACAGTTTTTATCTTTGTATGTCTGAAGCAAAGATTATCCACACTGTTTCCTTAGGCACCAGCAAGGTGCCACGTCTTCCTGTTCAATAACATGCACACTCTATTTACCCAAACTGGTTTGGGGAGCATGTGAATAAGGACTGCTCTCATGAATCTCTAAGAATCTCAGGATGTAGGCTTCTTCTTACACTATTTATATGATACAGAACTTTTACTCTAAAATTAGCTTTAGTTAAAAATTTTCCCACAATTTTTTTATGAGGTGCGTTTCTTCTAGAGAGAAAAATGAAGCATGCTGCTTTATATTCCAGTTTGCTGGTCTGTGTATTTGCTGGGGAAGTGAAACCATGACTATTAAGAATCATCACTGAACAATGTATGTTAATGTTTCTCATTAGCTTTGTTTTGTGGACTTTTGTTAGCCCTCTTTTGATTAAATAGTATTGTTTATTTATTCTCTGTACTTACTTGTGTGTTTAATATTCTTTTCAGACCTAACTGGTCTTCTACTAGCCTCTGTAAAGCTGGTTAAGTGGTCATAATCTTCTTAAAGCTTTTTTTGTCATGAGAAGTTGTCCTTTCTCCTTTAATTACAATAGATACTTTTGTTGGTTTCATAGTCTTGACTGGCATCTCTGGTCTCTCATAACTTGTAGAATGAATTTTAAGCCCTTCCAGTTTTCACAAACTTAATTAAAAATTATTATGAAAAAATTATTTTAAAAAATTCTGAAAAAAATAGTTAATCTGAAAAGAAAAAAGAATTCTGCAAAATATTTCTTTTCTTAGATTAGGTAAGTTTTCTTCCGTGATTTTCATGAGAATATTTGCTATACCTTTGGCCTTGATCTCTTCTTCTCCTTCTAAACTCAAAATTCATAGGTTTTGTGATTTGTAAAATCCTAGAGTTTCTACATGCTCTCTTCATAAGGTGTTTACTTGTTCTGTTGTGTTATTTTTTATTTAACATTTTCTTTAACTCTGTGATTGAATTTCTCAACCTTGTGTTCAAGACCTGAGTTCTTCCTTTCGCTTATTCTATTCTTTGAAGCTTTCCCTCTGAATTTTTGAGTACCTTAATCTTCAATTTTTTAAAATTCTTTATTAATTACACTTTATTCACTTTGTATCCCTCCTGTGATTCCCTCCCTCCTCCTGTCCCAATCCCTCCCTTTCTCCCCACTCTGCACACATGCCCCTCACCAAGTCCACTGATAGGGGAGGTCTTCTTTTCCTTCCTTCTGATCGTAGTCAGAGACAGTGCCTGTTCCTATTACTATGGAACCCACTTGAACACTGAACTGCCATGGGCTACATCTGTGCAGGGGTTCTAGGTTATCTCAATGCATGATCCTTGGTTGGAGTATCAGTCTCATAAAAGCCCCTTGTGCCCAGATTTTTTGGTTCTGTTGCTCTCCTTGTGGAGTTCATGTCCTCTCTAGATCTTACTGTTTCCCACTTCTTTCATAAGGTTCCCTGCACTCTGCCCAAAGGTTAGCCATAAGTCTCAGCATCTGCATTGATAGTCTGCAGGGCAGAGCCTTTCAGAGGTCCTCTGTGTCAGGCTCCTGATTTGTTCCCTCTTTTCTCCTTCTTTTGATGTCTATCATCTTTGTCTTTTTCAATAGGGATTGAGCATTTTAGCAAGAGTACTCTCTCTTGATTAGTTTCTTTAGGTATACAGATTTTAGTAGGTTTATCCTATATGTCTATATGAGTGTGTATATAATTTTTGAGTTGTGTTACATTTAGTCCTCCATAGATTCTTTCTTCTTATTAGCTTATTTGTCCATCATTTTGGGTTGTTTACATTATGTCATTCTGAAATTGTCCTACAGAGGATCAGTTAACTCTACCTTGCTAAATTCCTTCTGTGTTAGTAATTCATGTTCTTATCTTCCCTGTTCCTTCTGAAACACTCAGCACTGTTAAGAGTTAATCTGGTTCCAGTGCCTAGCTTTCCTTCCTGTTTTATTTTTGTTCCATTACTTTTGTTTCAATTTCTGTTTTTTACACAGTATCAGATTCTAAGCTCTGGTGTGGGATTATATATTATGATAGGAACAATAACCTATGATTGTTCTTTTAACTGCTTTTCATATGTAGCAATGAGTGTGAACTATATGCTTTCTTTTTAATACTGCATTTTATGTTCACCATAATCAGAAAGCACATGTGAAATAATTTGAATCTCATTAAGATTTTTAAAGTTATTCCATGGGACAGCATGTGATCTGTCCTGGAAAATGTCATTTGTGTTGCTGAGAAGAATGTGCAGTTTGCTGATTCTGGTATCTTCCTCTGCTACTCCACAACTTACTTTTCACTTCAGGATCTTTTCTTGAACCTCATGCTCACAGATCAATGTTACTGAGATCCTAGGTTCCTTCTGCCTTTGCCTACATCTTCTTGATGCCAAGCCTTTCCTTGATTATAGGTGTTGAAAATCTGAACTCCAGTATTGGTGCGCACACAACAGGTATTTGGCTGAATGATCCTTCTTTCTATTCTCTCTTTTCTCATCAAGCTGTATTTGTCTGCTATTGTGTCTTTATCTCCCTCTTTCACTCTCATTCCACTTCTCTGACTTAGTAATTGACTCTGGAGCTCACAGATTAGCTAGATTGCCTGCTCACCAGGTTCCTGGCATCTTTTTTTTGTCTCTGCATCCCCAGTACTAGTATTACAAGTAGATTGGTGAAAGGAGATAGAGGATATGAAAGAGCAAGTAGATATTAAAACCAAATAAAAGGAATATTGAAATATGGAAAATTAAAATATGTTGTGAGGGTGATTAACTTTATTCTAGGGAAAAATCCCTCCTTAAAGCTGTGAAATATTAAACTCATACCTCACTGACAGATACGAGATAATTTCTTTTTAATTTCTATAGTGAGGGAACCCCCAGAGGCTCATATAACATTGTACACTCTTTCCATTGATTTTGGTTGTGCACCAGAAATAAGTAGACCTTATTGCTGAAGAAACTACACACCTTCTTGCATGATAGAAGAGCCTGCCGACATGAAAGGAGGGCATCATATCCTCTAGAACTGGACTTTCCAGGTTGCTTTGAACTGCTATGTGGGTGCTGGAAACTGAAGCCAAATCTTCTACCCAAGCAGTAAGCACTCTTAACTACCATATTACCCTTATTCTCCAACTCCTTGATTTTAATTTCTAAGTAAAAATAGCTTATTTTTATATGCATGTATGTGGAGTTGCCCACAGAGGCCACAGAACTGTAATAGATTTCCCTGGTTTCGGAATAATAGGCTATATGCTGGGAACTAAATTCAGGTCCTCTACAGGAACAGTCAGCACTGATAACCCTGAGCCAGCTCTATCTCCTGTTACACTGTCTTACTTCCATTCCACAGAATCTATTATTTTAAGTTTTAAAGTGACTATAATTGTTCATACTCAATACTAAAGACCCAAGCCTAAATTTTTAATTTCCGTTTTGTAGTACCAGGAGTACTTTCATTCTGTGTTTCTGGTAAAGTTTTTCCTCTAAGTGTATATATAAATATACACTTAGAGGATTCCAGCTTCTCTACTGGGAACAGGTTGGGTAAAACTTTATGTTCATCCAAACCATCCATTTTAGCTGAGACACAACTGTTAGGGAAAATATGCTGAGTCCCTGTAGAAGGTTCCAGAAGCTTCCTGTGTTTGAAAGGCATTTAACACGCTCTGTTGACTTGTGGAACAGATGCTAAAGACTCACACAGTACTTAAGGGCTGTTTGTAAAAGCTGACCACACTGTATATTCTCAAGGACCTAAACATCAAACTGAGTCATGACTCTGTTGACGAAGATATTAGGTATTCAAAGCTACCAAACAATAAAAAGAAGCTGTTCACAGGAAATGTGAAGTGACTGACCTGCATCTTTTCTAAGATTCAAATGTGAAATTTAGAAAGAATGCTTTCTATATCCACCTTACAAAATGCCCTTTAACTACAATGTCTTTTGTTTCTGTGCCTGCTTGCCAAGTTTCCTTGCTCTTTCTGGAAGACTCCCTGAACTCACATTTATGGCTGTCATTCAGATGTTACCAGTAACTGTATTTTTACCTCATGCTATACTAAGCTATAGATATTGAAGTAACTCTTTTCATAAAGACTGTGGTGGTTTGAATAGAAATGGCCCACATAGGCTCATCTGTGCAAATGTTTGACCACAAGTAGTGGAACTACCAAGAAACATGGCCTTGTTGAACTACGTTTGGTCTTATTGGAGAAAGTGAGTCATTGTGGAGGTGAGCTTTAAGACTTTATAAGCTCAAGTCTGTCCAGTGGTCATAGTCTTTATTCTGCTGCCTATCAATCAAAATTTAGAACTCTCAACCACTCTCCCCACCATGTCTGCATGTATACAGCCATATTTCCCAACATGTTGATAATGGACTAGGCCTCTGAACCAACCCCAGTTTAAATATCTTCTGTTGTAAGAATTTCTGTAGTATATACTCAAGTGGGTACTAGACCTATAAGAGAGGATAAACATACTAAAATCTGTACATCTAAAGAAGATACCCTAGAGAGAGGACCCGGGGTAAGATGATCAATTCTCACTTAGAAAGACAAATGGGATGGACATTGGAAGTAATAGAAAACAAGTAACAGGACAGGAGCCTACCACTAAGGGCCTCTGAAAGACTCTACCTAGCAGTGTATCAAAGCAGATACTGAGACTCATAACCAAAGCTTCGGTAGAGTGCAGGGAATTATATGAAAGAAGGGAGAGTTAGTATGACCTGGAGAGGACAGGAGTTCCAAAAATACCAAATATATCAGGCACAGGGGTCTTTTATGAGAAAGTTTCTCCAATCAA